>JACCIA010000130.1:0-27375 GCA_018906985.1 Apocrypta bakeri | reverse complement strand
ATGTTTGTATATTATTCTAGGTGCAATTTTGCTTTGCATTACGTATTTCTTAACTGACTCTATTCGATAATGCACCCGGTATCTGCTCTATACAGTTAAAATAGCCGGATATAATGATTTCCGTTTCACCTCGTTTTGAACGTTTCAGCTCGTGAAAAGCACAAAAACGAGGAGAAAATAAAATCTTCGTTTTCAATGTTATTTTCTTATTCTAGGTGCAATTTCGCTTTGTATTACGAAATTATCAATAAATTCTACTCGATATTGCACCCTGCAACTGATCTATGCAGTATAGATAGTCAGATTTTACGTTTTCGCTCTCACCTCCTATACACCGATTCAACGACAGAAATGCTCATTTTCTATGTTTGTATATTATTCTAGGTGCAATTTCGCTTTGCATTACGTATTTCTTAACTGCCTCTATTCGATAATGCACCCGGTAACTGCCCTATACAGTTAAAATAGCCGGATATAGTGATTTCCGTTTCTCCTCGTTTTTGAACGTTTCAGCTCGTGAAAAGCTCAAAAACGAGGAGAAAACAAAATCTCCGTTTTCGATGTTATTTTCTTATTCTAGGTGCAATTTCGCTTTGTATTACGAAATTATCAATAAATTCTACTCGATATTGCACCCTGCAACTGATCTATGCAGTATATATAGTCAGATTTTACGTTTTCGCTCTCACCTCCTATACACCGATTCAACGACAGAAATGCTCATTTTCTATGTTTGTATATTATTCTAGGTGCAATTTCGCTTTGCATTACGTATTTCTTAACTGCCTCTATTCGATAATGCACCCGGTAACTGCCCTATACAGTTAAAATAGCCGTATATAGTGATTTCCGTTTCTCCTCGTTTTTGAACGTTTCAGCTCGTGAAAAGCTCAAAAACGAGGAGAAAACAAAATCTTCGTTTTCGATGTTATTTTCTTATTCTAGGTGCAATTTCGCTTTGTATTACGAAATTATCAATAAATTCTACTCGATATTGCACCCTGCAACTGATCTATGCAGTATATATAGTCAGATTTTACGTTTTCGCTCTCACCTCCTATACACCGATTCAACGACAGAAATGCTCATTTTCTATGTTTGTATATTATTCTAGGTGCAATTTCGCTTTGCATTACGTATTTCTTAACTGCCTCTATTCGATAATGCACCCGGTAACTGCCCTATACAGTTAAAATAGCCGGATATAATGATTTCCGTTTCACCTCGTTTTTGAACGTTTCAGCTCGTGAAAAGCACAAAAACGAGGAGAAAATAAAATCTTCGTTTTCGATGTTATTTTCTTATTCTAGGTGCAATTTCGCTTTGTATTACGAAATTATCAATAAATTCTACTCGATATTGCACCCTGCAACTGATCTATGCAGTATAGATAGTCAGATTTTACGTTTTCGCTCTCACCTCCTATACACCGATTCAACGACAGAAATGCTCATTTTCTATGTTTGTATATTATTCTAGGTGCAATTTCGCTTTGCATTACGTATTTCTTAACTGCCTCTATTCGATAATGCACCCGGTAACTGCCCTATACAGTTAAAATAGCCGTATATAGTGATTTCCGTTTCTCCTCGTTTTTGAAACGTTTCAGCTCGTGAAAAGCTCAAAAACGAGGAGAAAACAAAATCTTCGTTTTCGATGTTATTTTCTTATTCTAGGTGCAATTTCGCTTTGTATTACGAAATTATCAATAAATCCTACTCGATATTGCACCCTGCAACTGATCTATGCAGTATATATAGTCAGATTTTACGTTTTCGCTCTCACCTCCTATACACCGATTCAACGACAGAAATGCTCATTTTCTATGTTTGTATATTATTCTAGGTGCAATTTCGCTTTGCATTACGTATTTCTTAACTGCCTCTATTCGATAATGCACCCGGTAACTGCCCTATACAGTTAAAATAGCCGGATATAATGATTTCCGTTTCTACCTCGTTTTTGAACGTTTCAGCTCGTGAAAAGCTCAAAAACGAGGAGAAAACAAAATCTCCGTTTTCGATGTTATTTTCTTATTCTAGGTGCAATTTCGCTTTGTATTACGAAATTATCAATAAATTCTACTCGATATTGCACCCTGCAACTGATCTATGCAGTATATATAGTCAGATTTTACGTTTTCGCTCTCACCTCCTATACACCGATTCAACGACAGAAATGCTCATTTTCTATGTTTGTATATTATTCTAGGTGCAATTTCGCTTTGCATTACGTATTTCTTAACTGCCTCTATTCGATAATGCACCCGGTAACTGCCCTATACAGTTAAAATAGCCGGATATAATGATTTCCGTTTCACCTCGTTTTTGAACGTTTCAGCTCGTGAAAAGCTCAAAAACGAGGAGAAAACAAAATCTTCGTTTTCGATGTTATTTTCTTATTCTAGGTGCAATTTCGCTTTGTATTACGAAATTATCAATAAATTCCTACTCGATATTGCACCCTGCAACTGATCTATGCAGTATATATAGTCAGATTTTACGTTTTCGCTCTCACCTCCTATACACCGATTCAACGACAGAAATGCTCATTTTCTATGTTTGTATATTATTCTAGGTGCAATTTCGCTTTGCATTACGTATTTCTTAACTGCCTCTATTCGATAATGCACCCGGTAACTGCCCTATACAGTTAAAATAGCCGGATATAATGATTTCCGTTTCACCTCGTTTTTGAACGTTTCAGCTCGTGAAAAGCTCAAAAACGAGGAGAAAAAAAAATCTTCGTTTTCGATGTTATTTTCTTATTCTAGGTGCAATTTCGCTTTGTATTACGAAATTATCAATAAATTCCTACTCGATATTGCACCCTGCAACTGATCTATGCAGTATATATAGTCAGATTTTACGTTTTCGCTCTCACCTCCTATACACCGATTCAACGACAGAAATGCTCATTTTCTATGTTTGTATATTATTCTAGGTGCAATTTCGCTTTGCATTACGTATTTCTTAACTGCCTCTATTCGATAATGCACCCGGTAACTGCCCTATACAGTTAAAATAGCCGGATATAATGATTTCCGTTTCATCCTCGTTTTTGAACGTTTCAGCTCGTGAAAAGCACAAAAACGAGGAGAAAATAAAATCTTCGTTTTCGATGTTATTTTCTTATTCTAGGTGCAATTTCGCTTTGTATTACGAAATTATCAATAAATTCTACTCGATATTGCACCCTGCAACTGATCTATGCAGTATATAGTCAGATTTTACGTTTTCGCTCTCACCTCCTATACACCGATTCAACGACAGAAATGCTCATTTTCTATGTTTGTATATTATTCTAGGTGCAATTTCGCTTTGCATTACGTATTTCTTAACTGCCTCTATTCGATAATGCACCCGGTAACTGCCCTATACAGTTAAAATAGCCGTATATAGTGATTTCCGTTTCTCCTCGTTTTTGAACGTTTCAGCTCGTGAAAAGCTCAAAAACGAGGAGAAAACAAAATCTCCGTTTTCGATGTTATTTTCTTATTCTAGGTGCAATTTCGCTTTGTATTACGAAATTATCAATAAATTCTACTCGATATTGCACCCTGCAACTGATCTATGCAGTATATATAGTCAGATTTTACGTTTTCACTCTCACCTCCTATACACCGATTCAACGACAGAAATGCTCATTTTCTATGTTTGTATATTATTCTAGGTGCAATTTCGCTTTGCATTACGTATTTCTGAACTGCCTCTATTCGATAATGCACCTGGTAACTGCCCTATACAGTTAAAATAGCCGTATATAGTGATTTCCGTTTCTCCTCGTTTTTGAACGTTTCAGCTCGTGAAAAGCTCAAAAACGAGGAGAAAATAAAATCTTCGTTTTCGATGTTATTTTCTTATCCTAGGTGCAATTTCGCTTTGTATTACGAAATTATCAATAAATCCTACTCGATATTGCACCCTGCAACTGATCTATGCAGTATATATAGTCAGATTTTACGTTTTCGCTCTCACCTCCTATACACCGATTCAACGACAGAAATGCTCATTTTCTATGTTTGTATATTATTCTAGGTGTAATTTCGCTTTGCATTACGTATTTCTTAACTGCCTCTATTCGATAATGCACCCGGTAACTGCCCTATACAGTTAAAATAGCCGGATATAATGATTTCCGTTTCACCTCGTTTTTGAACGTTTCAGCTCGTGAAAAGCACAAAAACGAGGAGAAAATAAAATCTTCGTTTTCAATGTTATTTTCTTATTCTAGGTGCAATTTCGCTTTGTATTACGAAATTATCAATAAATTCTACTCGATATTGCACCCTGCAACTGCTCTATGCAGTATAGATAGTCAGATTTTACGTTTTCGCTCTCACCTCCTATACACCGATTCAACGACAGAAATGCTCATTTTCTATGTTTGTATATTATTCTAGGTGCAATTTCGCTTTGCATTACGTATTTCTTAACTGCCTCTATTCGATAATGCACCCGGTAACTGCCCTATACAGTTAAAATAGCCGGATATAATGATTTCCGTTTCACCTCGTTTTTGAACGTTTCAGCTCGTGAAATGCTCAAAATCGAGGAGAAAATAAAATCTTCGTTTTCGATGTTATTTTCTTATCCTAGGTGCAATTTCGCTTTGTATTACGAAATTATCAATAAATCCTACTCGATATTGCACCCTGCAACTGATCTATGCAGTATATATACTCAAATTTTACGTATTCGCTCTCACCTACTATACACCGATTCAACGACAGAAATGCTGAATTTCTATGTTTGTATGTTTAATGGACGGTGAAATACCAGATAAAACACTTAAACTAGAAAATGAGCAATACAGGATGTGATACGCATGTGATACCATTAAACGCAGTATTGTTACATATGATCATTTTAACTGCATACATGGCTGGTACAGTCCAGAACTGGTTTAGAACATTCAAATTGTTTATATTGCAAGGCGAACTCATGGTTAGAAATCAATAAAACAAAGTACGAGCAATACAGGTTCTGATAAGCATCTTAAACTGTTAAACCTAGTATCGTTACATCTAACCATTTTAACTGCATACAGCATTGGAACAGTACACAACTGGTTCAGGAACAATTTCCTTAGTGGTAATGGACGGTGAAATACCAGATAAAACACTTAAACTAGAAAATGAGCAATACAGGATCTGATACGCATGTGAAACCGTTAAACGTAGTATTGTTACATCTGACCATTTTAACTGCATACATGATTGGTACAGTCCAGAACTGGTTAGAAGCAGTCTAACTGTTCATATTGCAAGGCGAACTCATGGTTAGAAATCAATAAAACAAAGTACGAGCAATACAGGTTCTGATAAGCATCTTAAACTGGTAAACCTAGTATCGTTACATCTAACCATTTTAACTGCATACAGCATTGGAACAGTACACAACTGGTTCAGGAACAATTTCCTTTGGTGGTAATGGACGGTGAAATACCAGATAAAACACTTAAACTAGAAAATGAGCAATACAGGATCTGATACGCATGTGAAACCGTTAAACGTAGTATTGTTACATCTGACCATTTTAACTGCATACATGACTGGTACAGTCCAGAACTGGTTAGAAGCAGTCTAACTGTTCATATTGCAAGGCGAACTCATGGTTAGAAATCAATAAAACAAAGTACGAGCAATACAGGTTCTGATAAGCATCTTAAACTGTTAAACCTAGTATCGTTACATCTAACCATTTTAACTGCATACAGCATTGGAACAGTACACAACTGGTTCAGGAACAATTTCCTTAGTGGTAATGGACGGTGAAATACCAGATAAAACACTTAAACTAGAAAATGAGCAATACAGGATCTGATACGCATGTGAAACCGTTAAACGTAGTATTGTTACATCTGACCATTTTAACTGCATACATGACTGGTACAGTCCAGAACTGGTTAGAAGCAGTCTAACTGTTCATATTGCAAGGCGAACTCATGGTTAGAAATCAATAAAACAAAGTACGAGCAATACAGGTTCTGATAAGCATCTTAAACTGTTAAACCTAGTATCGTTACATCTAACCATTTTAACTGCATACAGCATTGGAACAGTACACAACTGGTTCAGGAACAATTTCCTTGGTGGTAATGGACGGTGAAATACCAGATAAAACACTTAAACTAGAAAATGAGCAATACAGGATCTGATACGCATGTGAAACCGTTAAACGTAGTATTGTTACATCTGACCATTTTAACTGCATACATGACTGGTACAGTCCAGAACTGGTTAGAAGCATTCAAATTGTTCATATTGCAAGGCGAACTCATGGTTAGAAATCAATAAAACAAAGTACGAGCAATACAGGTTCTGATAAGCATCTTAAACTGTTAAACCTAGTATCGTTACATCTAACCATTTTAACTGCATACAGCATTGGAACAGTACACAACTGGTTCAGGAACAATTTCCTTAGTGGTAATGGACGGTGAAATACCAGATAAAACACTTAAACTAGAAAATGAGCAATACAGGATCTGATACGCATGTGAAACCGTTAAACGTAGTATTGTTACATCTGACCATTTTAACTGCATACATGACTGGTACAGTCCAGAACTGGTTAGAAGCAGTCTAACTGTTCATATTGCAAGGCGAACTCATGGTTAGAAATCAATAAAACAAAGTACGAGCAATACAGGTTCTGATAAGCATCTTAAACTGGTAAACCTAGTATCGTTACATCTAACCATTTTAACTGCATACAGCATTGGAACAGTACACAACTGGTTCAGGAACAATTTCCTTAGGTGGTAATGGACGGTGAAATACCAGATAAAACACTTAAACTAGAAAATGAGCAATACAGGATCTGATACGCATGTGAAACCGTTAAACGTAGTATTGTTACATCTGACCATTTTAACTGCATACATGACTGGTACAGTCCAGAACTGGTTAGAAGCAGTCTAACTGTTCATATTGCAAGGCGAACTCATGGTTAGAAATCAATAAAACAAAGTACGAGCAATACAGGTTCTGATAAGCATCTTAAACTGTTAAACCTAGTATCGTTACATCTAACCATTTTAACTGCATACAGCATTGGAACAGTACACAACTGGTTCAGGAACAATTTCCTTAGTGGTAATGGACGGTGAAATACCAGATAAAACACTTAAACTAGAAAATGAGCAATACAGGATCTGATACGCATGTGAAACCGTTAAACGTAGTATTGTTACATCTGACCATTTTAACTGCATACATGACTGGTACAGTCCAGAACTGGTTAGAAGCAGTCTAACTGTTCATATTGCAAGGCGAACTCATGGTTAGAAATCAATAAAACAAAGTACGAGCAATACAGGTTCTGATAAGCATCTTAAACTGTTAAACCTAGTATCGTTACATCTAACCATTTTAACTGCATACAGCATTGGAACAGTACACAACTGGTTCAGGAACAATTTCCTTAGTGGTAATGGACGGTGAAATACCAGATAAAACACTTAAACTAGAAAATGAGCAATACAGGATCTGATACGCATGTGAAACCGTTAAACGTAGTATTGTTACATCTGACCATTTTAACTGCATACATGATTGGTACAGTCCAGAACTGGTTAGAAGCAGTCTAACTGTTCATATTGCAAGGCGAAATCATGGTTAGAAATCAATAAAACAAAGTACGAGCAATACAGGTTCTGATAAGCATCTTAAACTGGTAAACCTAGTATCGTTACATCTAACCATTTTAACTGCATACAGCATTGGAACAGTACACAACTGGTTCAGGAACAATTTCCTTAGGTGGTAATGGACGGTGAAATACCAGATAAAACACTTAAACTAGAAAATGAGCAATACAGGATCTGATAAGCATGTGAAACCGTTAAACGTAGTATTGTTACATCTGACCATTTGAACTGCATACATGACTGGTACAGTCCAGAACTGGTTAGAAGCAGTCTAACTGTTCATATTGCAAGGCGAAATCATGGTTAGAAATCAATAAAACAAAGTACGAGCAATACAGGTTCTGATAAGCATCTTAAACTGGTAAACCTAGTATCGTTACATCTAACCATTTTAACTGCATACAGCATTGGAACAGTACACAACTGGTTCAGGAACAATTTCCTTGGTGGTAATGGACGGTGAAATACCAGATAAAACACTTAAACTAGAAAATGAGCAATACAGGATCTGATACGCATGTGAAACCGTTAAACGTAGTATTGTTACATCTGACCATTTGAACTGCATACATGACTGGTACAGTCCAGAACTGGTTAGAAGCAGTCTAACTTGTTCATATTGCAAGGCGAACTCATGGTTAGAAATCAATAAAACAAAGTACGAGCAATACAGGTTCTGATAAGCATCTTAAACTGTTAAACCTAGTATCGTTACATCTAACCATTTTAACTGCATACAGCATTGGAACAGTACACAACTGGTTCAGGAACAATTTCCTTGGTGGTAATGGACGGTGAAATACCAGATAAAACACTTAAACTAGAAAATGAGCAATACAGGATCTGATACGCATGTGAAACCGTTAAACGTAGTATTGTTACATCTGACCATTTTAACTGCATACATGACTGGTACAGTCCAGAACTGGTTAGAAGCAGTCTAAATTGTTCATATTGCAAGGCGAACTCATGGTTAGAAATCAATAAAACAAAGTACGAGCAATACAGGTTCTGATAAGCATCTTAAACTGTTAAACCTAGTATCGTTACATCTAACCATTTTAACTGCATACAGCATTGGAACAGTACACAACTGGTTCAGGAACAATTTCCTTAGTGGTAATGGACGGTGAAATACCAGATAAAACACTTAAACTAGAAAATGAGCAATACAGGATCTGATACGCATGTGAAACCGTTAAACGTAGTATTGTTACATCTGACCATTTTAACTGCATACATGATTGGTACAGTCCAGAACTGGTTAGAAGCAGTCTAACTGTTCATATTGCAAGGCGAACTCATGGTTAGAAATCAATAAAACAAAGTACGAGCAATACAGGTTCTGATAAGCATCTTAAACTGTTAAACCTAGTATCGTTACATCTAACCATTTTAACTGCATACAGCATTGGAACAGTACACAACTGGTTCAGGAACAATTTCCTTGGTGGTAATGGACGGTGAAATACCAGATAAAACACTTAAACTAGAAAATGAGCAATACAGGATCTGATACGCATGTGAAACCGTTAAACGTAGTATTGTTACATCTGACCATTTTAACGGCATACATGACTGGTACAGTCCAGAACTGGTTAGAAGCAGTCTAACTGTTCATATTGCAAGGCGAACTCATGGTTAGAAATCAATAAAACAAAGTACGAGCAATACAGGTTCTGATAAGCATCTTAAACTGTTAAACCTAGTATCGTTACATCTAACCATTTTAACTGCATACAGCATTGGAACAGTACACAACTGGTTCAGGAACAATTTCCTTAGGTGGTAATGGACGGTGAAATACCAGATAAAACACTTAAACTAGAAAATGAGCAATACAGGATCTGATACGCATGTGAAACCGTTAAACGTAGTATTGTTACATCTGACCATTTGAACTGCATACATGACTGGTACAGTCCAGAACTGGTTAGAAGCAGTCTAACTGTTCATATTGCAAGGCGAACTCATGGTTAGAAATCAATAAAACAAAGTACGAGCAATACAGGTTCTGATAAGCATCTTAAACTGTTAAACCTAGTATCGTTACATCTAACCATTTTAACTGCATACAGCATTGGAACAGTACACAACTGGTTCAGGAACAATTTCCTTGGTGGTAATGGACGGTGAAATACCAGATAAAACACTTAAACTAGAAAATGAGCAATACAGGATCTGATAAGCATGTGAAACCGTTAAACGTAGTATTGTTACATCTGACCATTTTAACTGCATACATGACTGGTACAGTCCAGAACTGGTTAGAAGCAGTCTAACTGTTCATATTGCAAGGCGAACTCATGGTTAGAAATCAATAAAACAAAGTACGAGCAATACAGGTTCTGATAAGCATCTTAAACTGTTAAACCTAGTATCGTTACATCTAACCATTTTAACTGCATACAGCATTGGAACAGTACACAACTGGTTCAGGAACAATTTCCTTAGTGGTAATGGACGGTGAAATACCAGATAAAACACTTAAACTAGAAAATGAGCAATACAGGATCTGATACGCATGTGAAACCGTTAAACGTAGTATTGTTACATCTGACCATTTTAACTGCATACATGATTGGTACAGTCCAGAACTGGTTAGAAGCAGTCTAACTGTTCATATTGCAAGGCGAAATCATGGTTAGAAATCAATAAAACAAAGTACGAGCAATACAGGTTCTGATAAGCATCTTAAACTGTTAAACCTAGTATCGTTACATCTAACCATTTTAACTGCATACAGCATTGGAACAGTACACAACTGGTTCAGGAACAATTTCCTTAGTGGTAATGGACGGTGAAATACCAGATAAAACACTTAAACTAGAAAATGAGCAATACAGGATCTGATAAGCATGTGAAACCGTTAAACGTAGTATTGTTACATCTGACCATTTTAACTGCATACATGACTGGTACAGTCCAGAACTGGTTAGAAGCAGTCTAACTGTTCATATTGCAAGGCGAAATCATGGTTAGAAATCAATAAAACAAAGTACGAGCAATACAGGTTCTGATAAGCATCTTAAACTGTTAAACCTAGTATCGTTACATCTAACCATTTTAACTGCATACAGCATTGGAACAGTACACAACTGGTTCAGGAACAATTTCCTTGGTGGTAATGGACGGTGAAATACCAGATAAAACACTTAAACTAGAAAATGAGCAATACAGGATCTGATACGCATGTGAAACCGTTAAACGTAGTATTGTTACATCTGACCATTTTAACTGCATACATGACTGGTACAGTCCAGAACTGGTTTAGAAGCATTCAAATTGTTCATATTGCAAGGCGAAATCATGGTTAGAAATCAATAAAACAAAGTACGAGCAATACAGGTTCTGATAAGCATCTTAAACTGTTAAACCTAGTATCGTTACATCTAACCATTTTAACTGCATACAGCATTGGAACAGTACACAACTGGTTCAGGAACAATTTCCTTGGTGGTAATGGACGGTGAAATACCAGATAAAACACTTAAACTAGAAAATGAGCAATACAGGATCTGATACGCATGTGAAACCGTTAAACGTAGTATTGTTACATCTGACCATTTTAACTGCATACATGACTTGGTACAGTCCAGAACTGGTTAGAAGCAGTCTAACTGTTCATATTGCAAGGCGAAATCATGGTTAGAAATCAATAAAACAAAGTACGAGCAATACAGGTTCTGATAAGCATCTTAAACTGGTAAACCTAGTATCGTTACATCTAACCATTTTAACTGCATACAGCATTGGAACAGTACACAACTGGTTCAGGAACAATTTCCTTAGTGGTAATGGACGGTGAAATACCAGATAAAACACTTAAACTAGAAAATGAGCAATACAGGATCTGATACGCATGTGAAACCGTTAAACGTAGTATTGTTACATCTGACCATTTTAACTGCATACATGACTGGTACAGTCCAGAACTGGTTTAGAAGCATTCTAACTTGTTCATATTGCAAGGCGAACTCATGGTTAGAAATCAATAAAACAAAGTACGAGCAATACAGGTTCTGATAAGCATCTTAAACTGTTAAACCTAGTATCGTTACATCTAACCATTTTAACTGCATACAGCATTGGAACAGTACACAACTGGTTCAGGAACAATTTCCTTGGTGGTAATGGACGGTGAAATACCAGATAAAACACTTAAACTAGAAAATGAGCAATACAGGATCTGATACGCATGTGAAACCGTTAAACGTAGTATTGTTACATCTGACCATTTTAACTGCATACATGACTGGTACAGTCCAGAACTGGTTAGAAGCAGTCTAACTGTTCATATTGCAAGGCGAAATCATGGTTAGAAATCAATAAAACAAAGTACGAGCAATACAGGTTCTGATAAGCATCTTAAACTGGTAAACCTAGTAATCGTTACATCTAACCATTTTAACTGCATACAGCATTGGAACAGTACACAACTGGTTCAGGAACAATTTCCTTGGTGGTAATGGACGGTGAAATACCAGATAAAACACTTAAACTAGAAAATGAGCAATACAGGATCTGATACGCATGTGAAACCGTTAAACGTAGTATTGTTACATCTGACCATTTTAACTGCATACATGACTGGTACAGTCCAGAACTGGTTAGAAGCAGTCTAACTGTTCATATTGCAAGGCGAACTCATGGTTAGAAATCAATAAAACAAAGTACGAGCAATACAGGTTCTGATAAGCATCTTAAACTGTTAAACCTAGTATCGTTACATCTAACCATTTTAACTGCATACAGCATTGGAACAGTACACAACTGGTTCAGGAACAATTTCCTTAGTGGTAATGGACGGTGAAATACCAGATAAAACACTTAAACTAGAAAATGAGCAATACAGGATCTGATACGCATGTGAAACCGTTAAACGTAGTATTGTTACATCTGACCATTTTAACTGCATACATGATTGGTACAGTCCAGAACTGGTTAGAAGCAGTCTAACTGTTCATATTGCAAGGCGAACTCATGGTTAGAAATCAATAAAACAAAGTACGAGCAATACAGGTTCTGATAAGCATCTTAAACTGTTAAACCTAGTATCGTTACATCTAACCATTTTAACTGCATACAGCATTGGAACAGTACACAACTGGTTCAGGAACAATTTCCTTGGTGGTAATGGACGGTGAAATATCAGATAAAACACTTAAACTAGAAAATGAGCAATACAGGATCTGATAAGCATGTGAAACCGTTAAACGTAGTATTGTTACATCTGACCATTTTAACTGCATACATGACTTGGTACAGTCCAGAACTGGTTAGAAGCAGTCTAACTGTTCATATTGCAAGGCGAACTCATGGTTAGAAATCAATAAAACAAAGTACGAGCAATACAGGTTCTGATAAGCATCTTAAACTGTTAAACCTAGTATCGTTACATCTAACCATTTTAACTGCATACAGCATTGGAACAGTACACAACTGGTTCAGGAACAATTTCCTTAGTGGTAATGGACGGTGAAATACCAGATAAAACACTTAAACTAGAAAATGAGCAATACAGGATCTGATACGCATGTGAAACCGTTAAACGTAGTATTGTTACATCTGACCATTTTAACTGCATACATGACTGGTACAGTCCAGAACTGGTTAGAAGCAGTCTAACTTGTTCATATTGCAAGGCGAAATCATGGTTAGAAATCAATAAAACAAAGTACGAGCAATACAGGTTCTGATAAGCATCTTAAACTGGTAAACCTAGAATCGTTACATCTAACCATTTTAACTGCATACAGCATTGGAACAGTACACAACTGGTTCAGGAACAATTTCCTTAGTGGTAATGGACGGTGAAATACCAGATAAAACACTTAAACTAGAAAATGAGCAATACAGGATCTGATACGCATGTGAAACCGTTAAACGTAGTATTGTTACATCTGACCATTTTAACTGCATACATGATTGGTACAGTCCAGAACTGGTTAGAAGCAGTCTAACTGTTCATATTGCAAGGCGAACTCATGGTTAGAAATCAATAAAACAAAGTACGAGCAATACAGGTTCTGATAAGCATCTTAAACTGTTAAACCTAGTATCGTTACATCTAACCATTTTAACTGCATACAGCATTGGAACAGTACACAACTGGTTCAGGAACAATTTCCTTGGTGGTAATGGACGGTGAAATTATCAGATAAAACACTTAAACTAGAAAATGAGCAATACAGGATCTGATACGCATGTGAAACCGTTAAACGTAGTATTGTTACATCTGACCATTTTAACTGCATACATGACTGGTACAGTCCAGAACTGGTTAGAAGCAGTCTAACTGTTCATATTGCAAGGCGAACTCATGGTTAGAAATCAATAAAACAAAGTACGAGCAATACAGGTTCTGATAAGCATCTTAAACTGTTAAACCTAGTATCGTTACATCTAACCATTTTAACTGCATACAGCATTGGAACAGTACACAACTGGTTCAGGAACAATTTCCTTAGTGGTAATGGACGGTGAAATACCAGATAAAACACTTAAACTAGAAAATGAGCAATACAGGATCTGATACGCATGTGAAACCGTTAAACGTAGTATTGTTACATCTGACCATTTTAACTGCATACATGACTGGTACAGTCCAGAACTGGTTAGAAGCAGTCTAACTGTTCATATTGCAAGGCGAACTCATGGTTAGAAATCAATAAAACAAAGTACGAGCAATACAGGTTCTGATAAGCATCTTAAACTGTTAAACCTAGTATCGTTACATCTAACCATTTTAACTGCATACAGCATTGGAACAGTACACAACTGGTTCAGGAACAATTTCCTTGGTGGTAATGGACGGTGAAATACCAGATAAAACACTTAAACTAGAAAATGAGCAATACAGGATCTGATACGCATGTGAAACCGTTAAACGTAGTATTGTTACATCTGACCATTTTAACTGCATACATGACTGGTACAGTCCAGAACTGGTTAGAAGCAGTCTAACTGTTCATATTGCAAGGCGAACTCATGGTTAGAAATCAATAAAACAAAGTACGAGCAATACAGGTTCTGATAAGCATCTTAAACTGGTAAACCTAGTAATCGTTACATCTAACCATTTTAACTGCATACAGCATTGGAACAGTACACAACTGGTTCAGGAACAATTTCCTTGGTGGTAATGGACGGTGAAATACCAGATAAAACACTTAAACTAGAAAATGAGCAATACAGGATCTGATACGCATGTGAAACCGTTAAACGTAGTATTGTTACATCTGACCATTTTAACTGCATACATGACTGGTACAGTCCAGAACTGGTTAGAAGCAGTCTAACTGTTCATATTGCAAGGCGAACTCATGGTTAGAAATCAATAAAACAAAGTACGAGCAATACAGGTTCTGATAAGCATCTTAAACTGTTAAACCTAGTATCGTTACATCTAACCATTTTAACTGCATACAGCATTGGAACAGTACACAACTGGTTCAGGAACAATTTCCTTGGTGGTAATGGACGGTGAAATACCAGATAAAACACTTAAACTAGAAAATGAGCAATACAGGATCTGATACGCATGTGAAACCGTTAAACGTAGTATTGTTACATCTGACCATTTTAACTGCATACATGACTGGTACAGTCCAGAACTGGTTAGAAGCAGTCTAACTGTTCATATTGCAAGGCGAACTCATGGTTAGAAATCAATAAAACAAAGTACGAGCAATACAGGTTCTGATAAGCATCTTAAACTGTTAAACCTAGTATCGTTACATCTAACCATTTTAACTGCATACAGCATTGGAACAGTACACAACTGGTTCAGGAACAATTTCCTTGGTGGTAATGGACGGTGAAATACCAGATAAAACACTTAAACTAGAAAATGAGCAATACAGGATCTGATACGCATGTGAAACCGTTAAACGTAGTATTGTTACATCTGACCATTTTAACTGCATACATGACTGGTACAGTCCAGAACTGGTTTAGAAGCATTCAAATTGTTCATATTGCAAGGCGAACTCATGGTTAGAAATCAATAAAACAAAGTACGAGCAATACAGGTTCTGATAAGCATCTTAAACTGGTAAACCTAGTATCGTTACATCTAACCATTTTAACTGCATACAGCATTGGAACAGTACACAACTGGTTCAGGAACAATTTCCTTGGTGGTAATGGACGGTGAAATACCAGATAAAACACTTAAACTAGAAAATGAGCAATACAGGATCTGATACGCATGTGAAACCGTTAAACGTAGTATTGTTACATCTGACCATTTTAACTGCATACATGACTGGTACAGTCCAGAACTGGTTAGAAGCAGTCTAACTGTTCATATTGCAAGGCGAACTCATGGTTAGAAATCAATAAAACAAAGTACGAGCAATACAGGTTCTGATAAGCATCTTAAACTGGTAAACCTAGTATCGTTACATCTAACCATTTTAACTGCATACAGCATTGGAACAGTACACAACTGGTTCAGGAACAATTTCCTTGGTGGTAATGGACGGTGAAATACCAGATAAAACACTTAAACTAGAAAATGAGCAATACAGGATCTGATACGCATGTGAAACCGTTAAACGTAGTATTGTTACATCTGACCATTTTAACTGCATACATGACTGGTACAGTCCAGAACTGGTTAGAAGCAGTCTAACTGTTCATATTGCAAGGCGAACTCATGGTTAGAAATCAATAAAACAAAGTACGAGCAATACAGGTTCTGATAAGCATCTTAAACTGGTAAACCTAGAATCGTTACATCTAACCATTTTAACTGCATACAGCATTGGAACAGTACACAACTGGTTCAGGAACAATTTCCTTGGTGGTAATGGACGGTGAAATACCAGATAAAACACTTAAACTAGAAAATGAGCAATACAGGATCTGATACGCATGTGAAACCGTTAAACGTAGTATTGTTACATCTGACCATTTTAACTGCATACATGACTGGTACAGTCCAGAACTGGTTAGAAGCAGTCTAACTGTTCATATTGCAAGGCGAACTCATGGTTAGAAATCAATAAAACAAAGTACGAGCAATACAGGTTCTGATAAGCATCTTAAACTGGTAAACCTAGTATCGTTACATCTAACCATTTTAACTGCATACAGCATTGGAACAGTACACAACTGGTTCAGGAACAATTTCCTTAGGTGGTAATGGACGGTGAAATACCAGATAAAACACTTAAACTAGAAAATGAGCAATACAGGATCTGATACGCATGTGAAACCGTTAAACGTAGTATTGTTACATCTGACCATTTTAACTGCATACATGACTGGTACAGTCCAGAACTGGTTAGAAGCAGTCTAACTGTTCATATTGCAAGGCGAAATCATGGTTAGAAATCAATAAAACAAAGTACGAGCAATACAGGTTCTGATAAGCATCTTAAACTGTTAAACCTAGTATCGTTACATCTAACCATTTTAACTGCATACAGCATTGGAACAGTACACAACTGGTTCAGGAACAATTTCCTTGGTGGTAATGGACGGTGAAATACCAGATAAAACACTTAAACTAGAAAATGAGCAATACAGGATCTGATACGCATGTGAAACCGTTAAACGTAGTATTGTTACATCTGACCATTTTAACTGCATACATGATTGGTACAGTCCAGAACTGGTTAGAAGCAGTCTAACTGTTCATATTGCAAGGCGAACTCATGGTTAGAAATCAATAAAACAAAGTACGAGCAATACAGGTTCTGATAAGCATCTTAAACTGTTAAACCTAGTATCGTTACATCTAACCTATTTTAACTGCATACAGCATTGGAACAGTACACAACTGGTTCAGGAACAATTTCCTTGGTGGTAATGGACGGTGAAATACCAGATAAAACACTTAAACTAGAAAATGAGCAATACAGGATCTGATACGCATGTGAAACCGTTAAACGTAGTATTGTTACATCTGACCATTTTAACTGCATACATGATTGGTACAGTCCAGAACTGGTTAGAAGCAGTCTAACTGTTCATATTGCAAGGCGAAATCATGGTTAGAAATCAATAAAACAAAGTACGAGCAATACAGGTTCTGATAAGCATCTTAAACTGGTAAACCTAGTATCGTTACATCTAACCATTTTAACTGCATACAGCATTGGAACAGTACACAACTGGTTCAGGAACAATTTCCTTAGTGGTAATGGACGGTGAAATACCAGATAAAACACTTAAACTAGAAAATGAGCAATACAGGATCTGATACGCATGTGAAACCGTTAAACGTAGTATTGTTACATCTGACCATTTTAACTGCATACATGACTGGTACAGTCCAGAACTGGTTTAGAAGCAGTCTAAATTGTTCATATTGCAAGGCGAAATCATGGTTAGAAATCAATAAAACAAAGTACGAGCAATACAGGTTCTGATAAGCATCTTAAACTGGTAAACCTAGTATCGTTACATCTAACCATTTTAACTGCATACAGCATTGGAACAGTACACAACTGGTTCAGGAACAATTTCCTTAGTGGTAATGGACGGTGAAATACCAGATAAAACACTTAAACTAGAAAATGAGCAATACAGGATCTGATACGCATGTGAAACCGTTAAACGTAGTATTGTTACATCTGACCATTTTAACTGCATACATGATTGGTACAGTCCAGAACTGGTTAGAAGCAGTCTAACTGTTCATATTGCAAGGCGAACTCATGGTTAGAAATCAATAAAACAAAGTACGAGCAATACAGGTTCTGATAAGCATCTTAAACTGTTAAACCTAGTATCGTTACATCTAACCATTTTAACTGCATACAGCATTGGAACAGTACACAACTGGTTCAGGAACAATTTCCTTGGTGGTAATGGACGGTGAAATACCAGATAAAACACTTAAACTAGAAAATGAGCAATACAGGATCTGATACGCATGTGAAACCGTTAAACGTAGTATTGTTACATCTGACCATTTTAACTGCATACATGACTGGTACAGTCCAGAACTGGTTAGAAGCAGTCTAACTGTTCATATTGCAAGGCGAACTCATGGTTAGAAATCAATAAAACAAAGTACGAGCAATACAGGTTCTGATAAGCATCTTAAACTGTTAAACCTAGTATCGTTACATCTAACCATTTTAACTGCATACAGCATTGGAACAGTACACAACTGGTTCAGGAACAATTTCCTTAGTGGTAATGGACGGTGAAATACCAGATAAAACACTTAAACTAGAAAATGAGCAATACAGGATCTGATACGCATGTGAAACCGTTAAACGTAGTATTGTTACATCTGACCATTTTAACTGCATACATGACTGGTACAGTCCAGAACTGGTTTAGAAGCAGTCTAACTGTTCATATTGCAAGGCGAACTCATGGTTAGAAATCAATAAAACAAAGTACGAGCAATACAGGTTCTGATAAGCATCTTAAACTGGTAAACCTAGAATCGTTATATCTAACCATTTTAACTGCATACAGCATTGGAACAGTACACAACTGGTTCAGGAACAATTTCCTTAGTGGTAATGGACGGTGAAATACCAGATAAAACACTTAAACTAGAAAATGAGCAATACAGGATCTGATACGCATGTGAAACCGTTAAACGTAGTATTGTTACATCTGACCATTTTAACTGCATACATGATTGGTACAGTCCAGAACTGGTTAGAAGCAGTCTAACTGTTCATATTGCAAGGCGAAATCATGGTTAGAAATCAATAAAACAAAGTACGAGCAATACAGGTTCTGATAAGCATCTTAAACTGGTAAACCTAGTAATCGTTACATCTAACCATTTTAACTGCATACAGCATTGGAACAGTACACAACTGGTTCAGGAACAATTTCCTTAGTGGTAATGGACGGTGAAATACCAGATAAAACACTTAAACTAGAAAATGAGCAATACAGGATCTGATACGCATGTGAAACCGTTAAACGTAGTATTGTTACATCTGACCATTTTAACTGCATACATGACTGGTACAGTCCAGAACTGGTTAGAAGCATTCTAACTGTTCATATTGCAAGGCGAACTCATGGTTAGAAATCAATAAAACAAAGTACGAGCAATACAGGTTCTGATAAGCATCTTAAACTGGTAAACCTAGTATCGTTACATCTAACCATTTTAACTGCATACAGCATTGGAACAGTACACAACTGGTTCAGGAACAATTTCCTTAGTGGTAATGGACGGTGAAATACCAGATAAAACACTTAAACTAGAAAATGAGCAATACAGGATCTGATACGCATGTGAAACCGTTAAACGTAGTATTGTTACATCTGACCATTTTAACTGCATACATGACTGGTACAGTCCAGAACTGGTTTAGAAGCATTCTAACTGTTCATATTGCAAGGCGAACTCATGGTTAGAAATCAATAAAACAAAGTACGAGCAATACAGGTTCTGATAAGCATCTTAAACTGTTAAACCTAGTATCGTTACATCTAACCATTTTAACTGCATACAGCATTGGAACAGTACACAACTGGTTCAGGAACAATTTCCTTAGTGGTAATGGACGGTGAAATACCAGATAAAACACTTAAACTAGAAAATGAGCAATACAGGATCTGATACGCATGTGAAACCGTTAAACGTAGTATTGTTACATCTGACCATTTTAACTGCATACATGACTGGTACAGTCCAGAACTGGTTAGAAGCATTCTAAATTGTTCATATTGCAAGGCGAACTCATGGTTAGAAATCAATAAAACAAAGTACGAGCAATACAGGTTCTGATAAGCATCTTAAACTGGTAAACCTAGTATCGTTACATCTAACCATTTTAACTGCATACAGCATTGGAACAGTACACAACTGGTTCAGGAACAATTTCCTTAGTGGTAATGGACGGTGAAATACCAGATAAAACACTTAAACTAGAAAATGAGCAATACAGGATCTGATACGCATGTGAAACCGTTAAACGTAGTATTGTTACATCTGACCATTTTAACTGCATACATGACTGGTACAGTCCAGAACTGGTTAGAAGCAGTCTAACTGTTCATATTGCAAGGCGAAATCATGGTTAGAAATCAATAAAACAAAGTACGAGCAATACAGGTTCTGATAAGCATCTTAAACTGGTAAACCTAGTATCGTTACATCTAACCATTTTAACTGCATACAGCATTGGAACAGTACACAACTGGTTCAGGAACAATTTCCTTGGTGGTAATGGACGGTGAAATACCAGATAAAACACTTAAACTAGAAAATGAGCAATACAGGATCTGATACGCATGTGAAACCGTTAAACGTAGTATTGTTACATCTGACCATTTTAACTGCATACATGACTGGTACAGTCCAGAACTGGTTAGAAGCAGTCTAACTGTTCATATTGCAAGGCGAACTCATGGTTAGAAATCAATAAAACAAAGTACGAGCAATACAGGTTCTGATAAGCATCTTAAACTGTTAAACCTAGTATCGTTACATCTAACCATTTTAACTGCATACAGCATTGGAACAGTACACAACTGGTTCAGGAACAATTTCCTTGGTGGTAATGGACGGTGAATATCAGATAAAACACTTAAACTAGAAAATGAGCAATACAGGATCTGATACGCATGTGAAACCGTTAAACGTAGTATTGTTACATCTGACCATTTTAACTGCATACATGACTGGTACAGTCCAGAACTGGTTAGAAGCAGTCTAACTGTTCATATTGCAAGGCGAACTCATGGTTAGAAATCAATAAAACAAAGTACGAGCAATACAGGTTCTGATAAGCATCTTAAACTGTTAAACCTAGTATCGTTACATCTAACCATTTTAACTGCATACAGCATTGGAACAGTACACAACTGGTTCAGGAACAATTTCCTTAGTGGTAATGGACGGTGAAATACCAGATAAAACACTTAAACTAGAAAATGAGCAATACAGGATCTGATACGCATGTGAAACCGTTAAACGTAGTATTGTTACATCTGACCATTTTAACTGCATACATGACTGGTACAGTCCAGAACTGGTTAGAAGCAGTCTAACTGTTCATATTGCAAGGCGAACTCATGGTTAGAAATCAATAAAACAAAGTACGAGCAATACAGGTTCTGATAAGCATCTTAAACTGGTAAACCTAGTATCGTTACATCTAACCATTTTAACTGCATACAGCATTGGAACAGTACACAACTGGTTCAGGAACAATTTCCTTGGTGGTAATGGACGGTGAAATACCAGATAAAACACTTAAACTAGAAAATGAGCAATACAGGATCTGATACGCATGTGAAACCGTTAAACGTAGTATTGTTACATCTGACCATTTTAACTGCATACATGACTGGTACAGTCCAGAACTGGTTAGAAGCAGTCTAACTGTTCATATTGCAAGGCGAACTCATGGTTAGAAATCAATAAAACAAAGTACGAGCAATACAGGTTCTGATAAGCATCTTAAACTGTTAAACCTAGTATCGTTACATCTAACCATTTTAACTGCATACAGCATTGGAACAGTACACAACTGGTTCAGGAACAATTTCCTTGGTGGTAATGGACGGTGAATATCCAGATAAAACACTTAAACTAGAAAATGAGCAATACAGGATCTGATACGCATGTGAAACCGTTAAACGTAGTATTGTTACATCTGACCATTTTAACTGCATACATGACTGGTACAGTCCAGAACTGGTTTAGAAGCAGTCTAAATGTTCATATTGCAAGGCGAACTCATGGTTAGAAATCAATAAAACAAAGTACGAGCAATACAGGTTCTGATAAGCATCTTAAACTGGTAAACCTAGTATCGTTACATCTAACCATTTTAACTGCATACAGCATTGGAACAGTACACAACTGGTTCAGGAACAATTTCCTTGGTGGTAATGGACGGTGAATATCCAGATAAAACACTTAAACTAGAAAATGAGCAATACAGGATCTGATAAGCATGTGAAACCGTTAAACGTAGTATTGTTACATCTGACCATTTTAACTGCATACATGATTGGTACAGTCCAGAACTGGTTAGAAGCAGTCTAACTGTTCATATTGCAAGGCGAACTCATGGTTAGAAATCAATAAAACAAAGTACGAGCAATACAGGTTCTGATAAGCATCTTAAACTGTTAAACCTAGTATCGTTACATCTAACCATTTTAACTGCATACAGCATTGGAACAGTACACAACTGGTTCAGGAACAATTTCCTTGGTGGTAATGGACGGTGAATATCAGATAAAACACTTAAACTAGAAAATGAGCAATACAGGATCTGATAAGCATGTGAAACCGTTAAACGTAGTATTGTTACATCTGACCATTTTAACTGCATACATGACTGGTACAGTCCAGAACTGGTTAGAAGCAGTCTAACTGTTCATATTGCAAGGCGAACTCATGGTTAGAAATCAATAAAACAAGTACGAGCAATACAGGTTCTGATAAGCATCTTAAACTGTTAAACCTAGTATCGTTACATCTAACCATTTTAACTGCATACAGCATTGGAACAGTACACAACTGGTTCAGGAACAATTTCCTTGGTGGTAATGGACGGTGAAATACCAGATAAAACACTTAAACTAGAAAATGAGCAATACAGGATCTGATACGCATGTGAAACCGTTAAACGTAGTATTGTTACATCTGACCATTTTAACTGCATACATGACTGGTACAGTCCAGAACTGGTTAGAAGCAGTCTAACTGTTCATATTGCAAGGCGAACTCATGGTTAGAAATCAATAAAACAAAGTACGAGCAATACAGGTTCTGATAAGCATCTTAAACTGGTAAACCTAGTATCGTTACATCTAACCATTTTAACTGCATACAGCATTGGAACAGTACACAACTGGTTCAGGAACAATTTCCTTGGTGGTAATGGACGGTGAATATCCAGATAAAACACTTAAACTAGAAAATGAGCAATACAGGATCTGATACGCATGTGAAACCGTTAAACGTAGTATTGTTACATCTGACCATTTTAACTGCATACATGACTGGTACAGTCCAGAACTGGTTAGAAGCAGTCTAACTGTTCATATTGCAAGGCGAACTCATGGTTAGAAATCAATAAAACAAAGTACGAGCAATACAGGTTCTGATAAGCATCTTAAACTGTTAAACCTAGTATCGTTACATCTAACCATTTTAACTGCATACAGCATTGGAACAGTACACAACTGGTTCAGGAACAATTTCCTTGGTGGTAATGGACGGTGAATACCAGATAAAACACTTAAACTAGAAAATGAGCAATACAGGATCTGATAAGCATGTGAAACCGTTAAACGTAGTATTGTTACATCTGACCATTTTAACTGCATACATGACTGGTACAGTCCAGAACTGGTTAGAAGCAGTCTAACTGTTCATATTGCAAGGCGAACTCATGGTTAGAAATCAATAAAACAAAGTACGAGCAATACAGGTTCTGATAAGCATCTTAAACTGGTAAACCTAGTATCGTTACATCTAACCATTTTAACTGCATACAGCATTGGAACAGTACACAACTGGTTCAGGAACAATTTCCTTGGTGGTAATGGACGGTGAATTATCAGATAAAACACTTAAACTAGAAAATGAGCAATACAGGATCTGATAATCATGTGAAACCGTTAAACGTAGTATTGTTACATCTGACCATTTTAACTGCATACATGACTGGTACAGTCCAGAACTGGTTTAGAAGCATTCTAAATTGTTCATATTGCAAGGCGAACTCATGGTTAGAAATCAATAAAACAAAGTACGAGCAATACAGGTTCTGATAAGCATCTTAAACTGTTAAACCTAGTATCGTTACATCTAACCATTTTAACTGCATACAGCATTGGAACAGTACACAACTGGTTCAGGAACAATTTCCTTGGTGGTAATGGACGGTGAATTATCAGATAAAACACTTAAACTAGAAAATGAGCAATACAGGATCTGATAAGCATGTGAAACCGTTAAACGTAGTATTGTTACATCTGACCATTTTAACTGCATACATGACTTGGTACAGTCCAGAACTGGTTAGAAGCAGTCTAACTGTTCATATTGCAAGGCGAACTCATGGTTAGAAATCAATAAAACAAAGTACGAGCAATACAGGTTCTGATAAGCATCTTAAACTGGTAAACCTAGTATCGTTACATCTAACCATTTTAACTGCATACAGCATTGGAACAGTACACAACTGGTTCAGGAACAATTTCCTTGGTGGTAATGGACGGTGAAATACCAGATAAAACACTTAAACTAGAAAATGAGCAATACAGGATCTGATAAGCATGTGAAACCGTTAAACGTAGTATTGTTACATCTGACCATTTTAACTGCATACATGACTGGTACAGTCCAGAACTGGTTAGAAGCAGTCTAACTGTTCATATTGCAAGGCGAACTCATGGTTAGAAATCAATAAAACAAAGTACGAGCAATACAGGTTCTGATAAGCATCTTAAACTGTTAAACCTAGTATCGTTACATCTAACCATTTTAACTGCATACAGCATTGGAACAGTACACAACTGGTTCAGGAACAATTTCCTTAGTGGTAATGGACGGTGAAATACCAGATAAAACACTTAAACTAGAAAATGAGCAATACAGGATCTGATACGCATGTGAAACCGTTAAACGTAGTATTGTTACATCTGACCATTTTAACTGCATACATGACTGGTACAGTCCAGAACTGGTTAGAAGCATTCTAACTTGTTCATATTGCAAGGCGAACTCATGGTTAGAAATCAATAAAACAAAGTACGAGCAATACAGGTTCTGATAAGCATCTTAAACTGTTAAACCTAGTATCGTTACATCTAACCATTTTAACTGCATACAGCATTGGAACAGTACACAACTGGTTCAGGAACAATTTCCTTGGTGGTAATGGACGGTGAAATACCAGATAAAACACTTAAACTAGAAAATGAGCAATACAGGATCTGATACGCATGTGAAACCGTTAAACGTAGTATTGTTACATCTGACCATTTTAACTGCATACATGACTGGTACAGTCCAGAACTGGTTAGAAGCAGTCTAACTGTTCATATTGCAAGGCGAACTCATGGTTAGAAATCAATAAAACAAAGTACGAGCAATACAGGTTCTGATAAGCATCTTAAACTGTTAAACCTAGTATCGTTACATCTAACCATTTTAACTGCATACAGCATTGGAACAGTACACAACTGGTTCAGGAACAATTTCCTTGGTGGTAATGGACGGTGAATTATCAGATAAAACACTTAAACTAGAAAATGAGCAATACAGGATCTGATACGCATGTGAAACCGTTAAACGTAGTATTGTTACATCTGACCATTTTAACTGCATACATGACTGGTACAGTCCAGAACTGGTTAGAAGCAGTCTAACTGTTCATATTGCAAGGCGAACTCATGGTTAGAAATCAATAAAACAAAGTACGAGCAATACAGGTTCTGATAAGCATCTTAAACTGTTAAACCTAGTATCGTTACATCTAACCATTTTAACTGCATACAGCATTGGAACAGTACACAACTGGTTCAGGAACAATTTCCTTGGTGGTAATGGACGGTGAAATACCAGATAAAACACTTAAACTAGAAAATGAGCAATACAGGATCTGATAAGCATGTGAAACCGTTAAACGTAGTATTGTTACATCTGACCATTTGAACTGCATACATGACTGGTACAGTCCAGAACTGGTTAGAAGCAGTCTAACTGTTCATATTGCAAGGCGAACTCATGGTTAGAAATCAATAAAACAAAGTACGAGCAATACAGGTTCTGATAAGCATCTTAAACTGTTAAACCTAGTATCGTTACATCTAACCATTTTAACTGCATACAGCATTGGAACAGTACACAACTGGTTCAGGAACAATTTCCTTGGTGGTAATGGACGGTGAAATACCAGATAAAACACTTAAACTAGAAAATGAGCAATACAGGATCTGATACGCATGTGAAACCGTTAAACGTAGTATTGTTACATCTGACCATTTGAACCTGCATACATGATTGGTACAGTCCAGAACTGGTTAGAAGCAGTCTAACTGTTCATATTGCAAGGCGAAATCATGGTTAGAAATCAATAAAACAAAGTACGAGCAATACAGGTTCTGATAAGCATCTTAAACTGGTAAACCTAGTATCGTTATATCTAACCATTTTAACTGCATACAGCATTGGAACAGTACACAACTGGTTCAGGAACAATTTTCTTGGTGGTAATGGACGGTGAAATACCAGATAAAACACTTAAACTAGAAAATGAGCAATACAGGATCTGATACGTCATGTGCACCGTTAAACTTAGTATTGTTACATCTGACCATTATTAATTCCATACATGAATTGGTACAGCCCAGAACTGGTTAGAAGCAGTCCTAACTGTTCATATTGCAAGGCGAACTCATGGTTAGAAATCATAAAACAAAGTACGAGCAATACAGGTTCTTGATAAGCATCTTAAACTCTTAAACCTAGTATCGTTACATCTAACCATTTTAACTGCATACACCATTGGAACAGTATACATCTGGTTCAGGAACAATTTCCTTGGTGCTAATGGACGGTGAAATACCAGATAAAACACTTAAACAAAAAAATGAGCAATACAGGATCTGATACGCATGTGGAAACCGTTAAACGTTAGTATTGTTACATCTGACCATTTGGAACCGGAAAGCATGATTGGTACAGTCCTGAACTTGGTTAGAAGCAGTCTAACTGTTCATCATTGCAAGGCGAAATCATGGGTAGAAATCAATAAA
>JACCIA010000013.1:4435000-4873259 GCA_018906985.1 Apocrypta bakeri | reverse complement strand
AATTTTCTCCTCTAGTGAAATTTCTCCTCTCAAGTGATTTTCTCCTCTCAATTGTATTTCCCTCTCCTCATTGAATTTTCCTCGCCTCGATGAATTTTCTTCTCTCAAGTGAAATTTTCCCCTCTCTAGTAAATTTCGCTCCTCAGTGAACTTTCCCCTCTCAAGTGAAATTTCCTCTCCTCAAGTGAAATTTTCTTCCGCTCAAGTGAAATTTCCTCTCCTCAAGTGAAATTTCCCTCGCCCAGAGTGAAATTTTCCTCTCCTCAAGGTGAAATTTTCTTCTCTACAAGTGAAAATTTCCTCCTCTCAAGTAAAATTTCCGTCTCCTCAGTGACCATTTCTCCTCTCAAGTGAAATTTCCTCTCCTCAAGTGAAATTTTCTCCTCTCAAGTGAAATTTCCTCCTCTCAAGTGAAATTTTCTCCTCTCAAGTGAAATTTTCTCCTCTCAAGTGAAATTTTCTCCTCTCAAGTGAAATTTCCTCTCCTCAAGTGAAATTTCCTCCTCTCAAGTAAAATTTCCGTCTCCTCAGTGACCATTTCTCCTCTCAAGTGAAATTTCCTCGCCTCAAGTGAAATTTTCTCCTCTCAAGTGAAATTTTCTCCTCTCAAGTGAAATTTCCTCTCCTCAAGTGAAATTTCCTCGCCTCAAGTGAAATTTTCTTCTCCCAAGTGTAATTTTCTCCTCTCAAGTGAAATTTTCTCCTCTCAAGTGAAATTTTCTCCTCTCAAGTGAAATTTTCTCCTATCAAGTGAAATTTCCTCTCCTCAAGTGAAATTTTCTCCTATCAAGTGAAATTTCCTCTCCTCAAGTGAAATTTCCCCGCCTCGAGTGAAATTTTCTTCTCTCAAGTGAAATTTCCTCCTCTCAAGTGAAATTTTCTCCTCTCAAGTGAAATTTCCTCTCCTCAAGTGAAATTTCCTTCTCCCAAGTGAAATTTCCTTCTCCCAAGTGAAATTTCCTTCTCCCAAGTGAAATTTCCTTCTCCCAAGTGAAATTTCCTTCTCCCAAGTGAAATTTTTCTCGCCTCAAGTGAAATTTTCTCGCCTCAAGTGAAATTTCCTCCCCTCAAGTGAAATTTTCTCCTCTCAAGTGATATTTCCAGCTCCGAAGTGAAATTTCCTCGCCTCGAGTGAAATTTTCTCCTCTCAAGTGAAATTTTCTCCTCTCAAGTGAAATTTTCTCCTCTTAAGTGAAATTTTCTTCTCTCAAGTGAAATTTTCTTCTCTCAAGTGAAATTTTCTCCTCTCAAGTGAAATTTCCCTCTCCCAAGTGAAATTTTCTCCTCTCAAGTGAAATTTCCTCTCCTCAAGTGTAATTTCCCTCTCCTCAAGTGAAATTTCCTCGCCTCGAGTGAAATTTTCTTCTCTCAAGTGAAATTTCCTCCTCTCAAGTAAAATTTCCGTCTCCTCAGTGACCATTTCTCCTCTCAAGTGAAATTTCCTCGCCTCAAGTGAAATTTTCTCCTCTCAAGTGAAATTTTCTCCTCTCAAGTGAAATTTCCTCTCCTCAAGTGAAATTTCCTCGCCTCAAGTGAAATTTTCTTCTCCCAAGTGTAATTTTCTCCTCTCAAGTGAAATTTTCTCCTATCAAGTGAAATTTCCTTCTCCCAAGTGAAATTTTCTCGCCTCAAGTGAAATTTCCTCGCCTCAAGTGAAATTTTCTCCTCTCAAGTGATATTTCCAGCTCCGAAGTGAAATTTCCTCGCCTCGAGTGAAATTTTCTCCTCTCAAGTGAAATTTTCTCCTCTCAAGTGAAATTTTCTCCTCTCAAGTGAAATTTTCTCCTCTCAAGTGAAATTTCCTCCTCTCAAGTGAAATTTTCTCCTCTCAAGTGAAATTTCCCTCTCCCAAGTGAAATTTTCTCCCCTCAAGTGAAATTTCCTCGCCTCAAGTGAAATTTCCTCGCCTCAAGTGAAATTTTTCTCTCAATTGAACTTCCTCAAGTGTAAATTTCTCTCCTCAAGTGAATTTCTTCTCCCAAGGTAATTTTCTCCTCCTCAGTGAACTTTTCTCCTCTCAAGTGAAATTTTCTCCTCTCAAGTGAAATTTTCTCCTCTCAAGTGAAATTTCCTCGCCTCAAGTGAAATTTTCTCTCCCAAGTGTAATTTTCTCCTCTCAAGTGAAATTTTCTCCTTTCAAATGAAATTTTCTCCTCTCAAGTGAAATTTTCTCCTTTCAAATGAAATTTTCTCCTCTCAAGTGAAATTTTCTCCTATCAAGTGAAATTTCCTCTCCTCAAGTGAAATTTCCTCTCCTCAAGTGAAATTTTCTCCTCTCAAGTGAAATTTCCTCTCCTCAAGTGAAATTTCCTCTCCTCAAGTGAAATTTCCTCGCCTCGAGTGAAATTTTCTTCTCCCAAGTGTAATTTTCTCCTCTCAAGTGAAATTTCCTCCTCTCAAGTAAAATTTCCGTCTCCTCAGTGACCATTTCTCCTCTCAAGTGAAATTCCTCTCCTCAAGTGAAATTTCCTCTCCTCAAGTGAAATTTCCTCGCCTCAAGTGAAATTTTCTTCTCCCAAGTGTAATTTTCTCCTCTCAAGTGAAATTTTCTCCTTTCAAGTGAAATTTCCTCCTCTCAAGTGAAATTTTCTCCTCTCAAGTGAAATTTCCTCTCCTCAAGTGAAATTTCCTCTCCTCAAGTGAAATTTCTCCTCCTCAAGTGAAATTTCTCCTCAGTGAATTCCTCTCCTCAAGTGATTCCTCCTCAAGTGAAATTTCCCTCTCCTCAAGTGAAATTTTTACTCCTCAAGTGAAATTTCCTCGCCTCAAGTGAAATTTTCTTCTCAAGTGAAATTTCCTCTCCTCGAAATTCTCTCCTCAAGTGAAATTTCCTCGCCTCAAGTGAAATTTCCTCGTCTCAAGTGAAATTTCCTCCTCAAGTGAAATTTTCTCCTCTCAAGTGTAATTTTCTCCTCTCAAGTGAAATTTTCTCCTCTCAAGTGAAATTTTCTCCTCTCAAGTGAAATTTTCTCCTCTCAAGTGAAATTTTCTCCTATCAAGTGAAATTTTCTCCTCTCAAGTGAAATTTTCTCCTCTCAAGTGAAATTTTCTCCTCTCAAGTGAAATTTCCTCTCCTCAAGTGAAATTTCCTCGCCTCGAGTGAAATTTTCTTCTCTCAAGTGAAATTTCCTCCTCTCAAGTGAAATTTCCTCTCCTCAAGTGAAATTTTCTCTCTCTCAAGTGAAATTTCCTCGCCTCAAGTGAAATTTTCTCCTCTCAAGTGAAATTTTCTCCTCTCAAGTGAAATTTCCTCTCCTCAAGTGAAATTTCCTCTCCTCAAGTGAAATTTCCTCGCCTCAAGTGAAATTTTCTTCTCCCAAGTGTAATTTTCTCCTCTCAAGTGAAATTTTCTTCTCAAGTGAAATTTTCTCCTCTCAAGTGAAATTTTCTCCTCTCAAGTGAAATTTCCTCTCCTCAAGTGAAATTTCCTCTCCTCAAGTGAAATTTCCTCGCCTCAAGTGAAATTTTCTTCTCCCAAGTGTAATTTCCTCTCCTCTCAAGTGAAATTTTTCCTCAAGTGAAATTTCCTCTCCTCAAGTGAAATTTCCTCAAGTGAAATTTCCTCTCAAGTGTAATTTTCTTCTCCCAAGTGTAATTTTCTCCTCTCAAGTGAAATTTTCCTCCTCTCAAGTGAAATTTTCTTCTCTCAAGTGAAATTTCCTCCTCTCAAGTAAAATTTCCGTCTCCTCAGTGACCATTTCTCCTCTCAAGTGAAATTTCCTCGCCTCAAGTGAAATTTTCTCCTCTCAAGTGAAATTTTCTCCTCTCAAGTGAAATTTCCTCTCCTCAAGTGAAATTTCCTCGCCTCAAGTGAAATTTTCTTCTCCCAAGTGTAATTTTCTCCTCTCAAGTGAAATTTTCTCCTCTCAAGTGAAATTTTCTCCTCTCAAGTGAAATTTTCTCCTATCAAGTGAAATTTCCTCTCCTCAAGTGAAATTTCCTCTCCTCAAGTGAAATTTCCTCGCCTCAAGTGAAATTTCCTCGCCTCAAGTGAAATTTTCTTCTCCCAAGTGTAATTTTCTCCTCTCAAGTGAAATTTTCTCCTCTCAAGTGAAATTTTCTCCTCTCAAGTGAAATTTTCTCCTCTCAAGTGAAATTTCCTCTCCTCAAGTGAAATTTCCTCTCCTCAAGTGAAATTTCCTTCTCCCAAGTGAAATTTCCTTCTCCCAAGTGAAATTTCCTCCTCTCAAGTGAAATTTTCTCGCCTCAAGTGAAATTTCCTCCCCTCAAGTGAAATTTTCTCCTCTCAAGTGATATTTCCAGCTCCGAAGTGAAATTTCCTCGCCTCGAGTGAAATTTTCTTCTCTCAAGTGAAATTTTCTTCTCTCAAGTGAAATTTTCTTCTCTCAAGTGAAATTTTCTTCTCTCAAGTGAAATTTTCTCCTCTAAGTAAAATTTCCGTCTCCTCAGTGAACATTTCTCCTCTCAAGTGAAATTTCCTCTCCTCAAGTGTAATTTCCCTCTCCTCAAGTGAAATTTCCTCGCCTCGAGTGAAATTTTCTTCTCTCAAGTGAAATTTCCTCCTCTCAAGTAAAATTTCCGTCTCCTCAGTGACCATTTCTCCTCTCAAGTGAAATTTCCTCGCCTCAAGTGAAATTTTCTCCTCTCAAGTGAAATTTTCTCCTCTCAAGTGAAATTTCCTCTCCTCAAGTGAAATTTCCTCGCCTCAAGTGAAATTTTCTTCTCCCAAGTGTAATTTTCTCCTCTCAAGTGAAATTTCCTCTCCTCAAGTGAAATTTCCTCGCCTCAAGTGAAATTTTCTTCTCTCAAGTGAAATTTCCTCCTCTCAAGTGAAATTTTCTCCTCTCAAGTGAAATTTCCTCTCCTCAAGTGAAATTTCCTCTCCTCAAGTGAAATTTCCTTCTCCCAAGTGAAATTTCCTACTCCCAAGTGAAATTTCCTTCTCCCAAGTGAAATTTCCTTCTCCCAAGTGAAATTTTCTCGCCTCAAGTGAAATTTCCTCCCCTCAAGTGAAATTTTCTCCTCTCAAGTGATATTTCCAGCTCCGAAGTGAAATTTCCTCGCCTCGAGTGAAATTTTCTTCTCTCAAGTGAAATTTTCTTCTCTCAAGTGAAATTTTCTCCTCTAAGTAAAATTTCCGTCTCCTCAGTGAACATTTCTCCTCTCAAGTGAAATTTCCTCTCCTCAAGTGAAATTTCCTTCCTCCCAAGTGAAATTTTCTCGCCCAAGTGAAATTTCCTCTCCTCAAGTGAAATTTCCTCTCCTCAAGTGAAATTTCCGTCACCCAGGTGAAATTTTCTACTTTCAAGTGAAATTTTCTTCTTTCGAGAGAAATTTCGACCTGTCAAGGGAAAATTCCGACTCCCCAGTGACATTTTCTCTTCTCAAGTGAAATTTTCTTCTATAAAGTGAAATTTCCTCTCCTCAAGTGAAATTTCTTCCCCTCAAGGGAAATTTCGTCCCCTCAAGGGAAATTTTCTTCTATCAAGAGAAATTTCCTCTTGTCATATGAAATTTTCTTCTCCCAAGTGAAATTTTCTCATCTCAAATGATATTTCCCCCTCCCAAGTGAAATTTCCCCCTCCCAAGTGAAATTTCCTCTCCTCAAGTGAAATTTCCTCTCCTCAAGTGAAATTTCCTCTCCTCAAGTGAAATTTTCTTCTCCGAAGTGAAATTTTCTCCTCCCAAGTGAAATTTTCTCCTCTCAAGTGATATTTCCAGCTCCGAAGTGAAATTTCCCTCTCCCAAGTGAAATTTTCTCCTCTCAAGTGAAATTTCCTTTCCTCAAGTGAATTTTTCTCCTCTCGAGAGAATTTTCCGTCTCTCAAGTGAAATTTTCTTCTCTCGAGTGAAATTATCCTCTTCCAAGTGCAATTTTCTCCTCTCAAGTTACATTTCTTCTCCTCAAGTGAAATTTTCTACCCTCAAGTGAAATTTCCCTCTCCCAAGTGAAATTTCCAGCTTTCATGTGAAATTACCTGCTCGAAAGTGAAAACGGTATATGAGTGATATTTGCCCCTATGAATTTAAATTTTCTGTACTACAATGAAATTTACCGTATCCGAGTCAAAGGTGTTCCTCTGAAGTGAATTTTACCATATCCGAGTGAAATTTGATCGTATGAAGTGAAATTTTCTGTAGTTTTGCGCGTCTAAAACGTATATATTTTCTAGATTAATCCTGAACTTTGTATAAGTAATTAATTGGCATAAGTATTGCATTATAGATTTCAAAACTTTTTTCTACAACTTCATTTCACTTTTTAAACTAGAGAATGTTAACTACATATGTGATATACACCTAATATGTTCTTACTATACTATAAATAGATCAATTACTTAATATAAATTTGTACATATTTTATTTTTCTAACTGGCTGGTTCTTGAAATCCACTAGGCGTCTATATAGTGATTGTAAAATTAATGAAATTACATTATTTTAAATGTATATAGAATATATACTTAATTTTGCGTAATATTCTGAATAGAAATTGTTTATTTTTCGCGTAAAAAACTTGCGATCGCTGAACTGCAGTGTTAAAAAGTTAACAGTAAAGGATTCAAAAAGACTCGCGTTCAAAACGAATAAAAGCATAGCCGCTCAATAGCTGAAAAATTTCACGGACTGGTTGACCTGTCGTGAAATCTGCCGTATACGTATGCGATGTATACCTTCCGACAAAGGGCCGAGACCGGTGAGGAATTCCGTATAAAGCGAAGGGAAAACTGCATCTGCTGACGGAATCACATGCTCGACGCTGCTTTATATATGTGTATATGCGTTGCATATTTAGAAAGGTAATGAAAGGATACAGACGTATACTGGTAGAGAACAGGGTTACCGCTTTGCTCAAAAGACACAAGGGTGTAGGCTTGTGTATAGACACAATGGAGATAAGCTCGCGAGGGATTGAGCTGTGTCTTTCGGCTTTTGGGCTACCTTACAACTTTCTTTGTGCAGGTTTAATGGTAGATGCACGAGGTTTCTTGCGTTTGCCTTCATTTTTCGTCTTCTTCTATTACACAGGCGTTAGTTGATTGGAATGGGAGTTTGCGGGACAGGTTCGCATCCTGATTTTCTTTATGGAAGTTTGTGAATTTTTATTTTCCCTTATCTACCTCCAGAGGATCAGGTCGGCTTTGATGTTGGCAAATACAGAACTGGGGACGGTGCTTTGGGAAATTACACCGTAAGAGAAGTCTGTTGCATATTTTAGGAACAATTTATAATCGATATTGTAATTGACAATCAACCGAATACCTATATAAATTTGCAATTGATCCTTTACGATGCCTTTATGTAGAATCATATTTTCACGCCAGCAATTAAAAGCTTATTATGAGTTTATACGAGCTGCAACTATTCGACTTTGCGAGTAATGTAAAAGCTCAAGTCCAATCGAAGTTGCGATTAAAACCGAGGCCACTCATAGAAACCTTGAACAAACAAACGAAAAAGACGCTCGCGCAATTCCGTGATAAAATCGAACTCTCGAAGCACGGAAAGCAAGTCGATAGCGGATTCCAACATAAACTCATAATCCAACCCCTCCTCGGAGGCTTCACGAGAGATCCACTCGCTCCGACCCTTCTTCCGTTCCAATTTTTTTCCAATTTTTGAGCGACTCCATCTCTTTTTCAAAGGGAATTTTACCGCGTTTTCCGAGTATGGCACTCTTATCCGTAAATCCAAACAAACGCCAGTATACACCGAAATATATATATATATATATATGTACGTACGTGTACAGCACTTGAGCTTGATATTTCTCTGGACACGTACTATACACACAAACGCTGTGTTTTAAATCGCAAGCAATAAAAAACATAAAGCTCTTGTATCGATAGAAACGTGTACGCGTGTGGGAAGTAGCGATGGACCACGAATAGTCAGACTAAGTAAACAGAAAGTTGACATTCTTTAAAGGAGAATATTGATTCGAAGTGTTTGATTTTATCTGGTCGGGTTACGAGACTCTTCGGCTCGTTCGATTACGTAATCCGCACGGCTAGTCGGTCTGTGTACATAGAGTCTATCGAATGGACCTGTCGACCAAGGCAAAGCGTGTGCGGTCTCTTTCACGTCTGACACTTGCTACGACAACCGTGTCAAAAGTTACAGGGATAGAAAGGGAGCTTGAAGTCACAGTGTGGGGGAGAGGATCGTTTTTCGAGTTTAGCTCTCATTCCCTCGGTCTAGTTTCCGAAATAGGCTTCTGCGAAAGTTTTATTGCGAAGCTCGTATCGTGAATTTCGTCTATACTGCGGGAAGTGTATGTGTTTGTGTAGTTTTCGTCGACTGCACTGCACCGTATTTCCAAAGCTCCTTGTTGATTAAATGTTTCTTGACAATTTGTTTTTTATCTTTTCGACTCACTTATACTTACCATTGCACCACTGCATATCGACCGAAATGTTACTGAAATATTTCGTAATTCCTTTCGCATTTGAATATATAATTTATTTCGCATGAAATATAATCGTGGGTAAGGCAAAGGAGGCGCCACCCTTTCAATTCCCTGCCGCCTCCAGATTCGCATTGTATTGCCCTCTTTTAGTTTCTCTCTTCGCATTCCATTTGCACTCTCTTTCCTCGCCTCAATGCTGCCTCCTCCGTCTTTTTTTCGTCGTCTCGTCCTTCGTTCTTTCCTTTTTTCAACATTTGACTCTACCGTGAGCACAGGAGAGCTTCTCTAAAGTTCGGCACGATAAATACGTGAATTTCGTCGCCGTTCTCGCTTATGTGTTATTTTCTTCTCTGCAACGATCTGTTTTTTTAACCAAACCGAAGCTCTTTCTCTTTACGAGACATGGTTTCTTTCAATCCTAAATGGAATTCGATTCTCAACAAAATCGTACGAGAATTCTGATTAAAGAAAATATATTGATTCTAGTCGATTTTTCAAATCATTGCTTAAAGCTAAACGTGGAATTTCAACAAACGGCTCGACAAAGCTGAATTATTATTTTTTGAATAAATTTGCACGACGCGCGATATAAATACCAAATTTTATCAGATTTTATAAACGTTTCAATATTTAAATGTAAATCGCGTAGACACGAGCACATGATTATTCCATCGATATCTATTCAAATTAAGAAAAGCCGGAGCAGTTTGTTTGAATACGTCAAAAGCAGATGCATACGAAAGTAAACATTCGAAAACGCGGTATTAACTTAATTATCTTCCTATCCAATTATTCGCTCAGCGGAATGTAAAGCAAACTATTTGATCTAATCCAACGTTAGCACTTAGTAGAGTAGGAAGACGAGAAATTTTAATCGACCAGAGTATTTCGTATGCACGTCGTTTGATGAATAAAATTTCGTCTAATGTTAAGCAGTTCAAGTACTATTAATTGCAGTCTTCCTCGCCTATAAAGCAATAAACGCTCATCAATCTCCGTAAGAAAGTCATTTAAAAAACAACCTGTCGAGCCGAGGTCGTGTTGGAGACGTTGATATAGTTATATCGATTTATGGTTCTCTGCTAATTTGCCGGAACGTGTAAGGGCTTACAATAGTAATTTACGTGATCGTATGCGCGCGCGCGCCCGCCCGAGCGACGGTAGCAGAACTCCGGCTAGTCACGGGGGCTGAGGTCGGAAGAGCTCATTAAAGATTGATGAATGAAATGGTACATTTTGCCTATTCTCTCTCTTACTCCCGCTCTTTACGACGTGACGTCGTCGCGTGCTAAGCGCGTATTAAAAATCAGAGTAGCGAACTCTACTTACACGGGCATTGCAGTCATCTGTGGACTTCTCGAGAATAGCAGTCGATCCATTAACGTCACGACAGTGTCGCCGCGAACTTGTGTGTACACTTTTAACTTGAATAACTCGGCTCTGTGATGGGCGATTATTGTTTTCAGGAAAGGGCTTGTCACGGGATTTACAAGAAAATGCCATAACGCTAATGGGGAGGTCTGGACGGCCACGACTGTTACTACTTAAAAACTTTTAATCGGACTAAGGCCTCGACGTGAATGATATACCCACTTTACTCGTTTGATTCGTCAGAGATATCGTCATCGCGTCACGCATCCACCTTAAATCTCCCTCCCCGCACTCGATGGCGAGGTGCATAGAAACGCATTTCCTTGAGTTTCATGCTCACAGTCAATTCCCGAGCGTTGCTCGATCCGTCAGCTTTCTTGATCTTCTTCTACTCTTCTACGTCTTCTTCTTCTTCTTCTTTGTTAGATCGACGGGAGCAAGGAGCGGCAACTGTAATTCACCGGTATCAAGGAGGCAGGCGTATAAGCGGGCTAAGTCCATAATCGAAAGAAGCTTCAACTGTCTGCCAAGGATTACCTGACGCTTAGACAAGCGAGAATCCTGTGGCTGACCGGGCCAGTGCTTTTTCTTCTTTTCTTTTTATAATCGATTTTCAGATGAGAAATAACCGAAAATATCTACATTTATTTACCACTTGAAATATGTATATCGAAGGGAATTTGAATTACGAAATTAGCTATATCTGCAATATGTCGTGATCAATAAGCAGCAATAAGTTAATTAATCAAAAGCAGTATTGGAGAATTCTGTGGTTAATAATGGATTTGGTTAATTCCAATATTGAATTGTAAACATTTGACTTTCGAAAAGCCGAATATCTTATTCAGCATTTTATTCGTAATGCAATTCATTAGTCCTGTCACAAATGCACACTTTTGCAACTCGCTTAGTCCGATCATTTAAGACGAGTCAGCAATAAGACTCTATAAAACTGTATGACGATGCATTGCAGTAAAACGTATCATAGACGTTAGAGCTCAGTTCTGTGGTTAGAGCTCAAGGCTCCTCGAGAGTTTAAATTTCATCGTCTATTTTATTCTCCTTCGTCTCCGTATCCTATTCATCCATAACAGAACATATTGCGAGTATTTGCTGTATAGAAAGCTCGGATTGAACCATTAACTTCCTTACCGAGGAAAAATTCACTTATTAATACCGCAGTAAAGACGATCTTCTTAAAAAACTTTTCGAAGGTAAAATGTCGGCAAGTAGAAGTTTTTCTCTTTGCATTACCATAGTTAACTTTTTTATACTTTTTCGGATATGTATGTATTATCATAATCGTTTGTTTATGGTAAAATGGCCCAATTAAAATAAATAAAAATAATTATTAGAATATGTAAGGAGGATGGTACTCGAAGAACGCTGTCGAACAATGTAATCGATTCATCATTTACAATTCAGTAATTGTTGTATACAATACATAGCTATAATATTCTAACAAAAAGAAGTGAAGTTACATTAAGTAAGAAGTTGGTATACATGAATGAATTAGCGAATAATTTTGTGCAAATTAAATGGAAGCATTACTGTAAATATAAAAGATTAACTTCCATATATATTAGAATTATATTGTACAGATATACAGAATACAGCACAATAGTATATACATTGGAATACTTAACAAAGTAGATTTTTTTCATAAATTTATAGACTTGCTTTTGTAACCATTGCATCATTGCCTTTTAAATGACGGATGTCAAGAGCTTATATTGAAACGAAATTAGATCAATAGAATTTTAAACTTATTTGTTTTTCAAAAATACTAAATTTTCTATCTGGTTAGTAATATTTAACAAATAACGAGATTAAAAAATATGGATTACCGATATTTAATTTGATCTCGGTACTTTCCATATTTTAAATTGAATACTTTTTGTTACAAAAAGAATCTATCACATCTTCAATAGCTAAATAATTCTTAGATTTTAGATATTTTATTAATCCATAATGAAAACTATAAAACATCATTATTCTAATAACCATTTTACATTAATTGACTTTGAGAGAATTGCGATAAATAAAAAATCATAATTACAAATGTACAGTCGAAAGAACATAAAAAAATCAACTGCGGTAGTACAGAACGAAAAACTTCTATTTTCCAACATTTTATCTTTAAAAGGGTTTCTTTAAGAAGATTTCCCGACTTCTGCAAAGTACAACGCATTTCGCAGAATAAAGTAGTAATTACGTTATACGAATAAACTGTAAACCCTATAAACTGCATTTCAATGCATTTTCCAATCATTAATGTTAATATTTAAAACGTCTAACTGTAGAAACAATTTATTTAAATATTTGAAACTTTTAATTCTAGAAATAATATATGCCTTAGTAAGAGGATTATTTTGAAAGGCAGAACGAATACAAATTTTAATAATATGACCACTGGATAATGCCATAATATATGTATGGAAATACAATTTAAATCATCAGTCGGATACTGTTATACAATTTTTAAACAATAAAAGGTTGTTTGATCCACAAAGTACTTGTTATTCGTACAGGCCCGTTATATGTTTCAATGAAGTAGATTATGTAATTACTATTTGTATACTGATATTTAACTATACATAAAATTTAAAATTGCATATTATCAAAATTTAGTTTATTTTGGATAAATAAAGTAATAAAAAGTTTGTCTATATTTTAAACTTATAAGTAGTTTGCCTTTTAGCCATATCTATAAATACACCTTTACCATATGGAGGAAACGTACGTGATCGGAGAAAGATGAATAATTTGTTAGGAAAGTTCTTTATAATTTCGGTGTAAAAGTGTTATTCATCGATATCTTATCATATAACCTACGTTGATACATCAAATTTTTTCATTGGAAAAATAATATGGTTTTCTCATACGCCAAAGCTTTTGAGCTCATGTATGATTTATATCTATATTTTGAATGCATGTCAATTTTGCCTTAGGTTAGAAAATCCATTTTTAAAGAATATAAACTTTGCATTCAGCATCTGACTGCAGTACGTACATCAGAAAATCGATGAAACACTAGAAACAACTTGGAGTCTGAAAATCAAAAAATTATTCTCGAGGGCATATCGTCCAGATCCTATTTTCTTGGTCCCTAGATAACTTTTGAATGGAAAAAGCCTTTTACATATTCTTTTCAGCTTGTCACTCAGTTTTTATGGCCAAAAAAGTTTCAAACGTTTTGTAAGACTTTTTTCTTCGGATTCTATTAAATTTCATTTAGACAAACGTTTGCTCGCCAATAAAATATATTTATAGTTTAAAAGTATATTGTAAGAGCTTCCATTAAAAAAAATTTGTTCTGTTGTGATTGCTTGTAAAAAAAGTAATAAAGAAAACTTAATACTAAATTGTAATACGTTATATTCTATGCACACCCGTACATTTATTGCGATTGAAGATATTTCCAGTAAGCTGCCTGATATCAAGACCATGTAACGATACTCCAAATGTACACACTTGATGGTTCGTACATTGCGGTTAGTCCACAAAATGGGTTTTACCTACAAGAGTAGGGACAAAAGTCCAGTACTAACACCTCCAGGTGGACAACAGAGAACTGACGTTCTCTTTCGCTCCGGGCCGCCAAGCGTGACACAATTTCTCATCTGAAGAACTGGAATGTCTTCAAACACAAAGAGGGATTACCAGCAAGTTCTAAGGGCCGGAGTGAAGGAGCCAACGCTCAACATTTAAAAAAAATATAAGCAACGCCTATTCTGTTGGTACTGTACGGTTGGTTACGAATATTCAAGATATTTTATAAAAACGATACCTCATGTGCATAATCTTTAATTTCGTTACAATTGATTAATTTAGCTATTGCTTTATAGGAGAATCTTTATGTACTCGAGCGAAATTTTGAATATATTACCATTAATGTAATATTTCTATCCGATTAAATGAATATATATATATTTTTTTTCATTTTCAAACTCTCACAACCATATTATTGCCGTGTATCTAATGTGAATTGATGTGCAAGTATAATATAAATAATATAAAGTTTTCGTATATCTTCCTCGTATAGTTTTTATTGATCAATGCTTTTGGCAATAGGCATGCAAAGGCTATCGGTAGAAACGCGTGAAGTATAATGCCGTTTCGTACCAATTAATAGATATCCTGATACCAAAAACATACACGCATCCTCTATAGGTAGACTGTGGATTATATTATATAAAGATGGAAACTCGTGTTATAAACTATAATTATGTATAACCCTCCAAGTCTTTGGCTTTAATGACTTTATTAGAAGAGGAACCGATTAAATGCAGAACTCGATTAAATCAATTTCATTTTTAAAATAAGACCTTATCCGATTACACTTATGCACACGTGGCTAACACACTAATATACTAATATACTCACAAGAAATCTTGTATGTGTATTCGTAACATGTTCAAAGTGGATAAGTAGAAGATAATAAGTTATTTTTCATGAATTTTTAATAACTTCAAATAGGCCCTATAAATATATTCGTATATATATGAAAATATACATATACCCAATATTTGCACAGTGCACTTCGTGTACACGCAAAAACGTCTGTATAATAATATATGAATATATCGATGTGTCGATATATATATTTATTCAAAAATATATCAATTTATATTTATATATTCATAAATATATTTAATACAAATTTATACATCTTTTATTTTTTGAATTGGCTGGTTTCTAAAGCCTGTTTTTGAATTCACGGGCTTTTCTTCCAAGGCGTCGATATTCTCTATATGATACAACAAATTTCAAGTGCGTAAATGAAACGGTTATCTTTTATCTCCATTTATTTAACTATTATTGTTCTTATAAACAATTACATTTTGTTAGCAAACATTTGAGTTACAATATTTTTGTTAAAGATAGAAAAAAGATCTGAAAACGATGTTTCAATATAAGCACACAATATTTAAATTGGCTGGCTTAGGTAACAATATTTCGGCTTCTATGGCATAGAATTTGATAATTTTTATTCAAATTAATGTCTTATTATTATGAATGATAGTAAGTAGAAAAAATACTGTAAATCGCAAAAATACATTTTTATTACGTATTTATATTTATTTAGTATTTATGTAATATAAGCTTTTGTCGGACTAACGGTGATAATTACTCAATCGCATTTAAGCTTTCAATTAAATTGTATTTAAACTCAATTTTATTGGATATTATAATTAAATTTTTTAATACATTAAAAAATACGGAAAATTCGGAAATTCCAGTTAAACTTAGCGCATTGATAAATCAAATAGGTATTTTAATGTGATTTGGCATAACATTATGATATGCGTATTATCTGAAATTATAAGCTGAAATTAAAGCTCATCGTATTATAAATCATTTCCTACTTTTAGTAAGGATCGTCAATTCTAAAATTTTAACATGCGCCATTTTTCATCTAAGTGAAAGGTGAATATACCAGACGGGGTAGTAAGCATAGGTACTATATGCTAGTAAATTAATATAAATTTAATAATTAGGCCCAACTGTCATACGGGAGTGCCTTATAGTTTTATCATTGCAAAACTACGTTTTCTATATCTGCTACAATTAGTAATGAATCGAGCTGAAATTTTGCACAGATGTATCTTTTGTAAATGTAAAAATGTACTTTTTGTTTTTTTGATATTTTTTCAACTTAAACAATCTGAGCAATTTTTCACTTTTCCCCATGATAAATATTCAAATTTTGTTGTACCACAATTATCTCAATGAAATTACAACCGATTGTAAAAATTGTTTGTTGTACTAACATCGCGACCTATTAAAACTCAGCCCGATAGAATACACGATACACAGATAGAACACACACATACACAGCAACGAAATGCGATTTTATTGAAAAATCGCTAAAAACTTTTAAATATTTTAGACAAATGAACGTGCACTGTAAGCGCAAAACGTGTGCTTTATTACTATTTATGTATGTTTACTAATATATACTAACTTATGCACATATGAGTTTATGCGCTGCGTATATTTATATAAGGTAACTTTATATCTATCAAAATTACTTCGCTTATGTAAAAAAATGCACGATAGAGCATATCAATTATTAAAATAATATATTGATAAAAAGAGTAGTTTTAATACGTTTTCTTCGGATTTGTTAACATTTCATATTATACACAGATCTTTCACGAACAAAGGCAATAATTTCCTTTTAATTTCGATTATTTGTTGTCTTTGTATTTTTAGATTGAGGCGGTAATATAATTTTAGCACCAGGAGAAATACCACTTCTTTTACCAAATCCTTATTGCGTTTGGAGAATAATATGAGCACATCTGATAATCATCTTATGTTCATTTGCGCGGTATCCAATTGGACACATCTGTCTGAAGTCATTAATAGAGCAGGAAAAAGATCGACATAGACGTATATCATGGATGTGAGCAGATATCTTCGAAATACTTATATAGGTAAGTTTTGACATCTTGTACAAATAATGTAATTATTTATAGATCATTATGTTGGGAATATTTTGATAGACTTGGGCAATTCGATCAGTATTCGAGAGAATCGCAATATATAACATCGATCAAACACAATATAAAAGAACGTATTCGAAATATTAATAACATATAGGTTGAAGTGAAATATATATTGACTATTTATTTATAACTATCTATCAATATAATGAATATAATGAATCGCGATATTCAGATTTTTATTTTAATAAGAAAAGTAGTACATTAGTAAAGGAAGCTATGAGCAAATTCCAGTTTTGTCGAAACAGTAATAGTTAAACATTTCATTGGTTGAGTTTAAAATTTACGACATAAATTTATGACAAACCATAATTTTTACCCATTAAGGAAATCCGTAAAATTATTAAATACAATATGAAAGAGCAATTAATAAAAATTGTGAATCCGAAAATAAATAAAATCGTGGATAATTCCAGATTTAAAAAGCAAGAATTTATTGCCTGTTAATGTATTTTATATCAACTATACGAACTGATAAAGGGATGCTAATCTTTATGTTTACATTTTGACGATAGTTGGTAATATCACGTAAACCGATAGTTCAAATTTAAAAAGGTCTTTCAAGTCACAGTGCTTCGTTTATGTTTCGGGTAAATATATTCTAATCCGATCTTATTTACAATACAATGCTGAGTTTCTAATGCACACGAAAAGATATCCAGAACCATAAAGTAATAGAATCAAATAATTTTAATCATTTATTTCTCACTGATAATAGAACGAACATAAATTTGTTGTTACACTCTCCAGATAATCCATTTACGGCAAAGTCAATAATCCCGCGAATGCATTATAACTGTGGAGATACAGCAAGCCAGACTTGGATCCGAAACTTGACCTTTAAAGATCAGTGCTACTTTAATTAGATTAATAATCAGATAATGTTATCATTTATCGTTTTACTAAGTACTGTGGAATACGGAAGATTGGAAAATTTGGTGCAAAGCTGTTTACTATGGTCCAAATTAATAATACGGTTAAACTTAATTGATCAGTGAAATGGTTGCTTTAATGTGAAAAATCACATAATATTACAATATACATATTATCAGAAATTATAAGCTGATATTATTGAAGTAAGCCGTATACATAATAGAAGGTTCAGTTATACTACAGGAAACTTCATAATACAGGAAATGATTAAAGATTGCGTAAAAAGCTAGAATACTTCTTTGACTGTATATTTGAAACAACATCGTCAGAAGCATCTTGGAGGGATAACTCCGAGTATTCATGCAGCGATGACATCCAAGATCAGTCTCACGTAACTATCGCATCAGATGTATATAAATATATGACTCATTCTCTGACGGATTGACCGAAGAACAAATTTTTTTTTAAATATTTTTAAACTTTAGTTTCGTACTGTATCTATATTCATGATTTTTTGTAGATTTTATTCATGAAAGTTCTAAGTTACAGTATGTCAAAGTTGTCATTTTTACCAATTTTGGCATTTTAAGCCAATTTACAAAAAATTCTAACTTTTCAGGTAAGCATTTCACACTAAAACACAAAAGAAACTTTTCTTCTTAAATGAGTTAAACTGATCTCCTGAGTCATCAGTGTCTTGAAATCAAGTTTTGAGAAAGTTCGATCATGAGTTTTAACATGAAAAAATTCATGAAGATGCCTTCGCTGAATACATAAGTGTCCATGACGATTAGAAGTTGAAAATCAAGCTCTGTTTCTAGCTAGAAATAAAGCTATCTGGCAATTTCCCTAATATGTAAAATAAAATATGAGTTCACTACACAAGTAATGACTAAAACTGCACTAAACACACTAATAAGACTCTTGTACGTTAGTCTAGGTTGTCGATGAACTAAACTTAACAATCCCAACACTATGTCACAACAATAACACCAAAACCCTTCGTTGAAAGTCATTTGGGTGTTCTGGATCAGTTTTGAAAAGGTTCGATAATGGATATCAAAATGACAAAATTTAGATGAGAAAATAAATAATAACAGCTTGAGCAATTGTTAGAATTGTCAGATTTATAAAGAATTTCGTTTTTATGGGAAACGTGCTTGTAGAAAAAATATACCGCTGTAGCATTATGAAATTGATATTAGTTACAGATAAGTATTGCATGATTCGCATAAATATTACTTTCGACAAGAGCGAAAGATGAATTTTGATAAAGCACCAGTTTAGTACATCAATTAAAGAAACTGTAAATAATGAATTATTAACTAGTCAAATATTGCCGTCTACCGTAAGACAATGCAATTAATATTTTCAAAATCTACCGCTTTCACGTTACCGCTTCGATTCTAGACCCATATTTAAAGTAAACTTTTCATTTCTACATTTCAAATTTTTTGTGTCGTATACACCAACTTAATTAGTACTCACTTTTTCTCTGAGATGCCTACTTTGAAAGCCATTTCAGAAAACGAGTGATTTTTTCAGTTTTCCTTTTTCCCAAAATAAGCAAATTATTAAAATAGTAATTCTTATTACAAATAGTATTTTCGACTATAATCCTCAAAAATAAACTCGTTCCAATCAACATCCGAATTCAGTACGTTTCAGGTCATAATTCTCCCGGCTTATACGTTCTTTCTCTTTATCCTCAAACGAATAGCTATTTGTACTGCCGAGATATTGACGGAGATTTCATTTGAACAACCAATTAGAATAACAATAATATCTATGCGCTTATCCGAGTCTCGCGACAACGGCGAAATCGCATTGAGATACATGAACAACAGAGTGGAACATGAGAGCATCGAGAGTCGTGCTGAATTAATGCTAGGATGGTCCTCAAAATAGATATATCGATGCCTTAGATGAAAAAGACGCCAAATCAAAACAGATTTCATAATTCAGCCAATTAATAAAATAAAAGATATATCAATTTATATGAAATATATTTGTGAATATATTCGTAAATGTATGAATATACATATATCTAACATTTGCATAGTGCACTTCGTATATTCGCAAAACATCTGCATGGTAACATACGAATATATCAATATATTTACGAATATATTCCTAAATATATCCAATGTTTGCATGTGCACCTTGTATAGACGTTATCGTAATATAAATATAACTATTTATAAATATATTTAAATAAATATTTAAATAAAATATATACATTTATTATTTTTTATATTGGCCGGTTCTTCTTGTAAGGCGCCGATATATCGTTATCAATAAATAAATCCTCATGAAAAATTAGTTTTGGTTGTTAAGCGCATATACAGTTAATGACGTTTTCAAATATTAATACAAAATAATGATACATAAAGAAGCTGATTAAAACTTCAATTAGTAAAGAGAATTATTAAAAAAGACCTCGTGGTTGAAAAACGAGCATTCGTAAAATGTCAGAAAATAAGTTATTTTGAAGTAATCTTTTTTCAAATGACTGTAGCTCGAAATACTCTTTCGAAAGAATTTTTTTATAGTCCCAAAAGAGTTGAAACGTTTGAAGGCTTCCCAGTATACAGGGATGACTATTACCAAGGATCTACACATTAATGAGCAGATTACATCAATACATAAGTTAGCTTTGCGGGCTGCAGTTGTAAAGTAAAACAGGTATGCGCAAAACTTTAACGAAATTAAACTCATCTTGAGAGATTTCAGCCTCTCTGAGTATGGAAGCTCCCATATAAGCTCGTCTCGAGAGCAGCTTAGGCTTGTTCCGATATCAAGCCACAGAGAGCCCGGCGAAAGAAGTAAAGCCGCGAAGGAGTGGAAGAGTAAAAGAGAGAGTGAGAGGCAGAGAGAGAGAGAGAGAGAGAGAGAGAGTGAGTGAGAGAGAACGCAAGCTAAGCCGTTGGCGCGCTTGGAGGCTTTGCGCCTCTGTTGGGGTCCTCCTATCCTCTCACGACGATGAGGCTTCGTTGCTGCAGCCAAGCGCCAACTTAAATGACAGTTGAGAAATATAATTTCCGCAGCTGTCAAATGTGTAAACCAGATCCCCCTCGGGTGTGTCACTGAAAGGACTATGCGAAGACGATGTACTGTGCAGTGCGCGTACAAGGCAGTTCTAAGCTCTACACGACTCTGTGTATATATGTATATACGTATGTATGTATACACATTCGCGTAGATACACGGTATAGAATAGAGCCGCAACGCGAGAAACGAGTTTGACAAACTATTTTCCCCTCCACGCGTCAAGAGTAATACGCGGGAAATTCAAATTTTGCGATTACGCGAGCGCCGAGGGCGCTTTACACCTGCGAATCTTTTCCGAAACTGTCGAGAACAAGTACAGATGCGTGTCATAGACTTTGGAAGACGTGTCTAACTTGCCAAACTATCGCGATGCTTATCGGATTCGCGCTCCAAGCTACGAGTGCCGAAGAATTAAAAGAGCTCCGGTAAGATGAAGCGTAAAACTGGATTAAGCTGGTAGTCACGCGTTCGCAGTCTCAGTATGGAGCACGCGAGTCAACGCTTGTACTGCTACTAGTAGCGTAAGTCTAGCCGAGTAATTACATTCCGCGAAACTCCAGACTCCTCAGGATCTCTCATTCGAAGCGGATGCGCTTCCAGTGCGTTAATTGGAAATGAGCGCATTTGCTGAGACGCGCAACTGCAGTGCAGAGAGGCAATTTTGAAAAAGGCTCTTAACTGCCTCATTTGCTCAGCGAATCAGCCCCGAAAAGTCACGCGGCGGTTACTGTGCGCTCCATTACGGTCGAGTCTGGAAATCGTCGTCGCGACGACATCGGCCGTTTCGCCTCGAAAATAAAACGGAGAGGAACGAAAGAAAGAAACCTCGACGCCACAGCACCTTAGCCGAAAACGATCGGTCGCTTAGCTCATTGCGCTTTCAGAGTAGCTTCAAGCTCTACTACGATCACTAACGAACTTGCTCGCTCGAGTGCTGCTGCTCGTAAAGCCCGCGCCAATCTCGGGATTGTTCTTCTTCTCTAGACGCTGGAGTACTACTTCTCTCTCTCTCTCTCTCTCTCTCTCTCTCTCTCTCTCACACTCTCCCTCTCTTGTGTATAAAGCGAAAAAGGTCCTCGTAGCTGTATCTATTTTACGCGAGAGCCGACAATTACTTTCCTTCTTTAAAGGCAGTAGAGCTAATAGTACAGCATGACGAGATGTTTTATTCCCGGTACTAGCGGGAGATGTAGCTTTGATTTTCGAGCTAACGCGAGAGTCGTGTACACAGACTACAAGGCGGATTTCGATTTCGATATGCATTATCCGTACAGAGATCGAGGTGCAATACGAGTTTCGGATAAAAACGGAGCCTAAGAAAAAAAGAGTAAGTCGTTCATTCGTTTTTACACATTTTTTTATCTACACCGCGCGGGAAGGATGTTAAACGGTGGGTCGTATACACGAACACCAACGAAGACTCGGGCTTGTAGTGTATACTTTGGTAACTGGCTGCTGCGGTTTACGCTAGCCTTTTCGCTCCGGTGTGACACTGCTCGGAAGACGAGTCAGAGCCGCGATAGCGAGGGATGGACCAGCCGAGAGAGAGAGAGAGAGAGAGAGAGAGAGAGAGAGAGATGAGAGAAGTAGTTGTAGTTCGGGTAGTTGAGGGCAATGTATATGGGTAAGCCGGTTAGACGGAAGTAGTTTCTCTCCGGAGCGAGAACTGGCTGGCAAGATAGAGTACTTTATTATATTTTAAGTATTTTCTTTTATGGAACAATAATTTTTTTATTGCCCAAAGCTAATGGCTCTCGGTTAAAGGCAACTTTACTTAATTTTCCTGTTTAAATAAAGCTATCGCGAGTTGATGGTTTTATCAGTATGTTAACGATCGGAAGCTTTCTGAAAGCACACACGCACACTATTTTTATACTTTATATATTTCCGTTAAAAGCGCACTAATTACTAATTTAACTGCCATTAAAGCGCTGTTGCTGTCTTTTGCACTATTTTCTGCTCTTCCATGGCGAAAACATCCTAACGGTTAACACGTATCATTTTCATTAAAAATCCTATTACACAAGTGATATTTCCCAAACATTCGAATAACTATTTAACGAAAGCACATAACGTCGAAAATATCTATTACGTATTTATTCGAAACTTTACATTCGGGAATGATAATGGATTAAATACGGCTTTTTAAAATTCAGCAAAAAGTACGCTCGCGAGAAAGGTGTATATACATACGTACATAGAAAAAAAGTAAAAAATGCTAACTAATTGAAACCACTCGCCTCGTAGCTTTAACGCGCGTCGAATTTCCCGTCCTTTTTTTCTAATTATCCCTCATCACCAGGCACACACACACGTGCACTCGTAACACCTAACGTAACACGCTCGCGTATCCTTTTATTTTGCCTCTACTGGCAGGCAAGACCGAAATTTTCACCAACGGAAGGGAGCATTTAAATTTTCATTAAGGCGTCCGCGGCATTTTGCATTATACACCAGCCACAACTACTCAGCCTTTGGCCCCTCATTCACGTTTTTCGGCCTTGCCTTAATTTGAGCCTGCCTCCAGGGAAATTCTTCCGGCTGCGTTAATGCCGTATCCTACTTCGTATGAGCTTTTAACCTTTCTACGCAGCATTAATATTTTCGGTAAAAATGCCGAACAATCGAAGGGTAACACTATATCCTATCGTTTTTATATCGACCGTTTACGGGGCCATTGTGTGCGCGAGCCCCTATATCAGCAGGGGCAGATTTTTTTTTCGGCTGACACTGAACAGCAGAAATCGCTGAGCAGGCTCGCGATAACGAGCGTCTTGTACCCGAGCAGAAAGAGCCTTTAACTTTAGGAAATTGTTTTGCGATTCCAGACACACCGCGTCGTATGGCATGTATGTGCGAAGTCGATATTATATATCCGCACGTATTTTCCTCTTCGTTTTTCTATAAGCTGAATAAAACGAATATCGAAACGTTAAAATTTCATTCGTTCCGCTTAAAACAATTATAATTCGATAGAATGGAAAAGCAGCTCTTCCGGTCATAGGCGCGCGAATAATTCGTTCCAATGCACGTTGCGAGCGAACGCAATTCTCAGATAACTTGCTGGATACGTCGAGCGCGATATATAGAAGGAAAAAAATAAAGAATGCATAATATGCCTGTGCACGCGTCACGTCGAACTAACAGACTATACTCGGATAAACTGAATTACGCCTGTTCGTCGCGTCCGGGTGCGAAAAGCGAATAATATGCCGTATCGCTGTTTCTCGCTCATATGGTTTGTCAATAATGGTTAACCGAATTATTCAGCGTCGACGTAATTCCGGATCTCCGCGGCGGGAAGAGCGCTAAAGAGAGATTCGTCGCATCAAAATATTCATAAATATGTATAAAATCGAGCGCGCGTCCGGAATCACGACGTACGTATTTTCGCGCGTGTCTATATGTATACGGGATAGAGAGAAGCAGAACTGAGAGGACGGGCTCGGAAGTTTGTTAATACGCGCACACATATATGGACGTATATTGACTACAGGAAATTCCTTGCGGAGTTGACGATGGCCCGACGCAAATGAGACCAGCCGTACAGCGTATATTTTTGTTGTTTTTCCGCCACCGGTGATATTAATCAATGGACGTGCTCTTATTTCGCTAGCGCTTCGATTTGTTGCGCGAACGACACCGGGTACTATATGCGAGCTTTTAATCAAAAAAGTTCCGAAACTGCTCTGAAACGAGAGATACGGGGATTTTTTTCCCACAAAAATACTTTTATACTACGCCGGTGAGAGCTGCTTACCGAAGCCAACGTAATTGTATAGAGACGGTCCTTGCGGAGATTCGAATATTTAACGTGTATATATATTAAACTGCGAGTGAGAGCTCACTGCTGTATATGGATAACTGAGAATCGCATTGGGCAGATAAATGTTTTTGTTCCATTATTCAAAGATATGATAATAGGAAAATTAATCGAAAAAGTGTCGGAAATATTTTAATGACCACAAATTGATCAAATAAGTTTGTGCAGTTAATGCACTTATTCATGAATTTCTCCGTAGCTGTCACTGCCTCGTCCGATGTTTAGTTTCAAGCTAGTTTAGCAATTTCATCTCTCCATTATACTTTTAAAACGTAATAATTTCACACGGTACGTTTGGGCAAAAAATCGTTCCGTTATATAGACACAGGTCATTTCTATTGCTAAACGAAGTGTATTTGCCAGCTTTGAAACAGAATCGATTTCCACCTGAAGGGTGCGATTTCGAAATGATTTTCATTTTCCGAATGGAAAAGTAATAAGCAAAGCCTGAGTGCGATAATTAGTTCCTTTTCATGCGTCTGTACAAGACTCGAATTGGAAAATCGATGACGGATTGAAGTAATGAATGGCTCGTAGCTGCTATTAATTTTTCATCATCTGCGCCGAGCTTTTCAATTATACTTTTGGCTATTATTCATCGAAAATGCTTTGCCGAATCAAGCGAAGTTGCTTTTGATAACTCTCTTTTGCGTTAGATTTTCCGATTGAATTATATCGCAGTACAGAGAGCTACGCAATATCTAATCTCCCTATGATGACAGACGTGAGTTATTCAGTCGAAACAGGTGGCACGTGTCATTTCATTCAAATAACTCGAGCGTGTACACTTATCGCGCGAATGCGCGTTATATCCAAAACGTTGAACTTTTTATATATACGTACGCGTAATGCAGCCTCACGCGAGTAATCTATTTACGCCGAGCCACGCGTAGATATGAGTGATTCGGCGAAATTCGTCGTGCGGTGACGCGACGTTAATGAAAAAGCCCGCTATACGTTGCGAAAACCATTTACTGAATTTTTAATTTCCGACTCGTGGGAGTTTGCTATTTTTTTTCTTTATTTCCTGCTCGTAATGGGTTCAATTTATTGGAAATATCGACATGTGTCAAATGTGCATGGGCAGTTCTTCAGTTCTTTCTTTCATGGACTGCTACATTCAAAGGGTTCTTGTGTACACGCGTTTTTTTCATGTTCTTTTTGTTTTGATTATTTCAATTGTAAATGGTTGGATATAATGGACATATACATGGAATAATCGAATGTCAGCAATAAGTCTTTTGATCTTCGCTTCGTTGTGAACCGTAGACAATTAGCTGTTTGTTGCTTTAGAAAGCATTTAATAGTAGTATTCGGATGCGAATGGTAAAGTGGAAAAATTGAACAACTTTACTTGAACTTTAATGGATAAACTTCATACGAAATAAATTTCCTGTCATTCTACGCTTGAAAATAAAACGTCGCCAATAAAAAATGTTAACGTCTTTCAATGTGAGAATTAGCGTCTAGTCGATGATGCTAAAACCGATGCTTTAGTCAATTATTTAAATTAGGTATATTATATACTTTTTCAGGTTCCTTAAAAAAATTGTTCGGAGTTTCTTAGTCATCCAATGCATTTTGTATGCTATTAGGTTGGTATTAATTTTTATTTATTCGATAAGAAAAATTGTATAAGTAAATAAGATAAACGTAGTTACCTGCAGATAGGTTGACATAAAATCTAAAATCTTATATTTATTGAAATTTAACTTTTTATAAACTATTAATAACTTTTTATAATCTTATATTTATTGGAATTTAACTTTTTATAAACTATTTGTTAATAAAGTTTCTTATATTTTTAACTTATACATAAATAAATATTTTATCCAGTAACTACGGAATTCTACATTTTATTTTTGATATATGTTAAGAAATTAGACTTTTTAACTCGTTTGACATGTTGTTCAATAACCAAATTACTATGATATAACTGTTTTTATCTCTCATCGCTTTATAATTTTTTTGGTACGATATGATTATTTTTACTTTGTGGTCTATTTTTTATAGATCTCTTATTGGCAACATCTATTTACATCTATAAACATCTATTATCGGTGAATATAATAATCAATTGTCTATTGAAGGGTAAATAGTTATTTAGGTAAATAGTTATTTTAGTTTAAAACCTTTGTTATTATTCAGAGGACATCAAATTTATAAATATCTCTATACATATATGTAGTATTAAAAAAATGAATTCTAATACAACTATCTTCGCTAATGGAAATAATGAAGTTTCCTTAATTTCTCACTATTTCAGACAATAATAGAACTATAAGGCAATAGTTTTATAATAGCCTTATGTTGTACAAATTGAATAATAATTTTTATTGTAATAAAATTGGCGAAAATGTCATCGCGATTAAAACAGATTTTTTCACGTCTACGTGACACGATAAAAGCTATAATTAATGTTGATTATATTATTGTAATATATAGAAAATTAGTATCAGCGCATTTTCTTGCAGATAACATCAGTATTGATTTTAGGCAAAATCATATTAACACACTGATATTATCTTTAATCTTATAGACCAAAAAATGTAATTAAACCAAATATAATTACATTTTTCAAACATGATTGCACGAGCGTATTGATTTCTCGAAATTTATCTCGTAAAATAAAGCTCATGTTAATCACATTTGATATTGAATCAAAGCTAATTTGAATCCTCCCTCCCTCGGCTTAGCGATTATATATATATGATACACTTGCGTTACGCACATACAGGAGTATAAAAAGGAAGCGCAGAGAGTAAAGTCCTCTCTCTCTCTCTCTCTTGTAGCGGTATCTTCGAGCCGCAGGCGCTGTTTTCTTTTCGCAGTTTGTTGGGAAATTTATCGGCTGCCGCAGGAAGCGCCGGCTCCGGAAAGAACAAGATACAGACCAAATGTGTGTACGTCTATGTATCTGTACGCGCGCGCGTGTGGAGAGGAAACGGAACTGGCAGAGTCGTAAAATAAGAGTAAGACAGTACAGACGCTCGATAGAGCGCGGAAGTCTTTTTTTGGGCGGGTGGTTGGCTGCACTCGACTCGCGCTGATGATGATTGTGATGGGGAGGAGTATATACGGAAGAAAAAGTACGACGTGGGTCTTTGTTGTTGTGTTTACATCAGAGTTCGGTTATATACAAATGGTGCGGGTCTCTGCAACGCGTGAGAGTCGATATTACAAAGCGAGAGACGCTTGCGGGTATTACGAACTTAAGGAACTTTGGCTTGTAGTCAAAGGGTATTACGATTTTAGACTGCGGAAACCACTACAGATAATGCAGTTAAGTTTATATTGATTTAAGCACCTTGTGGTTTGCAAGTATGAAAAATTCATTTTGTCTCCGTATGCACAAGCGATGGCTTCCTACAGTTTGCGGTTAAGAATTTTTCGCATATTCATGTTCGAGAAAAATATATACGATGGCCTGTGTCTTTAGAAGAAAAGACAAACCCCTCTGTCCGAAAATCGGATCCACCTGCAAGACTTTTAAATACGGTCATGGGGTCTTTCACAAAAAAAAGAAGTTCGTAGATTATTAAAAGTTACAAAACCAAAAAAATCGATTTTTTTTTCATTTTCATTGAAAATGATTTTATAGGCTTAATATCTATTTAAATCGGGTACTCTGAAGATGTTTTGATCCAGCGCCGAATATTAGCACACATAGACATACCTTGTTCTAAGGACGAACTTCTGAAAGGGAATATGAATTCAACAGATAAACGTACCATATGTATTTAATATAATCGATTACGTGTATTCGTTTACGTTATAGAGCGATAATTGATATGCGTACAATTTCGCTTCACCTTAGCTCTATGATCAATACAGAAAATTCCATGGCCATCCTCTCGTTCCGTGACGTCTTGCCCCCAATTGGAGCCGATTATGCTTCGACACTGATTTGTGATCACCCTTTTATTCTTAATATTGTTATTTCTACCTGAGTCTTTGCCGCGCTCTTCGCTCTCTATTTATACAAATTCGTACCTCGGATGCGGTGTCCGATTTCACGGATCAAGGAATAATACCAATAAATCGTTACAGCCCTGAGGATTCTACGCTCAACTGTCTCGTCTGCCGAAGATGAGGATGGTCGCCTCTTACAAAAACAGTGGTAATTTAATAATGCGATTCGACCTAACACTATTCTTTAGTCGTTTAAACCAACCTCTCTTGGGCTTTTCGGTTTGTTTTGCCAGCGTACAAATTATTATCTATATTATATCAGGAGGAGTTGTTTTGTTATTTACTGATAAGCTCCTCATGCCCATGTTACGAGTTTAGTCAATTTGACTTGACACTTTGCGTAGTCTCTATTGCTCCTTCTCTCTCTCTCTCTCTCTCTCTCTCTCTCTCTCTCTCTCTACCGCTCTTACTTGCTACAGCCGTTTTCGTTGGTCCGTTACATGTTTATAGTAAAGTTATATGACAAAAGTATTTAACTCCTGAAGAAAATTACAAAGTAATTGAATTGTTGCAGAAAAGAGCTCAATGTATATGTTGCACAAGAATACATTCAAAATGCGCCTGACTGTACATTTTCTGTACGCTTGATGGAAAGGCATACCAGAAATTAACCGAATCAATAGTGAGCGATTGTTTGATGCATATATAGGGTGCACGTTGCTCAGAATATCTTGAGCGTTAGTGCAAATAACATCTGTCCAGTCTGTTAGCTTGCGTTCAATACGTACACTTTTATCTATAAAAAGCAGTTTGAATTAATTAATCCCGGCTCTGACATGCTCCACACATCGGTACACAAACATAGTGAGACGATAATTTGAAATGAAAAAGAAAAGAGCTAAACACGTCGTAACATTCGCGCACAAAGAGTCCATCTTCTGCGTCGATCACAGACGTTATACGGAGCGAAAGCATTAACCAAGGCCTTCCTTTAAAACGCCGGCCGTAAAGTAACAACGGTGTGTGGCTTCAAATATATGAGCAAACGGCTTCTCGCGAAAAAAAAGAAGAAAAAAGAAAATCCGATCCACCAACACAGTAACGGACGTACGTACGTTATAAATAATTCATTCGCCCGAGGCGCGTTGAGAAAATTCGTGCAAGTATAGTAGCAGCACTGACGGCGGCAGCAGCAGCGGCAGTAGCAGCAGCAGCAGCAGCAGAGGTACTATATACGCACGATAACGTCTACGCGCGCGCATGAACGGTGTTAATCCCATAACAAACAAGGAAAATTAATTCGCGTTTGATGCAGAGCGCGCCACGGCAGCAGGTGCCTCTTACATCTTCTTAACGGGACCCTAAGCCGGTGCATACGTAACTTTATTTACCCTAGGCATTGCGCGAGTATATATACTATACGTACATCGAGATACGACGAGATACGAGGGTAGGGCGATAGATGATTTAACTCGGTGTTCGTAGCGACTTTGCACGCTTCCTGTTTTATCCCTACCCCTTTCCCCTCTTACCTTCCAGCAGTTCGAGCTTTCGTCAAGCGAATTTCGATTATGACGACGTGACGTGCGAGATGAAGAACATCTACGAGGATTATATGGAAATTGATTGATGTTAATGCTCGTAAGTCTCTTTCCATTTTAAGACGCGTTGCATAGATCAGTTAATTTATACAGCGAATCTCCCGCTGTCGATGTTGTCCAATTGAATTGCATTACTTTTTAATTCGAATAAAATTTACAGTAGCGCCAAGCGTTTCGTACTGATTAAAAATGGAAATTGGAAATTTAACGACCGAACGGCATGGAGATGCTCGTGCATTAAATTTTTGTAAAAATTCAAGCTACAGTGTACAAGAGTGTCAAGAATATTGCACTCGTTCAACGTGAAATCTCGTGGGCGTTAGTCTGCTCGACAAATTCTTTCCCGCACTCTTACCAGCCATTTCCGTAGCACTAACGCACGGGCCATCATAACAATAATCCTGCGAAATAAAGATAACGACAACGTCGCGTTCGCGACGATGCAGTCGTTACATCTCGACAACGCCACGGCTTATCACTGGCAGGATCGCGTTCAAATCGTAAAAGGCATCAGAAGCTCGCGCACGCGTGGATGGAAATCGAGATCGATATAACATATAAAGGGGAAAAAATTTTTATCCACGTTACATTTAACGCGCGCAACTCTGCACTAGTACTTCTTTATCGCCCTCTCTGTGTCTGATCGTCGTTTCTTGTTGCTACGTCTCTTATCACTCAAGAGCGTACATATGTATGTGTATATATATCTAAATATAAAATATATACCTCTACGTGCGTTCCAATTTGCCTCCGCGACGGAGAAGATGAGGAATAAAAAACGCAGGAGACGGGGTTCGAAGGGTCTCCGAAATTAATGCTAATGGTATGCATGCCGTGCCAGCAGTAGTAATTCAATGACGGTGCAATAAATATCACCCCTGCGGCCGCAAGAGATATTGCATCATACAGTCAAATTCGTAGAAATGACGACGGGGCACAGGTGGAACACGATGTCGTCGAAGAAATACGAACGCAAGCTTTGGTTCTCGTTGTATATTTTGTCCATTGCATGCTATTCTGAAGGTATCGACATTATCCGGAATAGTGTATTATATAAGAATATCGCGGTTGTTCCATCGTGTAATTTCAGGGGAGTTTATAACCGCAGTTCTTTTATATTCTTCATTGATTCCGAACGTCGCCAAGCTCTCGTAAATCATTCGCTACGCCTTTCAACGGAAAGTATTAAGAGAAGTCTATATAGAGCGTCGAGTAACCACCAAGGCGCACGATGAAAAGTATTGAAATTATCCAACCGAGATAATTACGAGCGTCTGTCACTCAGCCGCAAAAACTTTTCTAATTATTAAACCTTCGTTTCTCTTCGCTAAATTAGCCTGGGAAATTACGCGCTCTCTCTCGCTTCCGAAGCGCTCTGCCATCGTCATATAATTCGATATGATTTTTTTTTCTCAAAGAGCGACGAGAACGTGGCGTTAAAATATGAAAAATTTTGCGTTACGCATACTTCCGCCGCGCGGTGTAACAGCGACGGAAGGGGTAGATAAAAATCGCGTGACTCGGCCATAACTTTTAATTGCCAATTACAGCTGTTTATATTCAAGCCGTGGACTTGTTTCGACCGAGCGAGTAAACGTTATTTGTTTGAACGAAAAACAAAAATGGCATAAATAAAGAGAGAGAGAGAGAGAGAGAGAGAGAGAGAGAGAGAAAATATGTAATACGAACGATGCTCTGATCACGCGAACACGAAAAGCTGCGGAAAAGGATGGAACGATATTGAAATTTCAGAGTTCGTGAAGTTGGGCGGGTGACACTGACGAATCTTCTCATTATACGTCGAAGCGCGGGACGTGTGTAGAAATGCGTGCGCGAAACTTAAAAAACATTGCTCGTATTTCGAGTGATTACACACGGACGTGAATAACATAAGTAAATGATAAAAACTGTGTCGCGTTCAAGTTTGTCCGTTAATAATATAGAAGAATTTTATTTCTTCCTCATACGCAGTGTGTGTACATGTGTTTATACGTTTGCAATACATAAATACAATGTAGTCGTGTTATGGGTTAAGGTAGTTTTGTGTAAAAAAAAATAATAGAAAAAATAGAATTTAATAAAAGGTCTTGCGTTTAAGAAGTGAATTTCGTCAACGGCGGGTGCTTGAATAAAAGGTCATGAATATTTTTGGTTTATCTTTTCTCTCGCGTTGTATTTCCATAATAACGACTCAATAGAATGCGAAAAAAGGCTCCGTCGGAAATTCGACCTCAGCGAAGCTTATATCATTTAATAAATTTGTTTCTGCGTATCGCGATCGATAAAAGAAACAAAATTCAAATATTAACCCAACTTGTTCGTCATTATCCGACATTAAATCTATAGCAACGCATAGACATGTACATATCGCTATTACAAAGACGAGTGTATTGTATTCTATATAGCTACCGGTAGGTGGATTTTTTGCAAAAGAAAATATTCGATGCAGCTTTCTCGCATTGTAGGCCAGCGTTCAGCCTCGCATAATACGCCAGTAATGATACTGCCTTTTACATGCAAACGGCCAGTTCAGCATAGTCAGCGAGGCACCATTATCATCCAACTATCTCTCAAAGTATAACATGCACAGGAGCGCACGGCTCTCTCAAGAATTTCCGACCTAGAATAGCGTTCGGTATAGCTCACACGCGAACGATCAATCGATGAATTTTTCTTATTTCACGCGGGACATTTTTCCACTCGAATCCCGCAGGTGAAATCGTAGAAAAGCCTAGTCGCTCGAGCGACCAGCAGGAAACGCCTGGCTGATTAATAAATTATGCGTCTAATATGAATATACGGCGAGGAACAATGGGCCGTCGTCGCATTGAGGAAGGACTCGAAGACGGTAATTCGCCTGCGGGCCACGCATGCGTGTGTACCCCGTTCGATTCGCGTGGGATTCTCGGATAGCGCGGGGCTACTCGACAATGAAGCCCAAGGTACGCCGGCAGCTCCAAACAATAACTCGAATTACCCCAGCGAGACGTGAGAGCCGTGCAACGAGCCGATATAGCAGAACCATCAGCCGAAGACCGTTTACCGTTGCGCTGTGTGCTCTTAGCTATACATCGCTAATGGTATACGTATGTATTTGCGCGCGCGCGTGTGTGTACGAGTCGTGCCATCGCGTAAGGGTTTGTCGAGTTTATTGGAACCCGCTGAACTCGCTCGCGCTACCGGGATGAGGGTCGACTGTGCCTGCGCGCGTGAGCGAAACTTTGCGGCACTTTGACGCGAACTTTCGTGTCTCGGGACAGATTAGGATGAAAAAATAGTATAAATAGGTATATTTAACGTCGACTCGTATGTTGGCTCATTTATTTTTAATTACTACGATGCAACGATCGTATGCGTCGATCGAACGCCTGCATTCAACGTCATATTTTACGACGCAATTGAAATTTTCCGATATCGACTTACAACAGCCTAGTTGATCCGTTAATCTATTACTATTGCCATAAATTTAGTAATCCTCGCTTTCGTATTCCAGGTACCCGAACGACATTCATAATTAAAAGTTCCGAGGCCATAATTCAGCGGGAGCATTCGGATTGCCGGCGCGCGACGTTCTAAAAAAGTGCCGTCCAAATCACACGAGTTCCAAGCGTAATCTTCAACTTCCAGGCCCTTAAACTCGCCGTAAAGAAAGAAAAAGAAATGAACGGTCAAAGCCAGGAGAGCGAGTAGCGCGTTAAAACCTCGGTACTTAGCCAGCCTCAACGCCGTCCCGACACGTCCGACTCGTTCCTCCTTCTTGAGTCCGAAAAAAAACGAACGCCTCATCCACCTGCGGACTCTCGCGAGCGGGAGCTGCGCGCATGTAAAAACGCGGGGGCGTCGTCCGAGGGCCGCGCCTCGTAGCTACAATCTATTATAGCGCGCGACGCGCGCGTGCGAGGCTGCGACTTATCCATCCCTCTACAGCTGTAAAAATAATAGCTCTCGGTTACGAGCATACGCGAGACGCGTCTTAACGCCGGTCGTTAAAAGAACGTAATCCCGAGATTCCTATCCCCCTTATACGCGAGCTTCTGTTGTCAATCCGGCTCGGTTGCAGCAACGCCACCGTCGCCGTCGCCACCACCGTCGCCGCAGCCGCACGTTTACTCTCGGCTTCTTAGCGGAAAGTGCGTTCCGGGCGTTTAATACTTTTAGTGCGCGCGGAGGCTTTAGAGGCACAACGACACCATACACATTGGCCGAGAGATATGTGTATAATGGAGGAGACGCGTTCTGCCGGTGCTTTCACGACCTTACCGCTCGGCTTTTTCCGTCCCCTCTTTTGTGCCCTGTCTTTGCCGGGATTTTGCTCGGACAGTAGTTAAGATCGTGATAGTCGCTTTTTCCTCGCGTGCACACAAAGAGTTGTAAAAGCGCAAAGCGGCCCTAATTATACACGAGTCTTGTTTTTTTTTCTCTCCATCCTTGCACTCCCCCTCTCCCTCTCTCTCTCTCTTTCTTCCTTTCTTTTTTTTCTTTTTTTCTCTCTTTTCGTTAACGATCTGCTCGATGGAATTCCCGCCCCGAGCAAGCGCAAGCATCATCAAGCTCAGGTACACACGAGCTTCCGCGCGTCAGATATTGTTGCAGCGCACTCAATTGTTCTCTCGCGCTGTACTAGCTCAGGATTGGAAGCTCAGCAGTTCTCTCCTACCTTAATAGTCTTTTCCGCCGTTGGCTCGTCGCTGATGTGATTAATTGCGAGCTGGCCCGCGGGCTTTGTTTGTCCGGCACTGTAGGGCCGTGATAAATCGCAGTCGTTTTGCTTCGGATTCTTTCATTATACTCTCTCGCGAGGCTTTAATTAGGTTGAGTTTTTAGCTGGTCATAAGCCGAGGGATTTTTACCCCTTCTTCTTCTTCTTCTTCTCCTTCTCCTTTTCCCTTCCCTGGGCAGATCGCACCTTAAATTGAAAAAGTTTCGCGAGAGAGAAAGAGTTAGCTTAACGAGCGAGAGCTCTGGTTCCTTTCTCTCTCGCTTTACTCTCTCCTCTCTGAAAAGAAGTCTTATATACTTTTTTAATTGCCTACAAATAGCCAAGCGATTAGGCTTTAATTCTGAATGATGACTCTGAAGGAAGGGTAGCGCCGAGGCGGTTGTGGAGACGAGAACGAATCATCGCCTAATTAAATTTTCGGCTCTCGCTAGTTGTGGCTGCTTAATACTCGCTCGAGGAGTGCGAAGAGTCTCTGGGAGTATGTCAATCGGAGTGTGGAAGAGGGTTGAAGGCAAGGCTCGCGCGCGATCTCGACTTAGTTGGGGCAAAGTTTGAAGGGCCTAGTCGTCGTCTCGACCTTCTCTCGCTTCGTCATTCGTCTCAAGCGCACGGTTCAATGAGATTTGAGTATGCTTTCCGAAGACTTTTTTTAATTACGGCCTATGCGACACGATTTAATTGATTCATTTCCAAAATCTATGCATATTTCAATCGATTTTATTTACTGCGAGAAATGACAAAAGTAATCCTGTAAGTGATAAACGTACTATCATAGATAGGTAATGAGCTACTATTGACAGGATTACTTTTACTTTTACATTCTACCAGCCTGGACTAGGGTAATGTTAAAATTGAAGTATTTTAGTCGGATGCTTGTTTAACAAAACTTAATAAATAAACTTTAAATTCTTTAATAATATAATCAAATTTTTTTTATAACAGAATCCGATGTACTAAACAAAAATTCAGGCATTCCATTAAAAAATAGATAACTAAAATGTACACAACTTAATTTAATTGACGCAATCAGAAACTAACACTAAGTTATTTTAGTTTAATTTTTGTAAATGTATTTTTTAAACTTTTTCATAAAAGCTGATGTACTTACCTCTAAATTGTTTTACTCATTGTATATTCAACAATTTTATTGCTACTGTATAACTATTTTTATTACTTATTGTTTTAATAGTTCTTGAAAGTATAATACTTTTCGTTTATATTGTCTTTGTTATACTCTTAATGAACATCTCATTTTTTACATTTCCGGAGAGCTATTTAGTTGAATCTAGAGTAAATAATTCAATGAATACTTTGTCTTAAAATTATTTTGTTTTGACATCAAGTAACTAAATATATTATGAATGATATGACTATGAATTTTATATACATTTTCTGTATACATTAATATTTGACTTTATTTAACGTAAATTCTAATCTGGGCTTGAGGCAAACCATAAAAGTTTTTTTTTATACAAACAATTTTACTATTGATAAATTACATATCTTGTGCTGGTGTTGTCGGCGAGAGAAGGATCAAGTGCACTGCCCCTTTTTACGTCAATCGAACGTCCCTAAGCAATCACTTTTTGCTCAGTTTTCTAATCTTCGTCTTGCGTGTTATTGGATTTTGACAAAATTACGTGTTAAATAATTTTGACGCATTTTGAATTTTAATTCTTCTCGATTTCATGCGAAAGTTCTCGAACATACTTGCATATTCATAGCCGTAAACGTTTGCGCAATATTATATTTATGCGCCGTATGGTTTACGAACTTATACTGCACTATACTGATTCTCACTAATCACTAACAAAATATAAATCTTACAAAATAAGACTAATTACGTTACGTGCTTACCAGCTGGAACATGCTCGCTTCGCTCGCTGTTTACGTATCAAGTATTTCTAAGGTCAGGGAAATAACTGTAAGCTTGATTATTATAAATTAATATATTTGATAGTTATATTTTAAATACATTTTTAACTTAATTTACTTATATATTTTCGTCGTCAAAAACTAATGTTTTTATACGATCAGAAAGAGAGCATTTCCGGTACAACCATAATACCCTGTTGAAAATTACATTGTATCTAAAAGTACTTGGATATAATATTTATTTATTTATGTACTCAAATCAATAAATTTAAAAAATATTCTCAAAATCCTTTGAATTTTTTTAGTTGTAAGCTATATAATAAGTCAATGTTATAAAAGAAAAAACATGAAATTTGTTATTTTGAAGTTGACAATATCATTTGTTGGCAAATTCAAGAATGATATTTATTTGCATTTATACTTATCAGGTTAGAGATTCTTTTACAACACAATGTTTCTCAGAATCCTCTTAGGTTTTCAGTTAAATGCTGGCAAGTCCATTTTTCCAGACGTAAGCAGGCTTGTTATTGTTTTCTAGTCGATATGTAAAGAACGGCTGTAAACTTTCTGTTTTATGGAAACTTGTCCTATGCAATCAATTGAGGCTTTGAAATTTAAAATTATTTTTTCAAACAATAGTTTTTTTTATAATAAGAGCGCAGTAACGTTATTCAAGTTGTAGATACGTATATCTAGAATTTTAGCTTTATTTCACATATCAAAGTCTCTTCCTTGACCACTTATAGTAGGTTACTAAGTACTCATTCACCGTAAGATTCAAAGTGAATGAATGGTCTAATCGAGCTGAAAATTGGAATACTTTTTGGTACATCCTTTACAGCATGAATGAATTTGGGAATTTACAATAGAACGATTAGAAGAAAATACACGCGTTTAAATATACCAAGATTTAAAAAAATAGTTACATAATATATTAAGTAATTGATTTTAAATAATTTTTCTATTCGAAAAAAATCCCTACATTCATACTTTAAAGAATGTATCAAGGAGTATTATATCATATTCATTCCAATGTTCAGCTCAAGTAATCCGTTAATTCACTTTTAATCTTATGAAGAGTTAACTTTCACGAACTTAAAAACTTACTCTCCTTAAAACGCTATAAATAAAGTTATAAATAGTAATCGAATTGACTTCGGGATGCGAAACCCAGCCCGAATTAAAGGTATGCATATCTATAATTTCAGTACTGTATACATAAACAATGCAATTAATATAACTATTTAAAAATTGTAATTTTAGACACCATTAAATAACAAAAAAAAACAGATTTTTTTATTGCCTCTATTTACATAAGAAATTTCTCATACAATATCCCGTTGAACTTAATGCGCTAATTAAATTTATTGCAAAATTATACGCGAAAAAAAAAGGAACTTTTGAAAAATTTTCTTATGTCGTTTGTTTATTAACTTGTAGCTTGTCAGAAAAGCATTTTTCATTAAAAAGACAAAAATACTTTCTTTTCTAGAATTGTCTAAATTTTTTAAGAAAATTATTTGAAAAGGACTACCAATGTGCTTTCAAAATTTATATAGTATATACCAAATGATTAATAGACATGCCTTTTAACAGTTTAAAACTGTCTATCAAAGGCCATTTATTACAGAGGAATTCAAAATTATTTTTAAATTCAATAAAATAATTAATTAAATAAGAATAATAATTACAACGCAGAAATATAGTACTCGTACATTTTAGATATAATATCTAAAATGCTCATTGTGAGTACTGTACATTGGTATCTAAAAGTTTACAAAGTAAAGTTAATATGTTTTAACCAAATAAGGATAATATATGATTAATTTGTATATGTAGTGGATATGATAATGGGTTTGGTGACTTAGATTATGACATGTTCACAAGAATTATTATAAGAATATCTTATGTCGATAGCCTACAGGCGTATGACATAGGTCTTCATGTATTTTTTATAATCATCTCATAAATTATTTCATCGAATAAATCATTATATACTAAATATACATATTTATGTATATATCACATATTATTATTGTTTGATCAATATTTATCAACTTGTCCGTGCGTAAACACCTAATGTACCAATGTACATTACTGGAATGAGTATTTCCGATATGATTTAAGTATTCGACTACCGTATTTTAGTTTTCATTACTTATTTTACTGAATTTTCACAAAAATGTCAACGCCTGTGTAATAATTTTCCTTTGACAGACAGTTTTATTCTGCCAAAAGGTATATTTTAGAATTTTTTGGTATACAGAATCTGGTTGGAAGTCTCAGTTTTGTAGATTCCAAAGTTCAACTTAATTTTCCACAAAATTGATTTTTTATTAATCATTGTGCTTCGCCGTAAGGTCTGAAAGGAGCCAATGGCTAGATTAAGCTCAAACTTGGTAGTAATACTTTATGATACACTCTTTTCAATGTGAATTTAGGGATTTTTTATTGAATGATGAGAAAAAATTTGACATTATAAAATGTGCAAAATTGTTTGAATAATGGGTTAAAAAGTAGTTTTTTATATTTAATCATTTTTCTGATATTAAAAGCTAAATCTCTCCATTCATATTGAAAGGATATTATCACAGAGTATTACTAGCAATTTTGAGTTCAATTCATCCATCGGTTGACTTTGAACACTACGGTAAGTGAATTTTCTATTCCCTATAATAATTAGCTATCGAAGGGACTTAATGAAGAACTAGATCTTTCAAATTGTAGGAAAATATTATTAGAATAGATATAAATTAGAACTGCATTATTATAAACATTTTAAATTTTGAATTTACTAATTTGTATTTTAAAAGTGTCTTGTCCCTTTAAGGAACGATAATAGACGTGATGTCAGACTTCTATCCTCTTAATGATGTATATACGATCAATATATTTACTCCAATTTACATTATAATCAATACACATTATTTAGAAAATATTTAAAACTTTTCACTTTTTCAATCATTTATTTGGTATATGATCAGAATTAAAACTAAAAGTAATACATATTTTTTGTATTTCATTTCATCAAATTTGCTTCTAACCAGTTTGTCACTTTATCTAAGACTCTATTCATCTTGTCCTGTACTGTGGTCTACGTATCTTCACTGATAATGATGACAGTATCAGCATGCGACAGAACGGAATTCCTCTGCATATCTAATAGTAGATCCTTCACGTATACAGTGAAAACATACATAATATAAAATTTTCCGTCTTACCCGTCTCTACGTGTCCATTGGAAGCTCAAAGCTGTACTTCGTGCAGAAATAAAAATAGAATGGCGAAAATCAATGACGTATAGTTGGTTCTCAAGTAGTTTGGCTAATAAAATTTTCGTAAAAAGAATCTTGCAAAACCAGTTTCCGTGTCAATAAAAATGTGATGAAAACGAAACTCAAATTACAAACTTTGCTTTCTCTAAAAATCTGCCCAACTAACTTTTAAGTGATTGCTTAAAAATTCAAATTCCGTAGAAAGCGATATTTCAGAAAGTTGGAGCTCTAAAACAGTCCACGGCTTATGATTCTTTATTCGAGAGCCGTCGGGAGCACCAAAAAACGAGCGAATCGATATAATTTTAAAGAGCTAGCTCGTGAAGATATAGTTTTGTAGAAAAATGTAAATTATTCAAAATGAAAGCGAATTTTCCAATCCAATTTTTGCGCTAAGCGTTGCACTATTAACATGTTTTAAATCGTTGTTCGTCGGTTACTTTCCCTGTTTTACTTTACTAATTTATCCGATGAAGTCAGATTGCTCTATGCAATAATAAAGCTACAATACAATTGAAGGTAATAAAGCTCGGGCAATAAGTACAAAATTGAGATTCAGATTTAAAATGTTGATTTATTTCTTAATGAAATGTTCTATATTTATAAAGAAAAGTCATAAACATACGATAACCTTAAATATATAGACGTAATTTTATTCGAATGCGCCATCATGTACATAGCTCAAAGCTGACATCGCACTCGTTCCCGCATGCACTCGTATACACTCGTCTCGTCATGAAACTCGTCTTCCTCGCCAGGACACTGACCGCACTTGAGAATCTCAGCCAAAGGGAAACTCCATATTCAAGCTATTCTCGATATAACTGTAAAAATCGATGTGTCGTAGACAAACCTCGTATCACTCTATCGCATAGTCGCGCACAAAGCTCTCTCGGAGTCCCGATACAACTGCGACTGGGTCGGGCCAAAGTCTTTTCGGCTGCATCGCTCACACACACGTACACACGCATACTCAAAGCCATAGACGGAGACACATACAAACTATGACTCCCCGAAGGCTAGAAGCTTCTCTCCTCGGGGGATACATCGAAGAGCCGAAGTTACGCGCGAGAGTAACAGGTGGCTCGCTTTCATGGTTTGTCGCTGCTGCCGGCGCTCTGCTGCTTGTCGGCATCATTACTGACGACCCCGAGAGCTTCCATTCACGGGCCATTAACGACTCACCCCGCGACGCCTTTGCATTCGTCGCCATCAGCGCACCGCGAGTAGGAGGGGCATCTCGCGCTTCGGTTGACTCGGCCAAGCGTCGCGCTCTCGTACATTTTCTTATCCTCGAGCGAAAAGACTATCGGTCGATCTGTATATACCTACATACCCACACACACACACACACACGCACATATATATGTATATACATGTACGTATGTCCGGATAACGCTTGCCTTTCTCTTGCTAACGCACAGTCGCTCAACCCCCGTCGATTATGTACAGGATTCACATGGGAGCCGCTGCTACCGGTGCTGGTGGTGCTGCTGTTGTTGATTTATGGCTGCGCGCGATTTCGACAGAGTTTCGCTTGATTAGATAGAAGCGAGTATTTGAAATACACAGAGTCACTATTTACACAGTTAAGTTTCCGAATAAATTTACAAGTACAGGTGAGAACGAAGGTTAACGCCACAACATTCACACAGACACACACAGACGTACTCGCTCCATACAGCTATAAAATACAAATACCTTTTGATTACGTTTGTCAATTAGCGTCACGCACGCATCACAGCTATAGTCGAGCGCAGCCATAAACCGCATATATGTATGGGGTGAGTCGTTTACCGGAATCAATCCCTCGACATAATAGCTCCGTTCGTATACACGTTCGTTTCTCTCTCTCTCTCTCTCTCTCTCTCTCTCGCCATCCAGCGTGAAAGGACGGCTTCGCGCGCAGCGGAGTCCGACTCAATTAGTATTCCGCGATGTCCCGGCGATTTATTTTCTTCGTGCGCGCGCGCGCGCGAGCGAGCGCCTGCGAATATAATACCGAAAGCCGCCGCGAGCATAGGAGAGCTATTTATTGCCGGAGCCGGCCGCTGAAATATTCATGAAATATGAAAGCCCAGGCGTGCGCGCGCAGCCGCTCTCTCTCTCTCTCTCTCTCTCTCTCTCTCTCTTTCTCGCACACTCCCTGTATTTTGTTCGGTCTTGTATAGCGCTTTTCCGTGTATGCGTGCTTGCGCGTGTGTGCCCGGTTTACCGTGCGCTACTGTGCGCTACGCGGTTGCGGAGCTATTTTTCTCGAGATTTTTAAAATAAACTGGGTCGCTCGCATGGATGTGTACGCGCGTGTGCGCTCTTTATATTTTTTTCCGCGCTACGCATAAATAATCGTAAATCTCTTTGAAATAGATATCCTCTCTCTTTCTGCGCTTATATAACAAAGCGGATGACGTAGGTAAAAATAAATAGAAGAGAAAGTGGATGTTCTCGTAAATTGTCTAATTCAAGCATCTGCTGAGAAATCGACTTTCTGTCTTATCCGCTGGTAAGTGATTTTGCAGCATCTCCAGTTAAGGAAATTCCTAGCGACAATCGCCTATGTCCGCGTCAGGGAGGGTAAGTATCCGAGTCAATTATCTTCTTCTTTTTATCTCTCTCTCTCTCTCACTCTCTCTCCCTCTCTCTCTGCCTTTCTCTCTCACCAACTAGCTCTCCTTCTTCTCCAACGGCTTAAAATAATCGGATGAAAGAGTTTACTTTACTCTTGCCACGGACTCTTTCTCACCATATAGATATATATTTTTTTCGTTCTCGGTTTTCGTTGGTAAACTTTCGAATAACGTCTAAGAGGCTTATGTGTATTGCGTATATCCACTCTGTGACCCAAACAAAGCACAGTCGCAATAATATTCGGTACCTATCGAGGTATATTTACAAAATGTGTGTCACTTATTTTCGCTGCTTATATTTTTATACCATTTTTTTTCTTCGCATATAAACCATTCGCGGTTCGTCTGTCGCGAAAAGCTCGCAGGTGATAATAGCGCGTTCTCGATCTTGAGTTCTAAAGAGACGATCGACGTCTGATGCGAGTCTTTTTTTTAAACTGCGCGCAGTTCCCATTAAACTTGACGCGAACTCTAGATAATAATCATCGGCAAACTCGAGGTCAATTCTCGAGTTCGCTGATGAGTCTGGCTCGAATGCGAAGAATCGTCGAGAGATTTTATATTCGTTCCGTTGCCACCTCTTTCGCTCTGTCTCTCTTGCACACATACATACGCACCTATACACACGCCATTCACGCATCACACGCAGTTTGATATAACTGGCGTAAGTATTAAAAAAAGGATATATCCACGATGGATTTGCTCGTACGTGTGGCATTTTGTATATATGAGTCGAGCAAGCCTCAATCAACGCTGCGTTATGGGTATGTTTGTGGAGTCCTCTATCTCTCGCTCTTTCCCTCTCTATTAGCCGCAGTTCACGTGAGCGTGAATTTAACGACTCTATCTATCCATCAGTACACGCATACACAGAGCCATCAAGCATATAGATATACACAGACGTATGTCTATATATGCCTCTCTTTCGCTCTTGGTGCAGACGACTAACAAGATGGGTAATTGCCGCTGTTAATTTGTCACGGCCGCGCAGCGGTTGAAACTAAAAAATAAAAAAATAAAAAAATAAAAAGAACGAAAATTACAGCCTATCGTGAATAATTGGGTAATCGGTGCGCGCAACTACGATAAGGCGAACCTTTAATTTTTCAATTAGAGATCTGTCATATGCCGGGGCTCGAGAATCTAATCGATCGAACCGCGATCAAAGCGATGTATAATATAGTCGATCTATCTATGCAATGGATGCATTCGGTATTTTAATTACTAGATGCGGCCTTTGTGTTCTATATTATTCACTCGTTCGCGTCGCGTAAAGATCGTCAGCGCGAAATCGAGCCGAAATTCCAAATTTAATATATCGAGTAATTTGTCGAAACGCCGCGCGGCAAACATTTTTAAGCTCCGTTCAGCTGCAGAGTTAACTCGATCTGGCGTACGAAGTGCTGAAATAGAGGAACGAAATCCACGAGCTCGTTCTCATCTAGCCGAAGCTCAATCCGATAGCGAGTGCTCGGACTCTGTATATCTATACATAACGCAGGCGTTCGCGGAACGACCTTTATCTCTCCGGGGCAAAATTTCATTTATACCTGACGCCTTCGAGGCCCGCGCGTATGTGACTCGATACCCGAAGTGTGCCCCGCAAAAAGTCTTAGCTCGAATAGAAATAGCTCGAAAGGAATAAAAAGATGAAGAAAAAGGAAGAAAAAAAGAATCGCATCATATAGAGGAGGAAAGAATAACGCAGCGTCGATGGAAGAGCTAGTACACGCCTACGTAATATTACACAGCTCTCACGACTCTCTGTACCGTACGTACACACACATACATCCATACCGTCTCATCCACGATAAAAAGCCGTCGTCACACATGTGCCCACGTTCCAAAGTATATTTCGCACGACGGCGCGCTCTCCATTTTTCCACTCGTCGTGTTGGCTGCCGCATTTTCCTCGTGCTCACTCTTTCTCTCTTGCTCTCGTACTTCTCCTATGTATATATATATATATGTACCAAGTAGTCCGGCTCTCGCTGAATAATTTCCTGCTCCTCGACGTCTCGGCTGCTACTGCTGCTGCTGCTGCTGCTGGCGGCCTCTCACGGGAACAATGAAGTGTGGCGGCGGTCGTCGTCGCAGCTCTGCCGCGGCGCCGGCTATGTCGCCAAATTCTGCAACACGAAATTCGTTAAACGCTTTGTTCTCTCTCACTGAAGGGTGGAATGACAAAAAAAATACACAAGTAATGGAGGACGAATGAAATTTCGAATAGCTTTTTTTCTCCCGCTGCGAGTTACCATTGTTCGACGGCGGGTGCAGAAAAGGGGATAAAACAAATCGCCCGCTAATTCGTGGTGACAATGTCCGTTAACGAACTGACGAATTGTCTGCCTGAGCTATTGTTTTTTCCAAGGGAGAAAAGTAGAGTGCACAGTATACGAGGCTGCTGCTACTGCAATGAGCGATTACGCGGGATTTTCAGTTGCACGGGAACGCAGCCTTCTCTATACTTGTATAGTTATACGCTCGAAATGGCCAAGCCTCTCGTTAGAATTCATTGGTTACTTGCGAAAGAAAGTAGTATCGAGCGCTTGTTCGCCAATGCTATTTCTCTTTCAGGCTATTCTTTTTTTAGCCTCGACGTTTGAAAAATATCGAATGATAGCCTTTGTTGGCTCGCGATATTTATTTCTATAAACTCTGCGGATGGCTCTCGATATCGATGACAAAAATTGTGCATCTACAAACGAGCCAGTGTGCGTAGTAAATTTCCTGCAAATATTGTTTAGCGATATTAGATCCAGTATTTTAACTCGTATTTTATGCTTTGAATTTTAACAAGGAAAATGCCTCACCGTCTGTTTCTATTTATTATTCTCTTTGCGAGAAAAGTCGTCGCACGACAGATGAAAACAGATAAAGAGAAAGAAAGAGAGAGAGAGAGAGAGAGGGAGACGAGATAGTGTACGACAAATTATATCCGACGGCGTATTACGCTTCTTTTTGCCTCTTTTCGTGTCTCTCGTCGTTTTTGCTTGTGCCCTCGTCGACACAAAATTGATACATTGGACGTTTCGTGTTTTTATATTATTGCAAGCTTGCGTGCGCTCGAGAAAGTACTATTTAAACGCTTGAATTCCGTGAAATACTGTAGCGTGGAAAATTCAATTTGAATCATTGATTAATCGCCCGGATCCCGCTGTTTCCACGCCTCTTTCGCTCCTGTCTGATTTTTTTTCTCTTCATTTCATCTGTGGTTGACAGTCTGATACAGTAATAATTCACGTAATTACATTTGTATATTAATTTTTGCGAAGATCGATATATTCGATGTTTTGTTCTTCGTAATTGGGGCAAATCAAGTAGGATAGACATTTGCAGTGGATTTTACGGGATCGCATGTTAATAATTGATTTTCACTCCAGTGCGACTTTATCACTATTTAATCGTTGATTTATAATGCTATATATAAGTATAGTCGTAAAAATGAGATGAATATATAATACAGTGAAATGAATTCACAAAACGAACCAGTTCATTTTACATTGCGAATACACAGTGTACCTACTAACGATACCTCGTTTCAATAGATTAATTACGTTTCGAAAAAATAATAACAATCGGATTGTACGACTATTTAAAGATAATTTGCAAAAAAACAAATTTGAAATTCACGTACCCGAATATAACGAAGATCCCGATGTGTGTGGATTTGTTCAAAATTACTGTTTCCAGCTAAATTTTCAATGTTTCTTTTTCAATTTGTATTTAAAAATACGAGAATAAAAAAAACTCGGTTTTAGTTTTCATTCTAACAAAAACAATATACTTCGGAAAAATACCTTTGATCTCGAAAATCTGGTCTATAAGCTCGACGTGAAAGAGTCAGAACTAATCACACCTCCAATTTGACGCTCAGCTGAAAATACTCGAGCAGATCGAAATTTCCGTCGACGAACGTAACCCCTCGGTGTATGATATGAGGGAAACGAACCACGCGCAATCAGCTACTAATTGAGAAATTATTGGAGAGTCTCAACGCTGTTCGAAGCTCTATATAATATATATATATATATATATACGTACACACTGACTTTTTATATTTATATTTATATTTATTATTATATCTGTACATATACGAAGGGTAGCGGGTATATTTGGTATAATTCTCTGGGCCGTGAGGTTATAAATGCCGCCATAAATGCCAAAGTGGACACATACGCGCCCGTATTGCTGCGCCAGCTTTCGACTATTCTTCTTCTTGTCTTACTGCTCTCTTTGTCCCAGCTATGCTACCGCGGACGAGGGTAGGGCAACGAGGGCGGGTACTGAAGAGAGAAAGAGATGAAACGACGTGAGCGAGAGAGAGGGATGTCTTTTCTGCGGTGGGAGTTTGCAGAGAGAGAGAGAGAGAGAGAGAGAGAGAGAGAGAGAGAGGGAGAGAGAAAGAGAGTAAGAGAAAGAGAATTTAGGAGGACTGTACTGCGTTTGTCAATTGGAATGAACATTGGCTGTCGGGCGAGGAGTAAATTATTGCTTGGGGATGGCTCGGCTATTATGGGGTTATTTTTCTGCGGTCGCCCGCTATAAGAGCAGGAAATTGGAGGAGCTCAGTCGAGCACTTGTGCCGTCTCTAGTGGATCTGATTTTTCCCGATATATCTCTCTAGAGCGAAATAAATAAATGCTTTTACGTAATAGTGACCAAAGCATATGAGTTAAAAGCTCTTACCGGTTGTTGGCTGATAATGAGGTCTCTTTAGCAGTCGCTATCCTGTCTTCAGAAAAGAATCATTGTCGACTCTAATAAGAAGGAAAATTGCTCTGCGGGAATATTTGACGAGTTCGATACAAAGTAGCCAAAGTACATCGGGTATTCTCGAATATTTGTTAATCACGCCGATAATCGAAGCTAGCCAGCTTTCTCTAAATTTATTACGGAGCGTGTCCCGTGCAGAATTTAAATCCGTTCTCTCGCTCTCTCATTCAATTTCAGTGGTAGTCACAGAGAAAGGAGAGACCGACGCGTTCGTTTAAAATTCAGGTTCTTTTATAAATTTACCGATTGTTCGAAATCGATCGAGCTTAATTTCGTTTCGTCGAAAGAGAAAGAGAACGAGAGAGAGAGAGAGAGAGAGAGAGAGAGAGAGATCGAGCGAGATGTAGAGAAAAAGCGAAGCCCAAAGTTATTAACGTTCAGGTCCATCGGACACGCGGTGCGTCGAGTAAGCGTCGTTCACTGCACTTTGCCCGACAATCAGGTAGAAAAATATGGTTAGTGAGCCCGTCGATTCGTTTTTTTCACCTCTCAGCTCGTTTGTTCGTACACTGATTTTGCACAACTCGATCGACCTTTGCATCTGCAATGGTTTTTTACAATATTCGCGTGCATTTTATTATTCGCCCCTATTAAGTCTCGAGATATGTCATCATATGGATGTGAAATAATTCGATCTCTACGTTATTTCGCAGAGATAACCTATATCGACAAATAGAGCTCTAGAGGCGCTTTCGTGTCTATATCGAGAGAATATAAACATGGCTCTCTGACATATTGACAGGACAAAAAATTTGTTTGTTAGAAATCATTTTTAGCCGTTCCTCAGTCCAGTATCTATTTTCATGATTTTTTCCCATTTTTTCCATTTTTTCCATTTGTTTCTCAAAGGATGCAAGTTGCAGAGAGTTAAAGTTCGCGTTTTTAGTATTTGTTTTTTATTTTATGCCTACTTTCAATTATTCGTATCTCCTCGGGGAAGGATTTCTCATTAAAAACATATGGAGTAAAATTAGCTAAATTTTTCAAATAAAATACTTTCAAAGTCGTGTACGTAAGTTATAATGCATAAGCAAGCCAAGTAAGTCTGAAAAACTTACTTGATGGAGAAAGTTAGAACTTTCAAATTAATAAAATAAAATTCATAAAAATGCCTTGTTTTACTACTAAAGCAATTTAATTACCTGATTACCGGATATCACGACAAAAACTCCTATTTTATACATATACATATAATCACGACTTTGTCTTTGCTTATCGTCGCTAAAATTGACAGGAAAGTGTCAATTTTAGCGAGATCAAAGGTAGTATTTGTAATGTCATTATCGTACATTCAAAGCATGTGTGCATCTATATTTCTGGCTAAAAAGGACATTAAAATTATGCAATTGCAAGTATGTATTTTTTAGTATACAAGTTGTACTAAATAATAAAATATACCTACATAATATATATCCAAACGTAAAAAATGGCAAAAATGAAGAATGTCAAAGTAAATGCCCCTCGATGAACTCCGTGACAGAATTGAATTATGTATACACAGTATATCGAAGCTTCTGTGTTTAGTTACACAAGCTATTATTAGTTTCGTGGCACAGGAGCGAGAATCCCCTACGCGGAACAATAAACAGCACCGTAGCGAGTCTGTCCATTCAGTGTGGGTACGCGTTCATTCTATTAAGCTTTTTTTTCAAATCATAGAAACCGCTTCTATAGCGAGCAGTCAGTAAACAAGAAATTTAGTAGAACAAAAGTCTTGCAGCTCGTATAGAAGCAACCGCAAATCCCGAGTGAGCCCTGTACGACCAGTACATATATTGTATATATATATATATATATACAGCGTACACTATACTCCTTATGGGTCACATAGCAGCACTAGTAGCACTAGCAGCAGTAGTGGCACGTAGTCGCGTTCTTTAATAACCACGCTATTAGAAGAGCTCGCTCGTCGTCGCCAGGGGAATCCCATCGTCCGCCGCAATTAGTTTTACGAGTCTTCCTATCTCACTCTCACTCTCTCTCTCTCTCTCTCTCTCTGTCTGTCTTTCGGGCTCACGCGTTTATATATATATATATATATATATATATATATATATATATATTGGACTCGAAGCAGAGGGGTAGCCAGAGCTTAAACGTCCCCTTAGTGAAGGTTATCGCTGCTTCCGCTGCTCTTCGAGTGGGCATCGCCGGATTATCGGAGTCCCACGCGCGATAGGCATTAACGCGTCGTACGTGCCTCCGATTGATTGGGAGTCTAGTTGTCGTACTGAAGGGTTGCTGTTTCACGCAGATCCTCTGTCGCCGCTGATGCTTGTTTTTCGCTCCTTTCCGTTCATTTTTTTTCTCCCCTTTTTATTCGCGCGATTTTTCGTCACGAAGGATTTTCCGTTTACTTTTTTATTTCTTTCGACGGTCGGCTAGCCTGCAATTTGTAGTTTTTTCACGAGCGGCGCAAGTTGGCGGATATGAAAAATACACTGCGTTGCGAATGTGTTGCGCGTCATCGGTGTTTCTCTTGTGCCCCTTTGGATTTATGCCGTCCCGACGTGATTTATACGAACCAGCTGCTGCTGCTACTGCTATTGTAGCTTCCAGTGCTATGTACCTACCTACCTACCTACCTCGAAACCTTTGTCGCGAATAAACGGTGAATTTCGTATCTTTTTCGGAAAATTTACGAAGCGTTACAGTTCTCTCTCTAATACACAGCGACTACGATCGCTGCGCGTATAGGTTTAACAATTTCGTGATTAGCCTTTTGATGCCGAACATCTAATTCGATCTCGACGCATCAAAAGCGAGCTTCGAGCTTGGACGGGCTGCGGTCATTCGCTCGCTCGGTTCGACGGGAGACTCGGCGTGAAGCTGCTGTCGTGTATTGAGAGCTCGATGGTTCTCGAACGCCGGGCTGCCGCACGTGCTTCGTACTACACGAGCTTGCGAAGAGGCTTTTACCTTTTTTTTACTTTTTATTCGATACGTTGTTTTTGTTTGCGAGTTGGCGGTACGAGGCTTGGAGAGCTTGCCGCAGCTCTGCTGGACAGTTTGTTTACTTGCGAAGGGAGGTGGCGGTTGATGGGGTGATTGGCTGATTGAGGGTTCCGATACTTGCACTTTTAAAAATTTCGATTGTTAGATTGAATCATGAATTTGACAATGTTAACTGTAATCAAGGGATTTTTAATTAGTTAGTGAGGATTTTTCACTCGAATATATTCAGTTGTTAATCTGGAGTTTCAAGTACAATCGGATTTAGATGATACTCTGAGGTTAAAGATGACGATATTTCAGTTAATCTTTCACTTTCAAATTGGACAATTATTTTCTTTACAGATTATTCTAATGTAAAATATTCTTTTCAATTTATAATTAAAATTCAAAATGTAGTAGTTGTTGTCGGAAAGAAAATATTAAAAAAGAAAATACTTTTGTTGATATCATTATCAAATGTAATATTCATAATTATTAACTACGTATCTTCGTATTTTTACTCTAATAATAATTTTCTTACTAAGATTATAATGAAAAATTATCAGAACATTGAGAGGTGTATAATTAGTTAAAACAGTGACTACAAGCGCTAGTCTAGATAAGTTCTCTTGCCTTTTCTAATACTAAAAATTCATTTTTGCACAGTATTTTTGTAGTTCCATTGAATTATTCTTCGAATGCGATATAATATGTATAACCATGTCTGACCAAAATCAAATATGACTACTTGAAATTTTGATACATCGAGAATCAATTACACATGGATTCGATGTAAAAATTGCTGAAAAAGAATAAAATGTCAATACGAATACTTGATTGGTCTATAAAAGATATAACAATTTGGTTAATTTATGAGATTTAGCAGTGAACAGCTAACTTAAACATTAATTATTCGGTTTAATCTTGGAAAATATGACGATAGGTAGGGTCTTGGTATCATCAATAGTACTCGTTTCCATCGATTGGAATAATAGAAAATCCTCTTGGGAAAACGAGCATGATAAAAGAAGCTCTTTCGCGCACTCGAAGATTCTTTTACGGTCCCGATTACAATCCATAAAACATACGCTTCATCTTCTCCCCTTCCTTTCGCGTTCGCTCAGCAACTCGAGAGGTTATACGAGGGAGAAAGAGAAGGAGATCTTTTACGATATTACCCTCCCACTCCGGTGGCAGGGCCCCTCTTACCGCTTCCTAATTCAACTTCTCGGCTCTTGCCGGGAGTCATCTGCTCGGTTGCAGGGAGCAGCAGCGGCTACTCGGATGACGTCTTGCTCGGGGAATCCGTCGGAATTTGTTACGGAACTTTAAAGTTCCATTTAGCGGCCGCACGATTACGCGGGATCGGAAAGTTTTGCTCGTTTGGCCAAGCGAGTATAGCTCCAGGACTCTGCTTCTGCTTCTGCTGCTGCTGCTGCTGCTGCTGCTGCTTCTGCCGCTGTCGCAATATTCTCTCGTTTTGTCCTGTGCGACCTCAACCAGTATAATAACTCAATTCGCGGAAATTTCTTCTTTCGCGAGAGGCAAACAAGCACGACGTGTAGCGAAATGGCCCTCCGGCTGTGTGGTCTCTCCGCGCTATTTGTGTGCGGCTGTTCATGTATCTGTATGCTCGCGCTCTCGGGTGAGTGCAAAGTTTCGGAGAGAGGCGAAATTATTGCGCTCGCTGCTGTCAGCTTTTTTTCACCAACACTCGTGACGAATTTTAAACTTAGATTAGGAGATTATGCATGCGGCGTCACGCGCTGTTAATGCATATATATATAGATATATATCTGTCTGTTCCTTTTTTCCATTTTATTTTTTCAGCCTTTGTCCGGAGGCAGGTGATGATGCCTGAGTGAGTTTTAAGCTCTTGTATCTAATTGAAGGTATTTATCAACGTTTTCGCCTCTTTTCTTCTACAGCTTGAGCTTTGTCATTCAGCTGTTATGAATGAAAAGTGTCCTCAACACCATAAACTTACTCGATTTCTTGGGGCGAAATTAAGAAAACACTCGTCCCGAGGAAAATCAGCCAAGAAGCTTCGCGACCGCAAAAAGAAGCCGAGGAGTCTAGAGATGCAGCAATACTCTCGCCCCAACAGCTATAGTTTCATCTATTAGCCGCGTAAATATACGCGAAAATCCAAGGAAACGGGGAACTTTTCTGTATCTGAATAAGGCAAATTTAATTTTGGGAAGACACCTATGAAACCTATGTTTTTTCGTTCTTTTATTAAACTGCTTATCCCTGAGAATATTTTTTTATATTAAAGTTCCATTTTCGTACTTTATCTTTAGCATTATGAAATTTTCGTTTCAAAAGCCCAATAAACCCCCCTTCGTGCTAGCAGTATCACCCAGTTTCCATGGTACTATATTGTGATCATGTGTACAGTTTACGCGAAGACTCGACTTGAGCGATACACTACACGCCGACGACTTGTCAGATCCTTGTTAGCACTACAGCAAGGTATATGTACCGCTTGGTGTAGTAGCTTATTGTGTGTTTCTATATAATGCCAGCGTTTGTATCCAATAGAACAATACTGATTAAACACAACAAACCTAGCAAGAATTTGTCATCAGCCCAGTACTGTGCCAGTACTGCTACTATGTCAGCAGTATATCAGTACTGTAAGTTTGCCAGTAGCACTGGGATAGGGTGAACTTGTTCGTAATAATGTACCTTGAGCCAATATTGGAATAATAAAAACAGACGATATCCTGAATCAAGTACTGGTCAAGTGTTTGAGGATACTACACCACTCTGTCGGTAATGTATATTGACAATGTTTTTTAGTTACATAATATTTAATTTACGGTCTATTTGAAGTTCTGAATTACTCTTTAAGACATGATTATTATTCAATTTGGATTGGCATTTTGCTTTTTTGATAGCTTTCGATTTTTACAAACGCGTTTAATAACACAAAAATAATTCTGAAATAATGTTACTATATTGCTATCTACCGTAAATTAATACTAAAATCACGATATTCTCGGTGTACGTGTAACATTTACATAAAATTCTCGTAAAATGGAGATTCAAAATCAGTTTGAGTTCGGAAAACTTTATTTGACCAGAATTGTCATACGTTGTTCAACCAGTACACAGTTTTTGCTCTGGTTCAAATCCGTTACACCAGTATTTATCCAGTACAATTATGGCCCGTTCTTACGATCCCAATATCGAAGAAAGGTTTCACCGGCACTGGAAACCACTACTGACCCATAGTTCCATTACCGGCAACACTCACCAGAGACTGCCATTGAGACACTTCATAATTCATGCTACCGTTAATTTATATATTTCTAGAATTTCCGTCGAGTTCGATTCTGAAGAAGGTTCTAGTTTCCGCGGAACTAGTAAGTGCAGGTATACACTTGCAGAAATAGTGATGCCAAGAGAGATAGAGAGAATGAGAGATGGGGAGGGTGGGGGGCCTAGGCAGAGATATGAGATTGTAGCACCAACTGTCAGAGCGTTGGACGAGAACGCCTTACTAACGAGGTTTCGCGTATGCCCCACTCGCGAATATTCGCAGCCAGGAAATGTAACCTGATAGATAACGCGTTTAGAGACGCGCGCACATGCTATATATGCAGGTACTGAGAACCGAGGAAGCGCAGCCGGTTAATTGTCAGAATTGATATGTCGCGCGGCGGGTACTGTGGCCGGGAGATGATATCCTTGTTGCTTTGTGCTAGCTTGTGCGCATATAGCAAGCTCTGTGCACGAGCTTATATGTTCCTGTATATATATGTATAATATACATATATTTTATCTTATTGGGTCTATATTCAAGCTAGTAATGTCAGTCAAAGCTGCGCAAACTGGTCGCGTTTCGATATTGGTATAGCATTAGGGTTGGACGATGAATTTAATGGTTAATTTAAAATTTTATAATAATAGCTCTGTAAGAAGAACGATTTCTAGGGAAAAGTTTTGAATCCAAAGTGCAACTACTATGCATAATGAAAGAGAGAGAGAGGAGGGAATGAGATGGAGAGCTTACCACTAGTACGATCGCGCCTGAAACGCGAGTACTCGCATTACACTGCTCTGCCCTATACACGTGCACCGCGAAAACTCGGCCAGTAATAGGTAGGTGTCGGCACTGAAATTGCGCGTTTAAGAGACTCGAGCGTTGCTCTCGGCAAAGTGCGTTTAATTGGCCTCTTTCGTTGGCTTCTATACTCGCCAAAGGCTGCTGCTAGCCTGCGTGCAGTACACCGTCCACTTTAAAGCGAGATAAAGGACACGTGTAAATTCACCCCTGACAGCGGCGGATCGCGTTGCGCGCACGCTTAAGGTGAACGAGTCGTCTCTTTGTGCAAGCCCTGTATATATACACACACACATATATATATACATCTATACAAGAACCACCACTATAGCGTCGCAAGCTCCAAGCCTTTGTTTCGGTTATTCTTCGGCTGCTCCTTTAACTCCTTTTTTCTTTGCAACGTCGCCCGTCTCTTGTTTTTCCCGCGCCAGTGCTCTGGCATCTGACAGCTGGTCTCTTTTATAAATACCTTTTTTTTAACGCCACTGATTCGGTCCTCGGGAACGCTTTACTTCTTGGGTATTACGCGTATTTACGTAGCTCGAGCACGTTTTTAATCCAAATCCAGATTATATGCTAATGCGATTCTCCGAGCTTTTTAATTTTTTGATTATATCAAGTGCGAATTCGAAATTATGCACGGCGGGCTACTATTGCTGCTGCGTTCTCTCTAAGGTGCGATACAAGCTTCGCGACGCTATATAACGTTGCTAAGTTTAATAATGAAAATTAAAGAACTCCGAAGAATCTCGGGAGTAGTCTTTTCTTTTGCTGGTAAAGAGAGATAGAAAGTATGTGTGAGCGAAGAGAAAAGAGAGAAGAGAACATTTGCGCTGGCTAAGTGGGTGATTAAAGGTGTCAAAGCAATTTGCCTTCGCGCTCGTGCACTTCCACACTCTGGCGCAAGTAAACCAGGTTACGCGCGCTTGCGAGAAAGTGTCTTTGTATCGCATTAACAGACCGGTTCCGTAGGCAACTGCAGATTTATTGTGATTACAAAGGTAAAGTGAATGGCACGACTCTCTCTCTCTCTCTCTCTATATATATATATATATATATATATATATATATATTTCTTTCTCTCAAACCAGTTGATCAAAGCGAAAAAGACCGAGAGCAAAGCAGTAGCTTCTCGAGTATCCAATTGGAACGCAGACGTCCTTCCAGTTCCTCCACTCCTCTCTTTTTCTCTCTCATTCTTCCTATGTACATGTATATACGCATCGAACCTGCGCTTAAAAGGAAGTATCAGACTATATGGCTGCAGTATAGAAGTAGAAGCAGCAGAGAAAGAGAGAGAGAGAGAGAGAGAGAGCAGCGACGGACAAAAAAGACGATGAGGTAGAAAAGCTTGGGGAATTGTCATCAAGGGATTCGCCTGAAGCGTTAAAATATTCCCAGCGGCTGATTTCTGCCTGTGCGCGCGCCAGTCGACTTTTCCACTCTTCTCTCTCTCTCTCTCTCTCTCTCTCTCTCTCTTTCTCTATCTCCATCTCTCGACGTAACGCATACGCGCGCACACACGCGCATGGATATGTAAGGGGCCCACGTCGTTTTCATATCTAACGCCTATCTCGTCCCTGTGTCTCCTCTTTTTTTCCACTCTATGTCTCGTTCTGTCCCTCTCTTTTACCCCCTCCCCCCTTCAGAGTTCGTGCTGTTTGAAAATTCCCTTCCTTATACCGTGGTAGCAGCAACGCAAAAAGAGACGCAAGAGTTCCCAGCGTAACGAAGATGCTTTATTACTTTTTTCTTCTCTATCTCTTTCTCTCTCCCTCTCTCTATGTTCCTCGAGCTCGTGTTAAAATATGCTCTTTGAAATTTCCATGTCCTTCATCATCTTTTCCTTCCTTCCGCCGGCAGCTCTTCTTTTTGTCCTTCCGCTCAGGTATACACACCTGCGTTTAATCTCGTCAGTATTAGCCCCGAGCATTCTGTACTTCTCCTACGATAGTCCTTTATATTTTTTCTTTTTTGCCGTATATTACACGAACTGATAAATTTTAGTCGCGTTCGAGGTATAAGCGTATATATATATATATTGTATATTGTCGAAAATAACGTGAAATCCGAAAATTCCGTTACCGTGCTTCTTTGTAAAATGCGCGAGCAAAGGTTTAAGTACACCTATACACCTTTCGTGGACTTTGGGAAAAAGAGAAATTGCCGGAGAGCTCTCGGCGCTTTTATTTTGTACAGAAGGAACGCGATTGTTTACGCGCACTAGGGCTTATGTTTTTGCTCGTCGCCGTTGGTACTTCTTTTTATTTTTCCCGCGGCAGTGCTTCTTTTCAAGCTATGATACGATTCAAACGGCAAAAGCTGGTTACGACGATGCTCTAGTCGTAAAAATGATGTTAGAACTACTGTAATTAACGCGCTTTTAACATGGTACGTAGCTGTCTTGAGCTTTCGTGATATTTCGCGGAGAAATTCGACTTGCGAACTTGTCGCTGTCGGTAAAGTTGATGAACTAATTAGCACTGATTTTCGTGACTGCGGTTGCCAGCTTGTTAAACTTTATACGCCACATAAGCGTTGTACACTGCGATTGATTAATTTCCAAATTTACTTATCTATACTGAAATCCAAATTTGCTTTACTACAAAAAAAGTTTTTTTTTCGATAGGATAAAAAATATTTACAGCAATATAATCATTGCATTGATTAAAATTATTTGAGGAAGCAAGACACAATTTAAAATATTTATAATAATGCAGTTACAGTCTGCACTTATTTTGATTAGATTAAAATAAGTGCAGATTACCTTCAATTTGAGAGAGCTCTAGCTCTTCTATACGTCCCTTCGATAGCTAGTTATGATAGAAAGTTGAAAATTTACTCACCGTCCGATTCATAGTCAACCGATGGATGGATTGGGCTCAAAATTAGTAGTTTAAGTCTTTGTTGTAGTCCTTTCAATATGAATGAATGTAGGGATTTTAAATTAAATGTACAGAAAATTATTAAAAATAAAAAACTTTGATGCTAACCAATTATTCAGAAAAGTTTTAGAATGTCAATGTTTTCTAATTATTCCATTCAAAATCCCTACATTCATACTGAAAAAAGTGCATCAATCTATGCATTGATTGACTTTGAATCCTACGGTGAGTGAATTTTCAATAACTAGCTATCGAAGTGACTTATAGAAGAGCATGACTATTATTAGAATAAGTGTAAATAATAATTAGATTGTTGTAAATATTTAAAATTTTTAATTTAGTAATTTGCATTCCAAAGGTATCTGGCTCCTCCTTAAGGTAAACAATTTTATGTCTCTTGCCAAATAGTTAAGTTTTATATTTAAATAATAAAAAAATTTGTTCACAAGTTTACTTAATAAACGTAAGTAATTGATTTCGTATAAATTTAATAACTAAAGTTTCTAATACACATTGTTTACAATCAAAATATTGTTTTTTTAGTGTAATGGACAAAAAAATTCGTAATTGATACCTAACGGTTAGTTAAATGGGACTAACTAAAGTTCCATAGCTATGATTTTCCAACTTTATTACAGTCGTTAAAAGTAAAAAGTCATCGTATTGTTTGGAATGCGATAAATGAGAACTGATTGCTATACGCAATCCGTAATGAATCCTGAGTGACGGGTCAAAACGAATTTCAGTAAATCAGACAATGATAGGGATGTAAATATACATTTTATAATATAATGAATTTTTTCGAATAAATTAGAATTAATTGTTCCATGTAGTATATATTACTTACATTATGGTAAGAAAAAAATTTAGTGTAGAATTTTAAAAAGTACATTCTCTTAAATCATGGCTTATAAATATTCGTTTGATTCGGTTCGAGAAAATATCGGAGGATTCACAGAAATAAATTCTAAACAAATATCTTAGAATTTATTTACTTTATAAGATATTTAATGGACTAATTTCAATATGTCTTAACGTATTTTGTAATAATTACTATTTAACTCTAAAGCATTCAGTTGACATTATTAGATTGCATTTAATTCCTATTTTTTAACCATTAATGGATTTTTTTCTCCACAAAAATACACCACAAAATTTATACGAAAATTTTCAATAATCCAAAAAAAATATATAGTCAACATACGAATATCACCCAAGGCGACGAAAGGACCAAACAAATGACAGCCACGATCTTTGCGTGGTTTAAACGCTTCTCTCATTACTCGCTGGGGAGCATAGCACGGCCTCTCCGAACATCCGATTTTAATCTACCTTGGCAGAAACGCAAAGGGGATGGTAACATTCCGCGACTACATCGTCGTTTTTTTTATTTTTTTTTTAGCTATCGTTGCGTCGCGTCGTATATCGTTGCTGGCACTCTTGTCCCCTAAGGCATAAAATCAAGCCCCGCGGAAAATTGCAATTTTGTATGTCGCCGTCATCCCGTAAATAAAGAAAGAGCTCGGTTTGAAAATCCGCAAGCGCTCTGGGAAATAATCTCTTGCATCAGAAGGGGGATGGGAGGGGGTAGAATATAAAATTGCGTGATTCGAGAAGTTTGGAGAAAATTTACGAATGAGTTTATCGCCTCGTATACCTTTGCAAATCGGATTATATTTTAAAGCTATATTTCATAGCCTTAACCAATCGCATTAAATAATCAGTAGCCGAGCTTTTATATTCATCTTTAGTGCAATTAACGTGTCCGAGCAACACGAATTTGATATATAATAATAATTTATATTATTAGCTATACGCTAGCCTCGTGTAATCGATTATTATTGCCAGCTGGCGGCAAGAACCTCATCTTTGATGTATGTTTAACGCCAAAAACCACAGTGAAATTTTCGGGAATTTCAATATTTCAACACGTTTAAGTTGATAATTATCAGTTATGCGTGACACCTACGGATCTATGATAATGGCACGTGCACGCGACAGTTCGCATAGGAATTCGCCCATTTATTCATAACTAAATCGAGTCAAAATCGCTCGCCTAAATCAACACGATGTCAGTACTTTAACGGCCCGTGTATGCGTACAGCATTTTGCCTGACTGATAATTGACAGCGCATTTTTCGATTGTGGGAAACCTCGTTACTGGATAAATAGATGCACGAAATATCGCTCGTCTCGACTGTTTCCAGCGTCTTGTTTCCGGCTGGGTATAAAGACTCGCAAGTGGTTCTTCTCTTTTGAGTATCGGCATGCGCTGAGTTGCACGCTTCGAAACGCTGCTTTGTGCATAATAGAGCTCGTTGAGAGATTTTTCTTACGCTCATGAGCTCGAGCAAACGCGACTCTCTCATTACAGTAATTACGAGACTCGACGCTCGAGTTGTACTGTTGCTGCCTCGCAAGCTCGTTTTTTTTTATTCTGGTTTGCTAGTGCTATATGTACAATGAAAACTGAAATTATTCGTGCGTGCGATTGACTAAAATGGAATAAAGTCAATCGAACGTTCATTGATTTGTTTATTCAATTTCGCGCATAGTATTGAATTAATCATTGGTTTATCTTTATTTTCGGAGTATTTGATTATTATTCTAGTGATAACTCAAGATAAATAAATATTCTCCCTTGTCTCATCGCTAAACTGGCATACAGACTGCTATATTTAAGAAAATTCGTTTATAAAAAAATACCATTTAGATTTCAAAAAATATTTATTCCAATGTAAACTTATTCTCTGTAAAACGTAACTGACTGCAAAAAAGCAAAAGTCTACTAGACCATAAATAATGTTTCGAACATAGAAAAACGTATGTATTTGAGTGTAACATGTAACTATTTAGTCAATAATATTTCTTCAATTTCTTTTAAAATTTTTTAGCATTCAAAAAATGTGATATGAATATCGAATGAGTATGTTAAAACAAATATTTACTGATATAATTAAATGATTTATAAAATATGCATGAATTTTACCAAAATAAATTTAATGATTAAATCTAGAAATCATATTTTAAATCAAATAAATTTTTTTGCCAGTTTATAATAACTACTGAAGTACCATTAAATTATAATGTATTTATGTAAATCTACAGAGCAATAAACCAAATGTTATGACTGATTTGCTTTTTCAAGTCTATTATTCAAGTATCGCGTGTTTCGCCATTGCGAAATCTCGTATACAACAGTTGTTTGTACACGACAAACAATAACATAACAATATTTGAATTGATGCATGTTGAAAATAACTTAAATTATGTTCCACGTAATGGTTGTTACATTGTATTTAGCTGCCCTCCAGCTTGAAGTTACGAACCTTAGCAAATAATCTTCCAAACTCACCCCAGTATAGGAAAGAGAAATTCAACTCTATTTTGTTCGTCGTTGAATAGTTTCTGGACCAAGAAACTGAGTGACTTTGCGAATACAACAGCAAACTTAAATATCAGAACGGCATTAGATAGGAATAAAGCCAGAACACGCGAAATCTCTTTTCGCTAATACTAATAAACTTTGCAACCCCCTTTGTACACAGGAGTTTAGATTGTTGCTGCTGATGTAGCTGATCTGCGACTCACGCCATCGCAAGGTATGCATTTACGAAAGTTTTCGAGCTGTTTGTAATGGTTTGTGGATTATTAATAACGCAGTGGATGAAAATTCATTAATAAAACTAAGTGAACAATCAACTATAATTACAAAGGAAAGCGCAACTGCAACATTCCAAAAGGAAATTAATCACGAAGCAAGCTTTGCAATATCAAACAATCGTAATTAGTTTTCTTTGATATTTGGCCTGATTACGCAACGATACGAGGGATTTCGAAATCGAGAAAGAAAAACATCTCTACCTATATATATACGAAAGCGCGCAATGTATGCGGGATTACGTTCGAATGACCTTCTGACGCGATATCGGCGCGACCCTTGTCGTACCCTCGCACACACGTACGTACTTACGTACACAGGTTTTTCGTTCCTTTTGTGTGCGGTTGTCGGAGCCGATATTGCCGGCGATTCCTTGTTTTATCGCGAGAGTTTGGCCTGCCGGTTTTTTCTTTTTCTTATTGCCTCATCGATAATGTGATCCTTGATTACAGTGGATTCACGACGCTTGACACGGAGATGAAACGGCTTGAAAGGTCGGGTGTGACCTACTACTATATCTCAGTACTTTATTGGAAGCTTCGCTTGTTCCTCTTTTTACGAAAGAACGTCCGACCGAAAGTATAGAGTAATATCCGCGGAATAGGTTGGACGAGTACGAGCGTTTATTTCACGCAGCTGTAATGAATAACATTTCAGCGTAATTTCGCGTACGGGGAGTATACAAATCAGCGAATTGCATGGAACGAGAAATTCATCCGTGTATTTACCTACATAATTTCACTAAAGTCGATTCCGCAGAATTTTAATTGCAACGCGTGCGCGCCGCACGGCGGCGGTATGAATAAGTAATATCCACACGGACGCTATATATAGTTTGTAAACTGCGGGATATAACTGCACCGCGTGAATCTGCATGTAGACACAGTACGCGACACGAAATACAAATATTCGCAGCGAGTGCGAGAGCCGACAAAAACTTTTTTTTCAAACCCTGCGCGTACATATAATCAGCTTAAATATTTTTCAAGCAAAAGCGAGATATAGAGAGACAGAGAGAGAGAGAGAGAGAGAGAGAGAGAGAGAGAGAGAGAGAGAGAGACAGATAGATAGTGGCTATTTTTTGAAAATGCAAAATTCCTTTCCATCTCCCTCCATCTCGAACATCGCATTATGCCGATGCTAATTCGTTGAACTCTGCAGCGCGCTATCCGCACTTCTCGAATTGTCCTCTCGGGAGCCACTTGCGTTTAAAAGATTCAGTGACACGACTGGGTAAACAGACGCGTGCATGGCTTGAAATTAAAGCTTGCCGTGCATGCATACGTGTAGAGGTGTGTCACATCTCGTCTCGCCGCGCGCATCAAAGCGTATCGCGCTGCCGACATCGGAAATAAAGTCTATCTCCCTCCCTCGCTTCGCCGCACATATTCCCGCCTAATCCGATTTCAAGAATATGGTCATCGTAAACACGCGCTCGCGCATCCCATTTCCGCAATCATATCTGCTGGAACGCGGATTTCACCGGGTCTACGCGATAGCCTGCTCTCTTCGCAAGTTCGAAACTGATGTGGATGCACAAGAGTGACTCTGCGCTCGACTTCGTGTAATAATCGCGTGTTTGCTACCGTTCTGCATACCTTGCATTCTTTAGCGTGAAATATGGAAAAAGCTCATCGCTTGCGCAAGCACGCGTGAACGTAATTTATTTTCCGGATAATCGACCTCGTCTCGAAATGGCTGATTAAACACAATGCTGTTCGGTATATAGGTTTATATCGTAACGCGCGTATACACGTATAAGCGGGAGCGCGTATATCAGCTATGCATTGCTCCGCACGCGTTGTCTCTTTTTTCTCGCCGAGCGTGCTATCAAATTTTTTAAGAGCGCGCGTCGCACACGATTTTTACCGCGCGTTCACGGTGTAAAACGAACGAGGCTGTAAAAGTTTTCTTTGACGCTTCGAGCTGCGCATCTGATCGAGAGCGCGTATATCAACGGAATTTAATCGAAAACTTTATTCACAGCCATATATAGCTTTGTGCACGCTAGAGTTGATTAATAAACATCGGGGATTTGTATAGTTGTAAAACGATATATAAACGGGAAAGAAGAGGAATGTTCGCACCAAGACTGGCTATTTTTTATTTATTTCGTAATCGGTCTAGCAGAAAACGTAGAATGTTCAATCCACCTCTGGAAATTGAGTTGTCCAAATTTTCACATTTCAAGTCACTATCAGCGTAATACAGTATACGAGGCAGAATAGTCGGCGTTCCACGGGGATAACAATAAACCAGAAGCGATTTAATCCAAGCTAGAGGCTGTATCTAGCTCGCCCTAGCTAGAACATCAGCCTAATAGAAATCTGATTATTGCAAATGGGTGAATTAAGTGGAAAATGGCCGAAATGGTCAGCCACGGGAGTTGCGTGAGCATGTATATACGTGTGCTATCGGCTTATGGCACTCGGCCGTGTATTATTTTGATTCACGATCGCCCAGCTCTAGTCCGATATTAAAACTCTCTTCCTCTCCCCTTTCCTTCCTCTCTCTCTCTCTTGCTCTATTCTCTCTCGGTTGGATATAGCAATGGGGCAGTGGATAATGGCTACGGGCAGTCTTCCGAAAAAAGCCTTGTCCTCCTTCATCGGATGGAACAATGCTCGAGCGGTATTGTCGTGGGAGTGAAAAAAAATGAAGCTGAAAAAAAAACAATTGGCGCAACTCGAGATTCATATTATGTCTCGGCAGAATCTTCTAAATTCGCGTGATTGCGATTATTCTAGGTTGTATACCGGGCGAAGCTTTCATTCATCAGGGCGAATTTGGTACAAAGGAGGAGAGAGAGGTCGAATATTCACGGTGCATAGTTTTAAAAGACGGCGACGCCGCGGCAGAGTCGGGCAAACGGAGCGTGACCATTCGCTTGGGCTTATCGCTCCACTTCCGACACCTAATCGATCTGAACCCTCTCTCTTTCTCTTATCCATCCCGACACTAGCCGACTATGCCGGTGAATCTTATTCGCCTCCAAGAGCCGACGTCGACGCGGGCAACTTCATACAATCACGATTCAAGATCACTTACTTTCCTGGAACAATACGAACGAGAAACAACTTTTACCTCGCAGTTATTTACTTGAAATTTTCCTTCTTTCTCTATCCACTTCCATGCTTTTTTCACCGAGCTTTTACGTTCCGCTTAACTTTTCGTTCCTTTCTACATCTCTCTCTCTCTTTCTCTCTCTCTCTTCCTCTCTCTTACTTTCTCTGTCTCTCTCACTCACCCGCTGAGAAACTTTTTACAAACCGGACTCGTGCGTTGCGTACCATCGATGATTTCTTTATAAGGTTATTCTTACTTTTATTCTACTTTAACAACGATAAGGAGAACGATTTTGATTCTAATGAAACACTTGCGATCGACAAGAAATGGTTATTAAACATTGTCTGGCCAAATCTGACCGTAGCTATACTTGCATTTGTAATCGGCTTTGTTAACAATCCGATCTGAATAATCCCATTCGTAAGCTGGACCACAATCATTTACACATACACTCGTCAGAGCGAACAAGTACCAGGAAACGGTATAGTGCGATGTATGCTATCTCAAAACCTCCCCTAGTTTGACACTCCAAAACTCTTTCTCATTTTCTCTCCCTGTGTATACACAATTTCAATAGAACACAATTGCACGCATTCACAAAACTTTCCTCTCACTGTCAGACCACCATTATACCGACTTTCTCCCCTCTCCATAACTGCTCAACATACTTTGCGCCTACTGTCTCTCTATCTTCCTCGTCTTCTAATTTTTTCATCCATTAGCATCGTCTCTCTCTCTTTCTCTCTCTTGCCAAAGTTGGACACACCATTCGCACTCGACTAATGTCGCGACCAGCGTCGTATTTCATTTCTATTTCGCGAGTCTAGAATATATATGGTATCTCCAGTTCGGTCTCGTGTGTACCTCCTATATGTATAGAAATAGTCCCCCCTTTCCTCTTCTCGCTATCTCTCTGCATGTGCTCGTGTAAACACAGACAGGGAGATAGGAGGTGGAGCATGTGTGCGAACGCGTGTACGCTGGGGCGTAAAGCCTGCAGTGCAGCTCCGGAAGCGCCGGCGCATCGGAAGTCCTCTTCATATTTTAGATCACGTCTCATGCTTAAACTGTCGTTAGCCGTGATATAACGCGTCACGTGACGCTGACTATACTCTATATCCTCTCGTGTACGTGTATGTTTGCGCGTACATGTGAACGAGCCGTGACTCCTGTGTGTACATTGTGTGCGGCTGTGTGCTCGTGTGTATGTGTGTAAAGGGCCTGCGCTAGAGAAGTTCGTCCGTGCATTATATACAGGAGAAGCGCTAAACGCTACGAGGGAATCGATGAACTTGGTTGGGTGTCGCAGTTTGGTAACGAGTCTTCGTCGCAACGACTATTACTTGACGGATGATCGAGAGGAATTTTGCTGCTCGTCTCTACAGATGTCAATTCTCAAGATTTCCCTGGTCTGTGACTGATCCAAAAACTTGCGAGAGCATATGAGTCATAAAAATTTAACAAACGCCTCGAAGAACAAGGTCGCGTATTACTGCGAAGGTCCACAGTACATCAGAGTTCAGCAGCAGAAATGTATCGCGAAACGCGTACAAGGAAATTTGTACGAACTGAATCAATCAAAGCCACCCTCCTCCACATGGATGTAGAGAAAGCTGCGGCCGGTGCAGAATGACAAACTCGCCCAACGTAACGACGAAGGGGAAAGGGTCGACCCCGTAAATCGATGCATTAATTAATTATAACGAAGCGCACAGGAGAGATAGCGAGAGAGAGAGAGAGAGAGAGAGAGAGAGAGTAGAGAGAGAGAGAGGACGTTGCAGGATCACATCCCTGTGATGAGCGTTACACTGTGCTGGAATTATACCACGAGTGAAGTTACCTCTGTCTGGCTGTGCGCGACAACCGCCGCCCGCTGCAGGTTCCCTCTCATTGCGTCACTGCGTGTCTGCGGCTGCGAGGGATCATCCGCTTTTGGACAGTGCGACAGACTTCCGAGTATATATATGTATACTCTAGTATAGCAGAGTATGTATATATATAGAGAGAGAAAGCTTTACTGTTTAAGGCGCCAGTCATGCGATCGCCTTGAAACTCTGGTTGTTCCTTTGTTGCTACGTAAGAGTGTACGTGTGTGCGTTTGCGAGCGCAGCCGTTGCTATCTAATGAGATAAGTTTACGTTTGCTCTTGGGATTTTGACTTTAGATTTCGACAAGCGACCGCAAAGCTCGATGATGGATCGCGAGAACTTTGCGCCTTTGACGGGGCAAACGTCTTCACTTTCTCAGCTAATTCACTATTGATATATATCATCAACTCCAGCTATACTGTAATAGTTTCTACGATTGCACAGTGTTGGTTCGTTCTCAGCATGGAAAATCGTAATGAGACGATTAATCAAAAGTCTACCACTGCCTCATCATCATCATCATTATTATCTCAGTATATAGCCAGTAAACAACGCTAGTAGCTTGAGGCGCGCAAAGAGGCCGATAAATATAAAGTGTCCAGCGCGCGCATTTGAAAATTGGCCTATCGCGTATCTTCAGGCAACTGTTTATGCGCGAAGTGGTAGCTTTTTATTTCACAGCGTTGGGAGCCGCTTCCATTTGCGTAATGACCCTGGTTATGCAGAGCAAGTGAGAGAGTCGCAAATATATATATGTACATATATATATATATAGTCCACGCAGGTCGAGGTAGTCGAGCGATGGTGTTTCGCGGCGAGCAATTATTGGGCTATCAAGAGCAAAAGCGCTAACGACTCTACGACGCTCATTTCAACAAAGTATATCGCTTCTCCTTTCCCGGACGAATAAAACCACCGCGCAGGCTTTTATTTATTCCGTTTTCACGCGCGTCGTGCAATGCGTGAATTTATCGTTGCTAGACGAGCACCCGCATAGTCGCTTTTAATTATCGCACGCTCAGTACAAAGACGTAATCCGATTTTAATGGAGGAACCGAGAGGGTATAAACAAGACAATGCCGACAAAGACAGACAGACGGAGAGAGAGAGAGAGAGTCGGATACTACCATGCTTTCATCAATTCAACGCGATTCTTGCCGGTAGTATAGGTGTGGGCGTGAGAGAGAGAGAGAGAGAGAAGGGGCTTTTTAGTTTGCGCTGACTGAGCAGTTTGTCAAGTGAAGCTGTGCGGGCCCGGTGTCTCCCTTCCTCCCTCTAGCCCTCCCTCTCCCTGTTCAATTATTGAGAGTAGTTTCGCTCCACGTTGAATCGGTGCGGTTTGAGTTTCGGTTAATTATAGCCGACTCTGCAGTGCAATTGTTAATTTTCGAAAAAGTCAACCTAAATTATCAACGATATTCCCCGCACGGAAGACCCTATACAGCGTACCTATTGATAAACGTGCGATGAATCATCGACGCTCGTTAAAATTCAATTTGTAGCTTACTTTTTTACGCTTGTGTGTAATGGAAAAAATTCAAGTGGTCCGTTATATCTATATATCGGAGCCTTTATCATTAGGATGATTCGTAGCACTGTTCAGCTTCTTTCATTCTATAAGTTTCCCTCGAGCCCTTTCAGCTACAGATATTGAAATTTGAATTTCAATGTATCTCAAGGATGTGTTTAACTATCCCATTATGGGAGGAAGGGCCGAGAGACTACTTCCGGAGCTAGTTTCAGTCCCGCACCGATAGCAAGAGCGACCCTTACCCACGATCGCATCCTATTCGCCGAACGTAATTGTTCCCCTCCATACGCGCGAGATCGTTCCTTTGATATAGCTCGGTTATTGAGATTAGCTCGGTCCTTTGATCAACGGAACCAACGAAACCAACGAAACCAACGAAACCAGCGGTACCTTCATTCGTCCTCCATAGTTCGTTTTATATAACGGAGAGAAGAAAAACTATACTCACAATATCCTCGAGCTTCGAGCATCCCCTACTCGTCGTGCAAACTAGCGCGACGATTACACCCCCGCTGAACATGAGGAGCAATAATACCGCCAGCTTCCAATCGTGATCCCTCTGGGATACGATCTTCTTAGCGGCAGGTAAGCTGGCGATTTCGTTACTGGAGACGCCAAGTCTGGCCGCCTTGAGCAACGTCGCCCTGAGCTTGCGCGAAGCTTTCTCGCAAGCCATTCTCGAACTGCTGTGATGATGGTTGTGATGATGTTGGTGTATCTTGCCGTTGCTAGTCGACGACGATGACGATGAATGTCTCGAGGTCGATGACGAGGACGACCTCAAGTGATGATGATGATTCTGATGATGACCGTTGTGGTTCATGCGTTCCTCCGTCTCGTGCATTGGGTCGGCAGCTCGGACGGCTTGCTTATGGATGCCTCAGCCGGCCCCATGCGATTCTGAAACATAAGTAATCTTGTAGCTTTCATTCGTTATACGTTCTAAATTTGCGTCGTAAATACGTTAACCTTCTCGGGCTTGTCGCAGACCCGCGGAGAAAAATATATAAACTAACGGGAAATTTATACGTGCACTAATAATACGATGATCGATATTTTTACCACTCGAGCCTACGAGTGTGCTTTCTTCCGTCTGCTGTAATATGCGCCAGCGTTAACCGCAATAAAAACAACGCGCTCTTCCGTCCTGCTGTTTCGACAAAAAGTCCCATTCCGAAAATGGATATATATATATATGTCACATATACTGATATAGGTCTATAGACAGGGGCAGGAGAAGTGTAGAGAGTGTCGATTAGTCAGTGTACTCGAGAGCATCGCGTCATGTCGCGCTGCCGACTTGGCAAGGACAATCGTCCTCTTGCCAACTTTTATTAGCCAGACGCCAAGGCTTCTATTTCTTCTCCCCCTATATAGCCTGAAGCTTGTGTTTCGTATTATCCCCGTGTACATACTTTCCAAGAGAAAGAGCGAGATATTAAGGAAAGGCCGCAGTTACATGTCGCAACACAAAGGGGTCGAGGGAGAAACAGGGGGAAGGAGAGAGAGAGGGAGAGAGAGAGAGAGAGAGCAATAGACGTCCTGAAACTTCGATCAGCAGCGCACTTTTCCCCCAGGGGATACAAATTCTCTCTCGCTAACCAGTATATACTGTGGCATGTGTTGTGTATGTATGTACGGGTCGTAGCACTATATACACATACACACGTGCACGCGAGCTTATAATACCAAGAGAGAACCTTGAGCATACACCTGAACGTACACACGCTACTGGACTCCAAGCGAGTCTTTGAAGACAATCACTCTCTCTCTCTCTCTCTCTCTCTTAGGTATATAACACATACACGAGATGGATAGTTTACCTATATGTACGGTAACCGAGGACGTCGATCGAGCCCGTAGATTAGCACTCGAGCGCGGGATACAGTTGCAGTTGCGTGAACATACGAGCCAAGGATGATCGTAATGATTATATATGTGTAATCCGCTGAACCATATATGCACCGTTAGCTGTATCTAATTCTCTAATTAGCTGAATAAACCGTAAAAACTGGTATACCTGTGAGAATGAGAAGTTTCCGTCCAATAAAAGACCGCGTAAATAATAGGGAAGTACCACGCGCGACAGTAGTGCGTAATAAAGGGCCGACTTTATCGGGACAATCCCATTAGCGAATTGCGCGTGTGGCTTTGCCGAGAGCTAGATAAAAAGGATTACACGATAGGCAGCTTATTTACGATCGGCGCTTGAAAATTGAGCTGAGAATCGCGTAAATTTCAGCAACCGCATCCGTTAATCGGGCCGCGTCGTTGGTCCACTGTCGTATACTTGTTTTCTCGTCGCGCGTTTCGAACGCAGCGCAAAAGCGCCGATTCCTACGGCGCGCGGGTTTTACTCGCGCACCATTAAACGCCGTGCAATTTATAAGGGTCACGCTTTGATTTTATCGGTGCCTCGCGTTGGACGATAGCGGACACGTCGATTTTCTGGACGAGCGACGCAGCTTGGTTCTGTACTTTCAAAGCTGCGATTTCATTCTTTTTTTTCTCCCTTCCTTTTTCTTTTCCTTGGTACGGCGCGTTTGTCGCGTTTTTTTTTTATTTTAACGTTCTGTAACAAGAAAAACGAACGAAGAAAAAGAATGCTGAAATATATGTCGGACTTATTTATCGATACTTTACTTTAACCAGAATCGAAGATGGAACTGTATTTATACCAAACGAGTGGTATATTTATAATCTGAAACAAATCGTATATTTAAGTTTTAATGCAGCTAACCGTTCGCGTCGAAACTTAGAATCTCGTTTAAAACTGCTAAAGGTTTATATAGATATACGCAGCACATGTGACAGAAGCCAAGATGCACCGCAGTGAACCCCTGACCTCATAGCCAACGTGACTTGCACCTCGTCGAACGGCAGGAGTTGCAGGCTTATATTATGTGACGCGTGCGTTGCTGCCGAGACGTAAAAAGACATCAAAGACTTGCCCCTCCTCGTTTCGTGTCTATACGCATATAAGTATAAAGGACGACCTGGAAGCGAGAGAGAAAAAGAAACGGAAATTTTGGTAGCTCTATAGCTCACGAAGTGAGGAAATTCAAGTTCTGCCGCAGGAGCTAGACGGCGAAACGGTGCACTAGAGAGAAAGAGAGTAGAAAAGACTGTATGTATACATATATATGTATGTACGCTTATACGTATCGGCTTTAGGTTTTATTTGCGCTCGTGCTCGACTGGAGTTTCAAGGCGATGTGACGATTTTCGACAGGGCGATCTCGTTATCGCGGAAAAGCTACTTTCACGGCTTCTTTTACCTTCTCCTTGCTGCAGACTTTTTTACTTTAGTGTATGCATGTATATACATATTTATAGTGGCTACGTCCTGTGCAGGTAATTACGAGGCTGTACGAAAATTAGTGGAATCGTTCTTTGTCGCCGGAGGAAAAATTCACTCGCCAAATACATAAATACTCGAAGTAAGGAATTTTCCGCATCGCGTCGTGTTAATCAGGAAAAGGACGCTCGCAAATCACAGGGGGATGAAGCCATCCCTTTTGAAAAGAAGCAAAGAGTAGCCGATAGCGAGGCAAGGAAATCTCATTGCCTCCTAGCCGATAATCCTCGTTTTTTTCGCTAGACGGGACTGGAATGAAGAAGAAAAAAAGAAGATGCGCAGGAGTAGGAAGACGAGAAGAAGGGGGTTCAGGGAAGCTTTTGAAAAACGTCCCAATCGAACGTTTTAAATCTTTATCCTTGGTTCGGCTGCTGTACTGCTTCTTGCCCCACTCGTGCGATAAAACGAGACAGATAGAGAGATCCGAGAGCGATTGTAGTATCCGGTGAGCGCGACAACTCAAGCGCGATATAAGACAGTGATAAAAACTCAGTTTAACGATCGATCGTATGCCCTTTGGAGAAGCAGTTTTCTAACGTTCTCTCTCTCTCTCTCTCTCTCTCTCTCATGCCTTGAATAATTCAGTCTATCAACTTAAATTATCGGTCGTACCATTCGTGTAAAATTAGTCGCCGCTAAAATTCTCCTTCATTCGCGTAATAAGTAAGTCTCTCCCTCTCCATATCTCTCGTCTCAGCCCAGTTTTCTCTACGTCGCGGTCGTAGCAGCTACTTTCGAACTTTTGCATTAGCTGACTGATATTCTGCCATCAATCTTTTTTAACTCGTCGAGCACATTGCGCAGCAGCTTTCCCGGTAAAACGATCTCACTCCAGGTTCATCACGCGCTAGGATACCGCGAATTTTTCAGGGAATATTGCCCTCCTCTGAAGCGCGAGCCAGAACTGGTAGTGCTTCATTTCGAATAAAGGGATAATCTGGACCCGCTCGTTTCAGCCTGACGAGCTGCTGCTGCTGCTGCTGCTGCTGCTGCTGCTGCTGCTACCGTTCGTTAAACTTAGCCTTTGCTGTAATGATGGATACGCCGATGGTTGCGGCCATTAAAATTCATGACTCGTCAGTGAGCTGCGTTGGTTATGTCTTTTACTTTCATCCCTTCTCTCCCTATCTCTCCCTAGCTCTCTCTCCCTCTCTCTCTTTTATCCTTCTTCTTGACTTGCTTTTTTATTTCATCTTCGTAACGCGTGAGAAAAACTGCGATTGCTTCATTTTTTCTCTCGACATCGAACTCAATTCGATATACGCGATGACTACGTTTATTAGACACACTTCAAGTGAACATATCGAAGAGTGATTTTACTGCCACCGCAGCCGTGCTTCCACTGTTCTCGAGGAAAACAAGTTTTATAGGATGTTCCAATAAGAAGCCAATGTATGCCACCCCCCGGCTATTGGCTTTTTATTCGTTACGGTACTTTTTCTCTCGTTCTCAAATCATTTCCCGCGTTTTACATTCCCCACAATGCTTTATTATCGCGTTTCAAATGCGAACGATCAGAATTTACAGCCCCTACGAAATTTCTCAACCCCTAGGCGTTTCTAGGGGACGGAAAAAAATTCAAACTATCGCGCGCACTCTGACTACAATATTCTACTTAAATCATATACATATATACATACACACACACACACACACACATATTCATATACGAAGCTCTCGAAATAAAACTTTTCTATCAACAGCGCCTCTCTCGAATAGCAATGAACTTGTCGATAAGAGAATTACGCTTTCGACGCGAAGTGGCAGCCTGATTTTGCCAGCGAAAGCGAGTCGAGTCGAAAAATCGAGCCAGAGAGAACTTCGACACAAGGTAAAGTTAAATAAACAGCGTGCAACGACCTCTTGACCTCCTGCCGGCACACGAGCAGTACGAGGCTCTTCGCGTGTTTTATCGAGTGCTGTAGGCGGTATTTGAACGACAGGAAGATTTTTTTTGCACAGGTGTCTCGTGGGTTAATTGAATCCCGAGCTTTCTTTCTCTATGTGTATACGTACATACATATACCTAAGTATATATACGACAATTTAATTGATTACTCGTCTCTCGCCGAGCCGGTTGATAGAAAATAAATTGTGATCAATCATCTCTCGCTGCGGCCCAGATACCTTTTCTTTTTTTCGCTTCAATTTTACGAGCTGTCGATGTGCGATTCTTTTTTTTCGATTCGTACATCCAAAAAGGTAGAAGAAGATTGTTTGCCGATTTGTTTCACTCGAAATCTCGAACGGTTCAATCGCCATATGTACAATCCGTTTGCGGGTTTTGCCCATTCAAGCTTTTATTATTCCTCGCGCCTTTTTCAAAGGTCTATTTTTAGTAAAAGGCATACGCGGTCATTCTTCGGTGAAATAAAACAGTATGCTACGTGTACAAACGTCGCACAATGATCCACGATCTCACGGTAATACGAAATACATATTCGAATAAATGGATTCGAGTGTTCCGCTTATTCGTTTTTGTTCTTATTAATAAAACAAGCTCTGGCAATAAATTACCGAATCAAACGTAGTTAAGCTCATTGTTCGCGATGTTATACAAATATCGAAACGAGAGTATATCGATAGCCACCCCTACTCCTCTTGGTATTCGTTATCGTTTTACACGTTCGTTGCGCACAATCGCGCCGCGTAATATTCATTATGCGACGGCACTAAAAATCAATGCGCTCTCACACGCGAATAGACATTTGCTTGCATATTAAAATTTATCATAATAATTCAGATCAGCGTTCTCTTCTCCCCGACTACGTTGCGATGCTATTAGTATACGAATACATTCGATAAAATTCATATTCCTTTACCTAAAAATAGCACTGCAAAAACGTCGGTTGATCCGCGGAGCGTAGCTCTAGGGGTATAAAAGAATGTAAAAAGCCGAATTTCGATACGGAGTAGAGAGCGCAAGAGAGAGAGAGAGAGAGAGAGAGAGAGAGAGAGAGAGACAGGCAGCTATCGATAATTTTCGATGGTGGATATTCAACTCGTTGCATAGCGCAATTGAATTGTTTCTACTTGTAAATAACATCCGACTCTATTCATCGAGTTCGCGGGTCAGCCGTCCTGCGACTGTTTGCGAAACCCCTTCTCTATATATCTATCGTATTGGGTCGTTGTCGTACGTTTGCACCCGACTGCAATCACGACTCGATCATCGCTCACAAATATTTGCTATTGCGTTGAAGTGTAATCAATGCGCGTTACTTATATTCCCCGCATGTTTCGATGCTCAATTTTCTACTTCGAAAACGTGCCTGAAATCGCGTGGGAGAAGAGATTTCTTTTCGAAAGAGGAAAAATCGTACTCGTCAATTTTAAGATTGTATGCGATAACTAAGGGAAGTGCATTTTTTCATTTTTTCGCGATGCGTATCTCTCGGCAAGGGATTGTTTTTTTTGCAGTAGAAACTGCACCGTTGCACTTTGAATGGCGAATAAGCTTTATGCACGTATACATATATATTTACGTACGTTTGAAAACAAAGTTACGCCGCGATGTCAGAAAGTCGAGAGCCTAGTTTCTAACACCGGATCTCACTATTATTAGAGAGACACGCAAGTTTATATCCTCGTTATATAATTCGTGTAATTGAAAAACTAGCATTCAAAAGATATATAAGTTCCGAGTTTTAAGTACAGTGTTTTACGTATGTTATGGGTATAATTAAAGAACAACCGAATATAAACTAAAATTATAACAGTTACTGTACTATTTAGCATATTCACTATTGTAGAAATATATATGATGCTTGACTAAGAAAGTAGTGAATCTTCGCCGTTTGAATGGGAGAAAATAATTTGGTAAATGAAAAATGCATATTCATTATACCGAGTTAAAATACACTAGTTTGCTGTGTACTTTTTCGATTGAAAATAATGTAAATATTTAGTACTGTAACTTATGAAAGTTTATTGTAATACATTTATAATAACAATGATATTGGGCATTTATTTAAACTGATACTGGGAAAATGAATGCCGGTCTAGTTTTTAGAGGAACACATTCATGTTTGCTTTGTATTCTTTTACAGTTGGTCAGTGTTATTTTTATATAGATAAATACAATAAATTTTTCAGAAAATATTAAACAATATTATTCATTTTTAACAAATGTTAACTTATCGATGCGCTAAAATCGTAATAAAGAGATACATTAAACAAAATTCTTTAAACGCGATATCAATATGTTCATTCCCATAAAATTTGAATCCATTTTCATCTCGTCAAATCCAGTTACAGTCAATAATATAGAAATAAATAAGCTCTGTTTTGTAATACCTTTAAGACATTACAGATTATTGAATAACGAGTATTAACTACAATGTAAAATGAATTTTTATTGATTCTGTTTTATTACAAAAAGTTAACTGATTCATAAGTCAAACTATTTTCATTAACAAGAATAGTACATTTTTCACTATTTAAAATTTAGATATCAGTTTATCATAAATTTGAACAAATTGTAAATTGAACTTTCATCTCTAGTAAAGTAAATAAAAATAGCCATTTCTAATCGATATAAGCATGGAACTATTCGTAAGCGCAATTTAACGAGTAACTTGAACTTTCGACTGTAACACTCGCATCGATATAAGACTCTCTCCTTACGCCCACCTTGAAATTATTCAAAGCACTCACAGCAGCCGTACTTTGAGATCAGACGAGGATCAGATTCGTCGATCTCTGTCCTCTCGCGTGTACGAGCATTAAAAGCTTCAGCTCTAAAGAATTCAGACGTATGAAAAAGTGCAGACGCATCGCAGCTCCACATCAATTATTATTAATGCGTCTGTTGGTATTATTTCCGATGGAGGCAAAAGTTCACCTATACCCAAGACGTCACTGGCAGTCTTCAATCCCAAGAGTCCAACTCCAAGGTAGCGCGCCTTGACACACAACATCGAACCTTATCGGATCGAACTTCAAAGTCGAAAAGTCTACAGGCCAGATAGGTGGTTGAGACTCCCAGGGGGAATAGAAAGAGAGAAAGCAAACGATGAATAAACAAACGTGTGCCTGTCGTCGAAGCTGTAGACTTTACTCGCGAACAAAGGCTAAATTACAATCGAGAATTAAGGCCATGGAGTTTTCCATTTCTCTAGGGCACTTCGCGATTAGAACGCCGGAATAATGGAAGTAACGAAGTCTTACTTCCAAGTGGATATACTATTTTTAACTTCGTAGCGGAAGGAGAAAAGGAGAAAGCACATTCTCTCCGCCCGACAGAGTCCGTTTGAAATATGGTAAATTATGAAAATTCCCGCTCGCTCGTACGGCAGAAATTTCAGCTCAACGTGTAAACTCTATTTATATGTTATATATATAGTTTACAGCCGTTCATGCTAGAACAGTAATTGAAGTAATGCAAACTTGCCTTTCCGCGCGTGTTCTTCATAAAACATTGATGCTATCGATAAGTCGCTTAAAGGTGGAGGGAAAGTCAGGCTGAACAGATGTTATTTCGAGTGGAAAATTTAATTTCCGGATACGAAATTTCGCCTCGAGAAGATAAAACATACAAATCCGCCAAACTAATTAAATGCTGCAGTTCATTTTTCGCCGCTGCTAAGGGGTAATAAGCGACTATTAATAAGAGATCCTCGATTGTACTCAAAAAGTCCAAACGAGAGAGAGAGAGAGAGAGAGAGAGAGAGAGCGCGCGAGAAAGTAAGCGCGCCCGCGCTACGAATATCCATACAAATTTAATAAAGGATTGTTAAGCACGGACATCTGCCGCTCTCGCGCGAGTGTGTGCGAACTGCCAGCTCTCCTTTTAAACGGATTCCACTGTAAATCAGCGAGCCGTGCGCCGCGCCGCCTTTTCGCTTCTTACTCGCCTTTCTCTCTTTCTTCCTCTCTTTGCAACTGCAAGCTCTTTCTCTCGGGAATATCCTCTACAGTAGTGCTCGACGCTTTCTACTTCTTCTCCAGGGTTTTATGCGGGAGAAATCGACGCTGGAGATCTTTACTCTTGCCGTTGCACTACTGCTGCTGGTGTGTTGGTTTATCGATTTAACGCTGGGAATTTAAGTCAATTCTTTCGAAGTACTACTGGTGGGTTGAGTATTTTTTGGGCTTGTGATTTTACATGAGACGACTTCCAAAACAGATTTCCATATATACGCATTGCCGTTGGAATAAGTAATTGCATTTTCTTTTGTATCGCTCAAATCGAAGGATTGTCTGGGTCTGCATTATTTTACCATTTATTCACTGCATTTACATATTATAAACGAACAAATAGCATTAACTTCCTGCAGTATATTTTAAATGATATTATTCACTGTGGAAAATATAGCGCTCGTTATGCAGAGATTATAAAAAATTAATCAACTTGTAAACGATAGGACGTTAACAAAGTATACCTATGTTGTAATATTTATTCATAGTCGACCGTAATAAAAAATGTAATTTCTTAAGAGGCCAAGAAAGCTTCACTAAGACTTTGTAAAATAAAATTTTTAAAAATAGTAAATCATATTCTACATTAGTTATTTATAAGTGCTATTAATATTAATATAACTATGTTTTTGATTTAAGATCTACGACCTTTTTAAGACCCTTTAAAAGCTATTTACAGTATTATGGAATAGAAAATTCACTGTCTTTGGCATTTAAAGTCAAACGAAGAACCATCAATCGACTTAAATTTCAGAGTAATATTCTCTCAGTATTAAACACTCGATCTTTATTACATGAACGAAGAAATTAAACTTTCAAAGCGTATGCAATAATTATTAAAAATGCCACGCTTAAGAAAATTGCAATAAATAACATATGTTACGCAATACATTTTGTTACTATTAGCGTAATACTTACTATTATAACAGATTAAATCATAATTTTTATAATTAAAACAGAAGGCGGAAATTGCAAACTCAATGAAATTACTAACTAAAGCAAAATGTTATTAAAATCGTTATTATACAGACCGGGAATAATGGAATATAGTATATTCTTACGATCAGGTAATTTCTGAAACTGTCATTCGAGTAATGTAAAGACTTCGTAAGTAGAGGGTCAAGTTAGCGAGTATAACCCTAATATTGATAACACATGATGAAAATATAGGTTTAGTGTAGCTAATAATGGGTTTGGCAATTTGGTCCATAAGATAATCACAAGATGTAGAAGAACTTCTTCTGGAGAATTATCTCGTGAATTATTTTATGAATAGTCCATTAGACTTATTCATAAAATATCTTTTCTTATGATTGGTACGATCATTTCATCATTGCGGTAACCGAAGCCTTTCTTATAAGCACTTTACATACAATTTTATTAAATATTATTATTTCTTGAAAAAACATACTAATTTTACCAATCATATATCATACCTCTTACATACAAATTAATAACTTTTTTGTAATTAGTTATTTTAATGCATTTTGTAATTATTGACCTTTAGCAGACTCACTTATGTTCTCAAAAAGTGTATCTATAAATTTTTTTCGTTAATTAATTTGACAATCATTAATCGAATAATAAAATTGAACTATAAGATCAATTGAAAAGTTATTTACAATTCCACGCATAACTTTGAAACTAACCTTTTTAGTATATTAATCAAATCCCGAACATATTCTATAGGAAATTTCCTATAACAATAGATAATAAAATAAATCGATTTCTTTGTAATTTAAAGGTCCATCCAGGTATGATCTCTCATATTCTCTCCCCTTTAAGGGTCAAGTTGTAGTTACGTGCCAAAAATAGTAAAAACCCATTTAATAAAATAATACACGATTTTTTACTCTGAAGTTATATAATACTTTAGTGTCTTTAGGTTTGGATACTTATCCCTCTTGTAAGTGTTTAATTTTCGCAATTTTAGTCGGTTGCCACGCGTTTTGCGTACCACCTAAACCAGCCAATTTTCGCCAGACTATATGCTTTAAATTTTCTTGCTTTAGAATATTACTATGAATTGATTGGATTACTTTTTTAGAAATAAATCTTCTATGAATTATTTTACACGCTTATGAAATACGCTTATAACGTATTATAAGGCAGCTTAATAATTTAGTAATAATTTATCATCATAGGCATATCTAATAGTTAGATTAATAATTAAATTTAATGACAATATTATACCATACACAGGGACATATAATATGTTACAACGTATAAATTTTATTGGTACACATGTGACAATATCTAATCAAATGCATCATATGGATTATGTATACGTACTTCACGAATAAAAGTTTAATTGCCAAAATAATATTATCTTTTTCCTGTTACCAACAAATCGTTGTACATTGTTTAGTCAGGCTTAAACCCTTAATGAAACGTGAAATGAAAGTCCATCACTACTCTTGTTTAAAGTATTTTTTTCCTGTGACTAAGCTCCGACTCGCAAAGCGCAACAGTCTCCCGCACTAAAAAGTAGAAGCCTCGGATGCTTCTCCTATAGCGTAATTTATGCGTTCATCACTGATCTCTGCAGCCGCTACTGATAACCAAAGCTTTTTCTGCTGAAAGCGAATAGATTCTATCTATAAAAACTCTTGTACCTCGAACAAATAAAAAAAACTCATCAAACCAAATAGCAGTTCAATCGCGAAACACAAATAGTCGCATACATACATGCCTCTAGTGCCTAATGAAATCCCTGAAAAACATAAATCTCCTCGAGCACCACTAAATGGTCGGTGCGCATCGGAGAGTTCTTTCGCGCTCATTTCATTTTTGCCCCGGATAAAATCGCAGGCTCGTGCTCTTTCGTGCAGCCGTGTTATCATATACATAAACATACACGTATACACGTATACACAGCCACACTATCAGGCGTATCGGCAATGGCTCGACAAGAGTACAGTTGTGCGCGGCGATAATGTTTACAGCTGCAGCACACTGGCCGGTTGCTCTTGTTAGTAGTGGCCCCCGGTACGAGGGTATTTCTCGATAACGAGGCCAACGATTAGCGAACTTTTATGCTTGTGCGAAGCCGCACGATGAAAGCACTGGCGATCCCCCCCCCCCCCCCGACGCCCCTTTCACTCTCACTCTCTCTCTTCCCCTCTCTTACACACTATACACATACAGTATATATATGTTTTCGCACTCTACCGCGGCTATGTATGTATCCGGTACTCCGCAAAAAGCCCCTTTCGTCGACGAGGATTTCTTTTTTTTTTTAACAAAAAGGAAAATACGGACGATCGCAGTACGCGCGTGGGGTATCGATGGGGGTTCGTTTTCAATTTAAAAGTAGACAGGCTTCTCGGGAAATGTGTAGATATCGAATCGAAGCGTCATTTTTTAAGTGATAGATGCGTGTATAAAAGGCTCAATTTTTCATACTGATCTTTTCCACACCTCAGTATCAGTTGTTAATTCTCTGCTGTTGTGCTACGTTGATTTGTAACCAAAGGCTCTCGGACCGCTATAGAGTCATATGCACAAAAGAGCATGTGTATAGAGGCGGCTGTTTTACGGCGATAACGAAGAGCCAACGAATGATATCCGCTGAGATATTGATGTGCCTCCCTGTCTCTTTTTGTCTGATTCCCTCTATCTCTCACCCTCTCACCGCGAGACGATATTTTCACGCGCGATTGAATCTCCGCGGATGCACGGAGGAGGGTAGGAAATATAGCGCTGGACTGCACTATATACGATTGCCGAAGACAAAACAAGTCGCTGCTGATACATTTATCTTTTCGACTCTCCCGTTCCTCTTTTTACAAATAAACATCACCGTTATCGCGAGCTATGAAATTAATAGCGTCTAAAAAAGTATATTTTCACGTGCAACATGTAATGATGTAGTCGAACGCAATATAAACCGAAGACAATTCACGTGTATCGTATCGCGAGAGCGTGTATTATTGAATTCGAAAAAAAACTCCGGAGATACAGAGAGATGAAACGTGTGTAGGGGAGAAACGATATATTGGCGTTGGGAGTTTATATGTGTCGCCGTCCGGCCGCGAGTCATATGTATGTATAGATAGACGTACGCACGTACACACACACACATATACATATAGGTATATAATACTTGTACACCGAACTCGTGTAGTGTGCGCTTTAAAAAAAATTACGACGTAGAGAGCTTTAAATCGAAGAATTATTGATTTTTCATGACATAAAGAGTTTTTATTTCGACGTGCTGCCATCGATGAATGTGTGATAAACCGCGTCGTTGTCTGTGTAGAATTTAAATCACGCTTTTTATTGTAGCTAAAATCGGAGAGTAAAGATTGAGTCACCGATTAAACGTTCTAACACGTATAGCCGAAGTACTGCGCAATAATCATAGAATTTATATTCCAAAGAGTTCATATAAGCGACAATACTGACATAAATCTAGTTAGAATTTTAAAACAACAATGAGTCGCGAAAATAAACTCGTATTATACGAGTGAACCCTGAAAAACGTAGACGTATATATATTATGAAATAAATAACATCGATTTTGCACATAATAAGAACCGATTACGCTCGTTTATTTCTCTACCTGTCACGAGGTTTGGTTCGAGTAATCCTATATAATAATGACGAAAGAAGGACATAAAAACCAGTTTAATTATTATGCTTGAATATTCAAGAATCTATATATATATTCATAAAACGCTACTTTTTATATCTCGATTCTCCTCGAAATTCTAATATGTTTTTGCTCTTGGTTCGATCGAAAGCTGTTCGTTACTTCCCCTATAATCCGTCGAGCGCACGCAAGCTGCATTTTTTTATTGCACTTCGACTTCGTTATCTATTTATTTATATTTGTTTCACGTTTACCAAGCTAAATGTAAAACGAGCTACTCCCATTATTTGCACGCACGGTGAAGCAGTTTTTTTTCTATTAGATCGTACGGTAATTAAATTTAATCTTATTAACGTCGCAATTAATCTTCTCGCTGATTATGTTTAATCTACTAGCTCATAACGCCTGCTTGAATGTTTAGATTTAATTAGATGATATTCAGTAATGCACACAAACCGAGGGAATACAGAAATCTCAACTTAAAGTCTTCCTTCTACCACATCGATCGTAATTAAGAAAATTATTTCAAATCTAAAAGTTCAGATATTGACTAACTCAGATGCTAAGAATGTCATATTATACTTTCATCAAATTCATGCCGTCCTTTTATCTTTCCAGATTTAACCAGCAGACATCATATATTCCAAATTTTCATACAAATTGCTTTCCTGAATCGTCAAGAAGCTCTTTCAGGCTCTTTTATCGTACATTATAGTAACAGGTATAACATATCGTCCTCCGGTGGGAGATGCTCAAATATATATTTTCCAGTATAGATAAGATGTATCGACAAATCGCAGCAGTATCTCACGAACCGTGGCGGAATCTCGCGCGACGCCCACAGAATGTGGCAGGCCATACTGTTCTCCATTCCTGGGCGCCTAAGCACCTCGTATATCGCCACTGATTTGACGAGGAGGATGGGAGGGGTAGGGGCAGGGGAAGGGGTTAGGGGTAGGGGTTAGGGGTAGGGGTTAGGGGTAGGAGTGGTTCCTGCCTCTGCCAAGGCGGAAAGGGAAGAGAAAAATAGAGAAAAATGAGCAACACGGCAGATGAAATGGAACCGGAGGCGCAAAGCTGCAGTGCGGTAGAAAGAAAGGAGTACAGGCATCCCAGGGTGAATAACGTCAACATCGAGTCTGTATATATACCCCGTACACGCGCTCTGCACTGGCGCCGGTAATGGCTGCAGAGATACTAGGCAGAGAGCACAGCTGCATATTTACTGTTGCATCGAGCCTTCGTTCTCTCTCCCCCGCTAACTCCTCTACTATCCTCGCCTCTTTCACTCTGTGTACGCAGGGCGAAATTGAGTTTTCTCTCCACCATTTTTTCGCTCTGAATAATGGATAAAAAAATATGGGGGTGGAATTGCCGCGGAGGCTGCAGATCGATTTCACGTATTCCGTGAATGAAGAATTATCGCGCAATTTTTTCGAACTACCCGTTAATAATTCCCATTACTCACGCAGAGGACTAGGATAATCCCACGAATACATGGTTCAAGCTTTCATCACACGCATACGTCACCTTCGAATATGGAAGAAAAAAAGAAAAAGTGTAGCGAAGAAAAGCATAGGAGAACATACTCATACAAGTCGTATAAGACTGGCAAAGGTTCCGCAGACTGGCTCTCGAATCGAAAGCAAACGATAGAGAAACGAAAAAGCGTAGTACCTTGATATCTGCTCGTAAATAAAAATGAGTCGACGTCGCCCTACTGTCTGAGCGGTAGATCAAGTGCCGACTAGAGAGTATGTCTGCCTACCTTTCTCTCTAGAGAAAATAAAAGAGACTTATTGAGGAGGAAAATAAATCAACGACGTATGTATGTGTGTGGCTGTGTGTGCGACTCGAACACAATGTGTGTGTGTATATAGGATAGTCGCGCGGTTGGAAATGAACGCGATAAGGGAAACACGTGTTGAGCACGTTTCTACTCGCGCTTTTTCTTTCACGGCGAGGATCACCTCTCCTACAGAACGGAACTCCGTTAACCGCATCCTTCGAGCTTTTATATAGACAGCCGGCGCATTCCTCGTTTGTAGTATTCTTGCTTTTGCTTCCTTTTTAGCTCTCAAACTCGATCGATACTTCCTTTATTCTCTCTCTCTCTCTCTCTCTCTCTTAGTACCAGTTTTTTGTTCAACCCATTGCGTACAGTGTGCGCGTGTATCCAGGAGAAAATCGACGTTGTCGATATTTACTTTATAACCGCAGATAATGAGACGACACCGTGGTTCCAATATAGAGGGAAATCAACACTGCTCGCTAATGGCGAAGCTGTGGAGCCATTTGGAGTGGAAATTTAATTTTCTAGGGTTGTGCGCAAGTATATTAACCAATAGCTTGACAGGCACATAATGGAAAGATTTGTAAAGCAATGGAAATTTAGACCGATTCAGCTACTACAATCGATCGAAATATTATCGCATTATTATATCGTTTACATATACATAAACCGTAGAATAAAGAGACACACAGATAGAGAGGAAGAGAGACAGAGAGAGAAAGACTGCAACTGACACGAGAAATAATTTAATGCTCCAGTAGCAAATCGCTTATTCAATTTAAATCATTGGTAGCTCTGCCGCTTTCACATTGGACAGGTAATCGTTTAATTAATAACGCTTCCTAATTTGCTGCCGATGAGCAGCGATTATGCGTTGACCTCTAATTTATAACAATAGACTTTTGTTTTGTAACCGATGTATATGAGCTACGAATTCATCATGTCAAAGAATATTTCACGTACGTTTTGCGCGCAAGTGAATATATATTTAGAGATACATCCCTCAGGGCTAAAAAAACGACAGTGATAAAACTGACAGTAACTTTTTTCGACCGTCATACGTTAGCCATAATTGATGCAACAAAAAATAAATGAAAGAAAACTCACAATGGGAGCTCAAATATATATTGTACGATATATGTGTATAGACAGAGGGCGAGAGAGAGAGAGGGGGGGAGGGAGTGGGAGAGAGTAAAAATCTGTGAAATACAGCTGTTGTCATGCAAGCTTTTCAATTAGAAGCAAAGGTAAGATTAGAGGCCAAGAGTAGCCGAGGAAAATGGACGCGGTCTGCAATCAAGTCTCGACCATTGTGCCAATTACGTGGAGACTGCAGCTTTTCGGATGGGCGAGTATGTGAAAACCTGCGTACTATCGTTCGAAGCGCGTTTGTTTTGACGGGGCCATAGAATCTGTTAGTTCGAGAGAAAAAAATAGCTAGTTTCGGCCGTGTAACTTTTAGCTTTAATTCCTTTTTTTGTAGTTTCTATGTCAGAGTAACTAGTAGTGAGAAGTCATAAAAATAAAATACTGATTTATTTTCCAAAGTTTTATGGCTTCGTATAAAGTGTTAGAATTCTGGGATGCTATTATCATCTTAATTTAACATAGCGAGAAATTCATCATTTAATACAGTTTAATTTTTACAGATATATACGATTTTCAATTTTGTTAAGTAATTATTTCTCATTCAATGGAGTATAGTTATAGTATTAGTTATATAGGTATGACTAATTATGCAGAATCTTTATTTAATAAGATCGTGATATTATAATTAAGAATCAATTTTTATTGAAACAATTACTGTCAATATTAAAATAAATTATTATTATTACTGTACAGTAAGTTGATTTCTTTATTATAAAAATTGTTAATGAATGAACATTTTATATGAATGAAAATATTGCAATCACTTTCAAGGTATTTCCACAAGTCTAACGTTTGTATTGTAAAATACATTAAATTTGAGAGAAAAAAGTAAAAATGAGTGAGTTCCTTTGAAAATAGACCAACTTTCATACGCGAAAATTCAAAACATTTACATTATTTTCAATCCACAAAGCCCATACTGATAATGTGTAATTTAACTACGAAGTGAATATGAACTTTTTCGTTGAGCAAATTTTAATCACTCATTAAATAGTAAATATTTACAAGTTTCGCAGTTACACCATTCTGAATTATCCAAAAAGTAAATGCCCACTGCTAATAAATAAATTTTCACTATTTAGATTTAGAATTCATGTACATGGTTTAGGGAATATAGGGATTATACACATCCGTTTAATTTTCAATAAATTTCTGCGTATTAAATAATATTCATCCAATATTCAATTAATTTTGACATTTTACATTATCCGCTTGGAATATTTGACAATTTAAAATTGCACCACACACGCGCATAGTATATACAGCTGTGTTTTTAAAAATGAGACAGTGAATCAATTTCGTGTAAGTATCTATGCGTACACCGTCGAAGATAATTATTCAACTTTGATAATACTGTAAGCATACCATGTAAAATTGAACGCGAATAATTACGCATCATTGGAGATGAATTACGGTACGATAGATTGCACACACTACATACCGAAATTCCCGTTCGAAAGATGAATAATCGCGCAGCACTGTAGTGCCCGCGTTATATAGCGCTAAGAGGGTAGCGCTTGCCCACCGGAATATATTTTTATTATTTCTGCCATGCGTTAAAAAATACCTTCATCCATTTTTTTTTGGCTTTTTACTTTTTACAGCGTAATTCGTCCGCCCATGGTTCTGTCATTTTGTACCTTGCTTTATAGCACGGCAGAGTGAAACTCGACAAGCTACGACAGAAAGTATTAGGTGTCGATCAAAACCTGTATACCAAAGCGAAAAATAAATGGAAGCGGATTTGGAGATTTGTCAAAGTTAAAAAATTTTCCTATCAGGTATATGTAGATATATACGTAGTTCACGATTTTATATGGGCAAATCCTCGTGATACCGGAAATTACTCTTTTTTGCGTGGGACATGCTATCTGAACCTTATTTTCTTGGGTTTTGGGTGTTTTCCAAGTACGAAAATAGAGAAGCTCATATTTTTTCGCTTGCCACTCGGTTTTCAGGCAGAAAATACAAAAAGTGTCTATTCAATCATCGGATTCTAACAAATTACATTATGGTTACAAATTAAAAAAAAATTATTTAATAGTCCGGAAAAGTATATGATAAGATATGGATCAAAAAGTACAAACAAATATGAACATGTCTCATTTATGAAAAAAAATCAGCAGTTTCTTGTGTTTTATACCTGATTTATTTTAATTTTATTCAGTTCAAAAGTTTTATTTTTCATAAAAAGAACGAAGCGTTAGCATTTACTTTTCTGATCAATAATATACGAAAATATTTATTACTTAGTTATATATTTGGAAATTTAATTAACTAGTAAGACGTCAATTGAGTCTTCAATTTACAAAAAGGATGATAAAAATATACCTCTGGATTGTACGAGTATTTGAACAATATTGATAATATGCAAAATTTTAAAACATGTTTTAACTTTTAAAGTCTTTTTTTAAATGGTCATAACTTTTTACTCGAGAGAGCTTTCTGAACGATCCTTATTTTTAAGCAAAAACTGTATAGTTCTAATTTATTTTCATGCATCATAAATTACGTTTTTTTATTGCGTTGATGACAATGTGCATATTTATTAACTCGTTTTTTAGATCTTTCTTAGCATATACATAGCCAATAGATTAACAAAATATAATGTATATTATGTATAAGAATAATATGGAAGAGATAGAAGATTTCAGAAGATAAAAATCGCAGACAAATAAACTATTCCGATATACAATGTGGAAAAACAAATATAAATGTATAAATATAAGTAGAAAGTATGATCATTTATTTTCTCCGTAAATCGTTTATCGTATACTACTGGGAAGAAAAATGATGAGTTTTCTATTTTCAAATACAAATACCTTTATATCCATACATCCAAGATGCGTATTTTTCCAATCAAAGGCGTTTTATCGCGCATAAAGTTGAATTTCAAAAACATTTTAGTTTATTATATCCTATTTAATATATATTAAAAGGGTACATAACAGCATCGTTTGACATGTTTTTTGCATTATTTTCCATAAAAATTGAGTTACAAGCCACGAAGTGTGAGTTCCATATTGCTATTATTTCGAAAACAAGAAAAATTCGGTAAAATTGGGTCCAATCGGTGTAGCCTCCCGAAACATTTTTCGTTCCTCATGTATAGCTTTCCAGTATTTCTTGGATTTGCTCATATAAACAGTGGCACGCGACTCTCGATTAGCCATACGGATTCTTATGCCATTGACGGGGCTATCGACGCATCGACCATCCTCCGAAGTCTGGAAAGTCGAGCGTAATAACCAACTTTGCTGAAATTTCTCTCGGAAGCGGCACTAACTCGGTGGCTCGGTCTCTTAACTGTGCAGTAGCGCCAGGAGTTAGTTTAAGGTGAGGGGGTAGAAACCACCGTCTCTCTTTCTCCTGCCCCCTCCACTCTTCCTTTCCCTCGGTCTTCGACACTTTAACGACTGCAGAGTAGAGCTGCATCATTAGCGCTGGTGCGTGCGTAGCGCTATTTTCTAGCCACTGTTTTTGCCGCCAGCACGTGAATCGGAGTGAGATTTCTGTCTTTATGTATTATAGAAATGAGTTCCTAGCAGTCTTGATAAAATTCAATCGCATACGCTTGATCGCTGAAGCGGGAATATGCTTGGGCGGTGGGCTTGTTGCAATCAGTGCGTTGGATATGCTCTTTGTATTTAATAAGATAGCGTTATGTAACGCGGGTTATCCAGAGCCGAAACTATGCTATGATTATATCTACTGTTAGGAGAGTAAGAAGGGCTTTCTGGTCGATCGCACAGCTGGATAGCTTTAATTATTGCGATTGAGAGTGCAATTTTGCTGGTTACCATTGCACTTTATCCAGATATGCGCAAAGGAATAGTTGTGCGTTCTATCTGACAAAAGGAAGCATTGCAAGAACTTGAAATTAACAACGGTTCCCTGATAGATTTTTGGACTTAGTAATTGGGAAACTAGCATACGCAAAGTTAGGAATAAGGTTGGTATTTTAACGCAAAACTCCATTAGCTTTGATCAATATAGTGCGAATGACTGACTAACTTGACGCAGTCTCTCAAAGTGCAAAACTATTTGACATTGCGAAAGGAAAACGGATTTCATCGAAGGAAATATCCCAGTGCAAATACAATACCATACAGTTCATAGGAGCATCTATTTACAACGGGAGCCGACAGTTCGACGTGAGCCCTTTATACACATACAGGTGATATTTAATATTATTCTTACCCTTTGCAACAGGACTCCGTCTCGTTTGTACTCTGACGACGAATGTCAAAACAATATTACTCGATAAGTGGAAACGCACGCACACTAAGGTAAACCTAGAGACAAGGCGTCTCGAGAGTTCCCTTTAGCTCTCGCATTGTGATCGCGCCACTGCTGTATTCATCAGCTCATCCGGAGGCTGCCGATATTTCTCGCGCAGCTCTACACGAGAGATAGGGTAGAGTGGCACGCGAGCCGACGGTATCGGTAATTGGATGCTTGGATCGGATTACGAATTCTAATCATCGCATCCCCTCCTTGTTATTCCACGAGGCAGTCTGCGGCCGTAGACAAGTAGTCGTCGGTACTATAAATCCTCGAGAGCCGGGCGCAAAGTAAACTACAGAGAGAGAGAGAGAGAGAGAGAGAGAGAGAGAGAGAGAGAGAGAGAGAGTGAAGCTTCGTCACCATAGCAGTCGTAGTCGTCGTTGCTCGGGCCCTCGAAATTCACTCGTAAGGTAAACACGCGCGCGCGGCAACGTTAATGAAGATCCAGAGAGAGAGAGAGAGAGTCGCATCCAATCGGAGAAAAGGCCACGTCGGCTTCGTCAATCAGATATGGCGCGTTCGTGTGAGATGCACAGAGAGAAAGTCGTCAGCTACGACGACGACGACTACTCAAAGGCTCAGCTGCAGGAAAGTTACCACGATTGGTTGCAGAGTTTCGCGCATAGCTATAGATCACTGCGGGAAACTCGGCGTTTGGTTGACTGACAGACAGGCAGACCACCACTCCGATAGTAAGTTCGTGTATCTATTTATCGTGACGAGTAGCTAACGGTATGCACCTATGCGAGTATTTGTGTGCGCAGAGATAGCGACGGCGAGGCAGTGGTAAGAGTAAACGAGGGAAACGTCGCGAGCCGTATTTACTCGTACACGTACGTGCGGGCGCACGCGAGATTGATTCCAGAAGAGAGAAAGAAGGAAACTCACACAGTCTATACTGATTTTCTTCTCGCTTCTCTATCTGTCCTTTTCGACACTTGATTTTTCCTCGCCAAAAGGATTTCGTATACCGAGATTGAGAGAAAGAGAGCGAAAGAGAGCGAAAGAGAGCGAAAGAGAGAGAGAGAGAGAGAGAGAGAGAGAGTGAGAAACTGGACGATCGGGATACGACGAGGTGAGAAGTCGTAATGTGGCTGGAGCGACTCGTGAATCCGGTTTTCTCGGATACGTCGGAACGTTCTATATTACAGTAATTTATCGATCACAGTAAAAAATGCACATATATTCTCCAGACCGTATATACACATGTGAATATTTGTTTTGCATCAGATAATATACATATTAATAATTCAACGACTGCTCAGAGCTAGCATCGGAAGATTCGTGCTCTCTAATTAATGTTATCATTGTTATCATCAATGTTATCGTCAAGCTTATCCGTGTCAGGCTTGGTATGTACATTAGAATAGGTATATGCTATGATAGCAGCGGCAATTTAATTACATTTCGATATTACCAATATAACGCGTGTCAATATAATATTTGCATATATCATATCGAGAAGCTATTACCAATGGGAGATAATAATGTCGAGAAGCTGGATACGAACAAAAATCAAAACCTAGAGTAATGGAACGCACGACGCAATGTCAATAAAGCGAATATCTCGCGTAGAATTATTATCAGTGTCGACATTGATAATAATTTTATGCGAGATATTCGTTTTATTGACATTGCGTCGAGCGTTCCATTACTTGGCGCTTTGATTTTTGGTAAATTTTACTCTACGTCGAGTGTGCAACGTACAAACACACGCACGCACGCACAGCTACTCTCGATAATATATATGGCATTTACAGTTCCAATACTGTAACATCAAGAGCTCTATATCCATCTTTCCTTCTTGGAAAGGAGGAGGAGGAGCACGAGCAGCAGCAGCAGCAGCAGCAGCAGAAGCAACGCCGAGTAATACAAGCCTTTCTCCGAGACCATAAATTCCCCGTCCTCGCGTACGGCGGCAAAGTTGCTCGAAAGAGAGAAGACGTTTGACGGATCGACATTAGTATCTTCTCTCTAGAATCACGCGCGCGCAGTCTCATCATCTTGACTCCTCTTTTCTTCTCAGCTGTATAGATATATACCTGTACTCGATTCTCTCAATCCCAATGCATCAATGCAAGCGCGCGGCTCCTCGATATTCCGTCGCGATAAACGTAGTTGCGCCTTCGCGCGGCTCTAACTTCGATTTAGAAGTTTTAGGACCGCTTGGCTCAAATCCGCATGCTAATGAGATGACGCCGGCGAATCTGTTATCTCTGTCTTCATTTATACGGGTTTTGCATCACGTTTGACGGCGAATTTGAAAGACCATTCCGACGTCGTTTTGCGAGTGACCGTCTTTTACTACTTCGCCATCCCTTGGCGTGATTTACGCGAGTGATATCCGTTCAACGCTCGTTAACCCTTTTTTCGATTTATTAAAGCGCCACTCGTCGTGTTCTCAATTTGCGAGAAACTGCGTGAGCCGGTGTATACGGCAACGAAGCGAAAGGAAAAGAAAATTACACGCACATGCAGGGGTGCGCACGTGGGCTATAGTCATCGCCATGGTGTCGACGTACGACTAGATGGAAACTCGATTGATAAGAATTGTTTCGTGTAGAAAGAGGCATGAGACCAGGCCCTAGTGTCAATCTGGCAAAGTTGAGCGAGCGAGAGCTCGTCCAACCAGCCGGTAATTTCAAGTTACGAAACTGTCGGTTGACTTTATGGAGCGTGACGTATTCCATCCATACATAATTCGCTTCTGGCTCTTGCGATTCTGGCCTCTCTCTCTTTCTCTCTCTTTTTTCCCTATATACTTGGATACATATACAACACACATCGCGATCGGTATACTCAGCGTGAATGACACGATAAGCTTTCTTATTTCTCGCCAACGTGTACCTAAACGCGAAATTAGCCTTATCGTACGTTTTTTGTGATCAAGTACACGGAAAAGTAACTCTGTCGATGTTCATACACGCTACAGTAGCTGGAGTACGTGAGCGTAGAATGACAGATTTCACGCTAGAAAAGTTCTTCTCTTGTTACATTGGGATAGAAAAAGAGAGCCAAGTATTCTCTCCGAGGAGTAGAAAAAGTTCACGCGTGAATGGGCAAATAATACTCAACTCGGTTCATACGATTTTACACACAAGCCGCGTAGAGAAAGAAGAGAAGCTTGTGTTATATCTGGAAATCAATATTTGCCACCGTCAAGTCCACGTGAACTTTTTATGCAGTTTATAATTTCGTTTGCGTACATTTGAGAGACTGATTGTGCAGCGTGAAATCACGCCCGGTACACAATAGAATGAGAAGCGAAAATTCACAATTCAAAACTACCTGTGCAAATGGAATCCCGGAAAGTAAATACGCGCAAACTCAAAAATGCTCGATTCAAAAAGTGCGGGACGCCCGTGGAATGTAATTCGTTGAGTAAAAAAGTGAACTAGCAGCGACTACTAGGCAGGTTGAATATGCGTTCAACCCCTAAGGAAACGCTTGACCCACAGCCGACACCCGGCCGAGTAGCTACTCCACAACATCCGAAAGAAGAGGAAGAAAGTAGCGGTAGGACCAACCTTTCAATTCCAATATCTCGGGGTGCAGCGATGCAGCGAGTCGATGTCGTCGTTCCCCAGGAATCTGTCCTTAACTGTGCCTCTTTATAGTTCCTCGGTATAATAGCCTTTGACTAGCCTTGCATTGTACACTATTCGGAGAAGAGCACTACCGCGCGCGACTATAATTCGGATATGCTTTCTCTCTCCGCGTTAGGAGTATAGCACGCACTGACTACATGCACCTCGTGCAGAGCAACACAGTGTAGTAGCTAACGCGAGTGACATCGGCCCGTCGAGGCGTCGCGGCGCTCACTGCGGTGTCGGCACGGCGCACCCGCCCTTATAGCCCCCCCATCATCCGCCACTACTACTGCTGCTGCTGCCGCTACCGCCGCGGCTGCTGGTGCTCTCGACCTCGCTGTCTCTCTCGCTCGCTTTCTCTTCCTTCTCTCTCGCTCTCTCCCTCTCTCTCTTTCTCTCGCACCAACGCGCGCGCGCATGTGCTTCTCCCACCATCCCCGTGCGCGAGTCGATGCTTTAGTGCACGCGAGATTCTCGCGAGCTTATATTTATATGTATATGTGTTCGTACGTCCTCTCTTTTCGTTCCCATCCGCGCTGTCTTTTTGAGACGCGCGAATTATGACTTGATGCTTTGTGTGTCCATTTTTGCGAGGGAGACGTCGGACGTCGATAGGGTGTGAAAGTTGCGCATTGTTAGCGCGTCTTTGTTGCGAGAGACGATGACGAGTTTTGCATGACTCTGTGATAGACCGACGTTATAAATAGAATCGCGCTGAGAGAGAGAGAGAGAGAGAGAGAGAGAGAGAGAGAGAGAGAGGTTTTTGCGGTGTGATTCTGGTTTTTCGAAGAGTCCTCGGGTATAACGAGTCAAGGAGGGAGGAGGCATTTAGCGACCACTCGTTGCTCGTCCGATTACAGTATTCGGTTGAAATGAGAGAAAGAGATAGAAAGAGGGTTTCACGTTTTTCGTTAGCCGATAACGGTAGCCTCTGTCCGTCGTCATGTTTGCTCTATTTTACGGGGGAAAAAGAGGCCGACAAAAGCATTTGATGGACCGGTGCTGTAGGTAAAAAATCTTTTCGATGGTATGCATACGTGCCCTGGTCTCTAGTTTAAAATTCAGGATTGCTGTGTATAATAGAATGCTTCATTCGTTTTTCACTGTCCTCTGATGGATAGAGCTTTGATGGATGCCAAAGAACGTGACACTTTCTTTTTTCATCGTTTTCTCTTTCTCTCACTACTGCGAGATCTATGCTCTATTTTTCGCGGCAAAAAAGTTTTTTAACTTCTATACTCCGTGTGATACATTGTTTTTTTTTCTTTTTTAGCCGACAGATTTTCGCGGGTAACGATATGGATTACAAGATCTCTGCGTACGCGCGTATATATACGTGACGCGTATTCCATTTCACATTGTATGGAATAAATGTATATGCTCGCAGCGCGGAAATAATATAACACAATAGAAGCAAAAAATGTATTCCACTCTCGAAAGAACTTGAGAAAAGCGAGGAGAAACTCCGGTGACAAAAGAAGACTTATTCCAGCACAATTCGAAAATCTAGACGTGTATATAGGAATCTTAGCAACAAAAGAGAAAAGGAGACCAACACCAACGTCGACGAGTGCTTCTGTCGCTCCTCAACACTTTGTTACCCTAATCGTCAAGGATTTAGTTTAGCTCTTCTCCTTATTTACATTTCTCAACGATAACGTCGGTCCCGCGGTGAAAAATACTACCCTAGCCGAGCAGATAAAGGGACAGAGAAAATAAGTAAAACGCACACGTACCAAAATCATCGAAGAAGAGTAGACGTCGACGTGTCATCTTGGCACGACCTTCTCCCCACCCCCGCCCCACCCCCCTTCTCACAACGCCGGAGGGGGAAATCCTATGCTGCGCTCATATATATTGCGCTGACGCAGACGTATGTCCACCTGTCTCAGTGGCTACCAGGACATCATTAATTTATCCATCACCCCGACACACACACACACACACACAGAAGTTCGTCCTCCGCTCGACTGCGTGCATGACTGCTATGGATATCGTACAGAGCGTCGCGTTAAAAAAGCATCCGTTTTATTTATACTCTATCTCTTAGTGTGTCCCCTCCTGGCGTCCAAATGTAGTTCAGGAAATAGCTTCTCTAGTGGACGTATCTAATGCTACTAGTACTACCGTTGTTGCTTTCGCAACCCATGGCATAGGGGGATGAATCTTGTATCTTGACTGAAGGGGACTCTGGGCTACTGGATGGCGTGAATAATCGCGGTGCACATTTTTCAGACGCGTGCGAGTCGAGACACTTATAGTTTATTTTCAAGAGATACGAGACGCATGTCCATGAGTTGACAGTAGAAAGTGCCGAGTTTGGTCGGCCGAGTTATTTATTATAAATTCTTTTACGATCTTATTTTAAAGCGCCTTTCGGAGTATGTAGGTTGAGTGTGGAGAGTCAAGAACAAACAACGGTGTATAATAAAAATATATATTTTATTTCTGAAAATAAATTTCTAGGAACGAGATATTTTTTGCAATATAATATATATATATATATATATATATACATATATATATATACATGCTTTGATTGTAAACGAAAAAAAATTGTAGTTTTTCATTCGCGCAGAGTAAGAGTTTCTTTACCGTCACGCGCGCCCGAGGTTTTCGGAATTTAGCAAACAGAATAACTTTTTTTTACAAAGCCAAAAAGTACTTAATTAGAAAAATGACTTTTCATTCCAACTCTTAAGTCCGCAGGGAGTGTTTGTACTTTAAGCAGGAACAGAGAGGGAAAGAGGAAAAGAGGGAAACATTTCGTGATTGTATAATAAGACAGATTTCAACAAGATGTACATTTATTTAAGCTCCTTACCTACTTGATAACAAAATAAACTTCTCTGTAGATTTTTTTCCTTTCCTCTCTCTCTCTCTCTCTCTCTCTCTCTCTCTCTCTGTCTTACTCTCCGCCTCATTCTTTCCTCCATTCCTCCTTCTTGTTCTGCTTCTTCTACCCCGTAGCCTTCGATACACTAGACGTGGATGAGGCAAACTTCGTTTCCCTCGCAATTTCCCGCTGATGCAAATGTATACACGGATTGCGGGCGCGATTCACTTTGCATTTCTCATGCTTGACTTGTGTATAAAATACAAAATATATTATGAGCGTTATAAACAGCTGCAGACATTCTTCTCTCGTTCGTTTTCACATCTCTTGCTCGGGTATATTTTTCATTTATTTATACAAAATAAGAAAAAAAGTCGAAACGATTTATAACGATCGAGTACAATTATGGAACGCAGTATGAACAACGCGTTTATTTATCAGCTCAAATATACGTTTAACCTCATCTTTGATTCTTTGATTACCACATAAAGTGTTAAATTACGCGTTTTGGTAACTCCGTCGTGCTGTTATTCGCTGGGATTTCTTAAATTCTAAGAAAAAAAAATAGTTCTCGGCGTCACATCCTCTCTTTCTCTTGTACAGTTATTGTGTCGCGTGTATTTACAAATCTCATATGCTTCAGTTCTCCCGGCGATACTTGAGGAGAACGAGTAAGGCAAGGTACTGATAACATATATAACAGTTTGTAGTAAAAAAGTCTTAAAAAAATTTATCGTATATCAAGTTTCATCGACACGATTCGTGTGTATAACAACAATTGCACGCGGCGCATTCTAAATTCATCCTTAAATTGAACATGTGACTATAAAATACAACCATCTGAAAATATCCGTGGATATGCGGTACGTTTGCGCAACTGTGCGTCGACTATAAGATACGTAAAACTAGCTACAGGGTTGCCCTTAAAGGAAAGTGTTTAGAAAAAAGAGAGAGTATAATAAAATACGAAATGAATAAGGTCGCGTCATTTGCCGAGATTCTATCAATCTCTGCCTCGCGACGTTGGTAATCGAAAGCGAAAATCATTTACTCGCGGGCTATTACATCCGAAATCGAATTTTTCTTTGTACGTTGTTGTTCCGTCACGTAGGTTTAATATTTCCCTCTCGCTCCCTCTGTCTCTCCCTCTTCGTCACCCACAGATACACATTCTTGAAAAGGGGTAAAGAGAGAGAGAGAGAGAGAGAGAGAGAGACAGGGAGTAACTGAGAGAATCTCGGACGACAAACAAACGCGCGAAGAAGACGCGGCAGCGAGTAAAGCGATTCCTTTCTTCGCGTGTGATTCGATTTTTCGCAAGTGAATAGCAACGGCAACGACGACACAGTGTGCGAACAGACGACGGCCCGATAAAGAAGCGCGCTGACGCGAAAGGAGCAGCGCTAGTCACCTTTTTTTCGCCGTCGCCTCGGCTTTTACACGACGGAGTAATCTTCGAGTAAAGTCTCGCCGAAGTGGGTGACCACGTAGTCGTGGTAGTACATCATGATACAAAGGGGCTGCCCAATAATGAGACTCGCCCAGACGACGATGTTGCCCCATCTTGCGCCCCAGTGCTTCTCTACGTACTTGCTCAGTACCGAGAGTGGAATCTGTGAATCAGAGATGAAAAATCATTTTTATGTATACACAATAGAGAATATTTTCCCATCGTTCTCCGACCGTTAACGTTATCGAGATATAATAACTCTGGTAAACATGGCGAGATTGCTTCTCCTACCCAGCCAAATAACAAGATTCGCGAGGAAAACAGCCGCGGCGGGGCCGTGTTTTTAAATGTAAAATTATATTCTGAATATTCATCAGAGATTCGATACGCCGCAGCACAGCGGAATATTCATCGGCAACAATTAGGCGACGGAGAAAAAAAAAGCCATTGGCAATGCTAGGTCACGGACGCTGTGTGTAATTACCGAAATGCTCGACTAAAAAATAGAGGAGTGTGTAAACGGAACTCTACTGATTAATAATAACGACTGGTGCGCGAGCAGATTTCGCGGGATTTTCAAAGCGGCTTAGGAAAATGGGCTACCTTCCTATTTTGCTTAAAAGGCCTTAACTGTAATGCGCAAGAGCTATGTATATATAAGTATACAGAGGAAGAGCTGCTTACCTGGCCCATCATACCCATGAACGCCCAGATCTTGAATGTCTTCAACGGTACGCTAACAAGGTACTCGTGGAAGAAAGCGCTGATAAAGAAGACTGTTACGCTGGCGGTGGTCTTGCTGTAGCCCATCTCTACGACCGGTATGTATAAGTGCCTGTGAAAAATTCATTTTCTCCTTGTGACTCTTTTATCGACGAGGCAAACGCACTCGATTTTACATCCGCAGTTGAAATTTTCATAATTACATGCGCGTTAAGAAGGACAAAGAGGAAAAGAAGCTCGAGTAAAAAAGAGGTAGCGATCTTTTGAAGTTGGCGCACGTACCGAGAGAAATTGAAAATTCGAAATGCACCGACAAAAAAAAACGCGCGACTTCTCTGAGAGATGTAGGTCGTTGGTTAACATTTTCTTGCGTCAGACATAGTTGTTTCCTACGCGCGCGCGGGCGCATGAAAGCTTAAAGAAGTCACGCTTGCGCGTACAGTTTATGTAAACCATAGACATCTAGAATGTTTATATATATATACATGGGTGTTTTTGTGTGTGTATGTCTTGCCTTTTTATAACGCGTCTATGTATATAGGCGGATTCAGCGAGATCTCAGAGGATGCTAGACATTTTTTTTCTACATTGAAGGAACGTCTACTTTACGCATGGATTATTCCTTATGATGATACGGGCTTTTCGCGCGGCACAACCATAGACAATTTTGCGGAAAAAGACAGCGTTTTTTTCTACGAGTATTATGCTCGACTAAATTACGTTTTTGAGCTTTCCTAAAATTAAACGCCGCACACTGCGCTGAGATTATGGCTCAACTAAACACCCGACTCGTTATCTTCGCATACATACATTAAACGTCTTTTCTAAATATTAAGCTTAGCGAAACTCATTACCGGGCAAAAAGGCACGACACAATTCAAACGACAGAATCGAAAATGAAGCCGACGAGAAAAAGTCATTAAATTTTCACTCGTCCGTAGTAAATATTGTTAATGTTTTCAATTCACCGACGCAAAATGATGCTCATTCCCATTTCCCCGAGAAGAGAAAAAATAAATTCTTTCTGCCTGTGTAAAATCGCGCCTTCGTTCCCGAGACGTTCGCGTAGTATCTACCAACACCAGGTTACATCGTGGAAGGATAAAGAGCTTTAAGTGAGTCGTCGACACCGCGGCACGCGAGTAGATGCGTATCGGCTTTTCCCATTACGAACTTGAAAAGATGCCGTCGTAGTTCGTCTCAGTTTCCCTATATATATATATCTATATATATATATATATATATATATCTATATACACGTATATACTTACGCTGCTCGTGCCAGTGAATAGTCGCGTCTTTTTCTCTACCCCAGCGCGCGGAGATGCTTGATCGCGAGCAAGAGAGAGAAAAGGACGACGAGGACGAAATAAATAGAGGCGCGAGAGAGGTGAGCCTGCAGGAATTACGAAAAATTCTGGTCTTGTCTGCGCGCTAGAGGCATCCCTCACGTAAATAGCGAGGCCATTTGCGCTGAAATAATACGCGGGAATTGGGCACATTTCGTGCCACTGCTCTTTTTCCCTTATTCAGACGCGCCTCGCGCGCACACTCCCGTATATTTTATTACTCTTTATGCGCCGACTTTGTTCATTCGTCACCGCGAGCGCGTCCTCTCGTGAGATATTTTTATTCAACTTTATAAAGGGCATAATTAACGGAGCAAACTGAATAATTTTACATGAGATATTCGGTCGTCGTTAAAAACAAAGAGACCCAGGATACGATAATTCGATAAGACGATTCAGACCAGGAGACAATGCATTAAATCGAATACGATTATTATTACGATGTTACTCAGCGAAGAGAATACGTAAGGAGAGGATAATACGTAACGATTTATTGGTTATAGAGAAAAAGATTACATTAAGTGATCTGCTAAAATAGACATGCGATACATGATCTTGGCACCCTAAAGTAATCCACAGCAGAAGAAAATGGAGTTAGTTACACATTGCTCGACTCCATTCTGTTCTGCTTCTGATCAATACGATATCTATAAGTATACTTGCTGCTATGACATGAATTCTCGAGTAAAATGATATTTTATTATTTTCACAGACGTACATGCCCGAGCATATGAGACGAGTCAGCAATAAAAGGATGCAGAGTGGGTCTACGATGCATTGCACCGAAGTGTATCGTAGACGTTAGCTCCGTGGTTAGAGCACTTGCCTTTGATTCTCAACGTCGCGTTTACCTTTATTTCGCGCGACCTGCTCTCTCTCTCTCTCTCTCTCTCTCTCTCTCTCTCTCTCTCTTTATTCCTTAATCCATAACAATATTTATCGGTATAAAATAGCTAAATTTTAATTTTTATATTATTCATTTTTAACTAACTGTTAAGCAAACCGAGTAGGCAAAAACATGGCATAACCGATACTTAACGATTGGCTTCAAAATTTGACTGTTCCTTAACAGTCTATCTTATTTTTTATGAGTTGTAAGTGTTTCATTTTCGCATTTTTAGCCTATGCTTTAAATGTTCCCTTATAGAGTAGTAGCATCATGTATTGAGTAATTAATTATTAAAAACATTAATTATTTTATATTATCTGAATGATTTAATGATATAATATTGTCTATAAAATTACACTGACAAAATCGTTTGATTCCAAAAAATGATGTCTTCGGATAGCTGTAGAAAAATATTTACTTGAATCTAATAGTAAAATCTATTTGAATATCTATTTTCTTCGCGTATTAACTTCAATTGCAGTAAATATTTGTTAAGATATTAATTCGTAACTCATATGAAATTTGTTGACTCTCAATAAAAATTTATGGAATGTAAAAAAATTTAGATTTACAAACATCACTTGCTAAATAGTTACATATAACATTTACACGAATAAAAGCAATAATTGAATTACACAAGAATTTTTCTGCAGCCAAAACATCATTGCGTATTGTTTTCGGAATTCAATCCTCGCTAGAGCCCGTAAATTGAATTTCATCTGTATTATTTGAGGCATAGCTTTTAACGAATCGTAACTTTTTTTCAGCGATACTGCGCATTGACATGTTTCCCTATGCCTAAATAATTCTCTTTACTTGCGCAATGCAGATGCGTGCGTGAGGAAGTCGGAAGGAGAGACAGAGAAAGATAGAGAAAGATGAAGATAGAAGTTCCCAACGTTATATTGACTTCTTTTTCGCTTCCCTCACGTCGTCTGCATCAAACGAAATTGAATCTTCTTAAAGCGAAACACGTTCGCTAACGAAGTTTTCATCCAATTGCTATACAAGACGCACCGTCAAAAGTCCAATCTCTCTTTCTCTCTCGCTCCCTCTTGACAAAACGTCTCCGTTACGATGCTTGCATCTTCCTTCTTTGCGTGTAAACCTTTTTTTTCTCTCGCTGATATTTCTCATTTTCGAAAGGTGCCAATGAACTATCGGAATTGTAATTATTTAAACAGTCGTCAAGTGTGTAAATGAAATCGATACGCTTCGATTTTGTATAAATAATGAATACTCTAATATGAAATCGTTAATGATGTAAATAAACTTAAATTCAGTACGGTCAAACGCATCGGTCATCACGAGGAATAATAAATCAGTGCATTAATTTTTCAATCGTTCCATACCCGGTAGTTTAACGATTTCCAATTAAAAACTGTTTAAAATATTCATTAACATCTGTGATCGAATCAAGCGACGCGAAAAAGCTCAGTGATTTTGTTACATGTACATTTGAAAATAGTTTTATAAATTCATTTTAATGCAATTTTCGAGAGAACAAGGCTTAATTTTGTGAATTTTTTCGCTATTCACAAATTCAGGTCATTGTGCACTGGATTGTAGGTACAATCACCCGTTGATTATTAGTCAATATAGAGCATATGCAGCGCTTGCATTCAAACATCGGCTATACATATGGAATCTGTTTGGTGTCTAAATGTTTGTCCAATCCTGTAGATTCAAAGTAATGATAATTACTTGGAACATCATCACAATCGGGGACGTGAATTTTTTATATCGCGAATAGTCGAATTTTAAATAGCATACGTGAGCCTCACGTCTCGATGAAAATTTTAACGATCCCGAGGACAAATGCGCACTGAATTAAAAATTAATGCTTACGACCGCGGCTCGTTGAATCCGGAATTTTTCCTCTCTTTCTTTCCAGTCAGAGAACAGTCGCTGGGATTTTAATCGCGTTTTTAAAATTTAATTATTATTATTCGGTAGAAATGCGTTTACAAGCTGCAAGAGCGCGAAAAGCCAGGGATTTTCCACGAGAGAAAGTGCGCGTACGAACGCGAGGAAAGTTCTCTCACCTAACTGCCCAGCGATGAACGGGCATGTTCCAGGTCCTCCAGAAGGTGTCGATGTTATTAGCGTTCCACCAGTCGCAGTAGAAATTTCTGTCCGCAAAGTGGAGCATCTCACCCATTAAATTGAGATACGAGTGGAATGAAAGGTAGAAAAAGCACAGCCACATCAAATGATTCGGTATCTGTAAATGAATATTAAATATTATACGCATCGGATACAGTAAAATTCGTTTTTTTATTGATCAATGCATATTTTAGCCGATAATAACAAAAAGCTCTTCGTCACGCACTTTAAAATCTTTTTCCCGCGTGATAATGACGATAATAATAATGATAATAATAACGAGAACGTTATAACAATGTTCGGATCGAGAACTGCGTCCACGACCTGTGTGTATAATATGTACGTCTACGATCAACACACACACACACACACACACACATATATATATATTTACGCACATGCGTGTGTACAGTATACAGTATCGTGTTTTTGGAGGATGGGATGGGCAAAAGCTGTTATCGATCATTTAGCTTGTGCTGCGGAGCTCGTTAACAGGATGCAAATTTTCCAGTTACCCTGCGTGTCCACGTCCTCTTTTTGGCACACAAGCGATCGCGTAATTTAACAGTGTTTTTTTTTAAGCTTCATAAGTGATTTCGTCGATGTAACACGCGCGTTGCTGCTTCGAAGTTTTCGATGCGTAGTAGAGGACCGGAAATTACTGAGACACGAAACTCGCAAGTTTTATTTTCGTCTGTTCCCTTCGCGTTTTCTTCAATTTGCAATTTTTCTCATTTCGAAATCAAACATTAGAATTCTCAGCTCGAAATCGGAGTTGAGTGAATCATCGCGAATCGCCCTAAATGTAGAAATGGCGAATCAACAAAGCATAAATTCGGAACTCCCGTTGATTTTCTAGAGACACCATTCATTTTTATTACGCATTTATATTATTTACTTTCGACTTAAATCAGAGTAAACTGTTGAACGTCGAATTGCAATTGCAAGTTACTTATCGTACCGTCTCGTACTGAATTTCCATGAAACAACTAGAATCGCAATTAAATTAATTTTCGATTTATTTATTCGTCTGCTATATTTCAATGGAATACGATATTGTTTTTAATACTGCGTTGTCTATTTTATTGCTCGCTCCAGAGGCAGTCGACGAGGAGTCGGGTGGAAAAACACGCTTTTACGATGGCACTCAACGCGGGATTTTTTACGATATTATCATTATTTCAGAGCTCACCGGGGAATCACGGAGACGATGAAAATTCATCGAGGCGCATGAAATTTTTATTTCACGTTGAAAAGTATGAAATAGCTCGCGAAAGAGCTTGGAAAATCGAAAATTAAAGAATGTGTTCTGAAAATTCGACATATTCGAAATATCGTTTTTCGGTATGACCATCGGCTATAGTCGAGATGACACGTTACAAACGCGTATACTCGTAGTACAAATTTGCAAGTTATTACGTTTAATTTGTCGCTGTTACCGCACAAATCGTTCGACCTGTGCATTTTCTCTAGACTACGGTTTAATAACGTTGCGGCACGCGCACGGGTAGATGCTATTTACAAAGGTGCAGCGGTCAAGTCCGTTCTCTATAGCCACGGGGGTTTCGTCTTGCGCAAGAGAGTAGAGACGAACAACCGCGACGACGTTGCTTCTACTGTAGAAGAAGAGAGAAAACTTCCTCGGACGTTTTAATTTCGTTTTCTCTTCCCCTATACGGCTTTTCTTCGTTCGTTCTACTGCGGATTTCTCTCTCTCTCTCTCTCTCTCTCTCTCTCTCTCTCTCTTTCGTTCTGCTTCTCTTCCCCTGAGTATACAGTCTATATATATATCGGTATATACGTATATACGTATACGCGAGAGAAGAGAAAAAAAAACAGAGGGAATGGCGTTTGCGCGCGACCGCATAGCGAGCACACCGATAGCAGCCACAAAGAAGCATCTGACGGTAAAGTTTGAGCTGGTCTCCTGCTATTTCTGTTCTCCTTCGTCTTCGGGCTCCTTTATATAGGTATGTTGTTACGGAAAAGTGTGCGTGTATATTGCTTAGGCTGTGAGCGCACGTAGAAAAACACGCGAGACTATAACTATTTCAGAAACAAGGACGATCAGTCAGAAGCCCTATTCCTGTACTACTTGGATTTTTACCGTTATTTTATTAGCTCGCCATCTGCGCTCGATTGAGTTATAATAATTGGACCATTAAACGAAATTATCATTCTTTTGTGGGATTTCGAAGTCGTCGTTGGAAAGAAAATGTGGTCAAAAGTACACACACGCGTGAAGCGATCCTTTGAAATTTTAACGACCGCTGCCTAACGCCCTTCAACGTGTCTCTGTATAAAGGCGAGATTATTTGCTCCGAGTCCCATCTCTTTTTCTCAAAGGAAATCGAATTATTCGTCAAAGAGCGACAAGACGCAAGAGGCAACTGCGGCGATGCTGCGCTGTACGATTCTAAAATGCTCCTTATTCTTCTGTACAAGGTGATGAATACTGTACTCGAGTCGATTCGATTTCGTCGCGTTCTAATTTCATTCGACTCAAAAGCCTAGTCCACCCTTCTTCTTAAATGAAAATGGAAAATATCGATTAAACTGTGACAGCGTTGTGTATCGCGTCTCCTTTTTCCCCTAGAGAAGCCACGCCTGAAGGAGGCGTACAGTGATACGAATCACGTTTCCACTTTCGTCTACAGCTAGAGCCGAGTTGTATATATACTTTCTAACGATGTGTCTTTGATCAAAGTCACGGATTCCGCGCTAGCGATGCAATATTCATAAATCCAATATGTCTGCATCATTGATGGAATTGACTTGCGCTGCAGCTTCTGTCGTGTATTAATGGCACGTAGTCTGCAAGAATGAAGAAACGACTCGAAGGGAGAAGCGAGCCGAAGCGTTGTACCGCACCGAAGAGATGATCAGAATAGGAACTATTTGGGCAATAATCCACTCGGCTCTTTTATTTTTATTCGAGTTATTGAATTTATTTGTATATTCTCTTCTCTGGGTATGCGATGAGGCGTTCCGTTTGCATGTCTCTTTTGTGAGTTTCTAGTTTGTGATGTAGCTTCGATTCTATCAAGCTAACACATTATCGACTGTACTCGGAACATCTGCTCTTTGCACTTATTGCGTTTTATATATAAATAATTATAATACGATAATCTGTTCGCTGGTTTCTGATCACGTTTAACTCAAAACTGAAAGAACTATAGTATTGCCTAGTTTAAAAAGTTAACTTTTTAAAATTGTTAGTTACATTTAATTTCGATGTAAATGAATCGCTAGTCCTATTACCTTAAATCGCTTTATCCGGTGTTTTATTTCATGATCGTATATTTTCGCCTGTGACTTTGTAGACACATATATTTTTTTTATCGTTGTTTAAGCATTCATGTCTTTTTGGAGATTTAAATAGCTCGAGGATATTTTATGCAGTGTTGTTACATTTTTAAATATATCAATTTTTTCGTTCATTTAGATTGAGAATTTACAATATTCTAGGAAGTTACAAATGTTTTGTAACAGTCATAGTTGTGCAAACGTTAATTTAAAAAAAAATAATAATCTGGAGGGGAAACGCGCAAGACAGAGAGTCGCTAGACGAGGTGTGGTGCCGAATTCAAGGGCCACACAAGTAGATAGGTAGAGAGCAGTTAGTAACTGCTCCGCCCCCTGCGTGTATTAAGTAAAGGAGGGTGTGTGTTGGCAAGTGACTGTGAAAGCCCGAACGGGATAAGTGGATGTTCAAGGGGAATCAAACGAATTTAATAAAATATTCGATTATCGTCATGAAATGATGAGAATCGATATAGGAGCATTTATTACCAGGCCAGTTTCCAATATTCTAAGTGAGAGCCAAATGTTTTCTCTCGATTTCGATGAAAAAACGATTAAATCGACCGCCAATAATTTAAGATATTAAATTTAAATTATCCAATACTAACGGTCAAATAATCCCAAGCCGCTCATCATTTAACGCCAATAAACTCGATACATTAAATAAACGGAATAAAACAAGTCTTTTTCCTAATATTGTATGAATAGGAAAACCCCAAAAAATGAGAAAATTCATTAGAAGAAATAATCGCAATACCTGGAACAGGGACAAAAAACCTCTAACGTAACTCACCAACACGGAATAACCAAAGAAACGTATAGATGACAACATTTTAAGAGACCCAAGTAATAGCAATAGCTTTAAGATTTACAATAAAATGTTTTTTGTTTTTTCTCCTTACATCGTCACCCCATCTTACACTACGTAACTACATAATTCAATCACTAATCCTATAATCATTGTAATATCGCTAATATAACCATATTATACAGGATGTAACATTAAATAAATAAATAGAAAGAAAAACAAAAATTGCAGGTCGAAGAGGCCAAGTAGCGAGAAAAGCAATAAGACAGAGTGATGCGCAGTTCGACGTGGCGTCCGCAACACGTTCAACTACGTCGTGTTCAATCGAAAAAAGAGCTAACCCATCCTCGGCTATCAATCGTCGATAAGAGAGTCAGAAAGAACAATCGATCGTATGACCAAATATATCTTTAGTAAAATAACCAAATTTTATGCTGATTTTACATGCTTCGCTCTTAGGTTTAGTTGGTATATTATATATATTGAGAAGAAGATATATTTTGTATTTGCAAAAATTTTTTTAAGAAAAACCAGTTTCTTAGTGTTTATTTAGGAAATTTTTAAAATATATGATTACGATCTTATTTTTCATTATAGCACTCACATTTAGAGTTGTTAATTATATACTTCGTATGGTAAGGAATCCAGAGACTGTAATGATTCAATTGTCAAAAACAATATACAAGTATGTATCTATTTGATACAGTTTTAAATAAAAAAATCATGAAGGTAGATACATAAGAACAGTTTAAAAGTTTTGTAATTGGTCGATCTGTCAGAGATTACGATTGTAGATTGTAGGTTTTTAATGTACAGATTTGGTTCAAATAATAAACAGATTCAACAGATGGCGCTGTTGAATCGATTTTTTTAAGTTTTCGCGAGAAACATTGTATTTTATAATTTATGTTAATTTATGATAAATATTTGTATACATATTACAAGTGTATAAGTACATTACTTATTATATTTGTACGGACAGTAAGTAAATTATATTTAAAAAATATTTGTAATGGTTTTAATGTATTTAAATAGTGTGGGTTTGATGCTATTTTCATATTATATCATATGAAACAGTATAGTATGTAAATAGGAGCGTAAACGTTATAAGTGCAACTTATAAGAGGCAAGGAATATATTGAATCAAGTGAATTTGAAACAACAATTGTAATCATATACTAGCAGCTTATATTACAGAGTATTCCACCATAGATCAACAGCTTAGAGAGATGTTATTTATAACTATTCTATTTTTTATTTATTTTCCAAATTGCGTAAAAATACATGCAAATGTATTTTTAGGTTTATTACTTATTCGAAGATAATCCTGCTTGTACTTGTCTTTTTAAATTTTGCATAAATGATTTTCGAGGTTATTATTTCGATTGTCTTCTTGTTATTATTATGGATGAACCAAAGGTTGCGAGAAAAACAAATATCAAATGCATCGAACGACGCATGAAAGATTAGTTAAAACATTTGAAAAAGTATTCGTAGAGAAGCATCTGAACATTTTAAATGGTCTTGGGCAATTGAGAAATCTTTTCGTAAGAAATACAATGCTGTATTTCTTGTTTCAATTAATCAATACTAATTTTATTTACTAAGATAGCAAATAGAAATATTAAATCTCTAGAATTAGCTAAATATATCGATACTGCTGAATATTCTGAACTTGAAGTTACTCTTTATGTAACAACATATTTATAAATTTTATAGATATTTTGCTTTAGCGATGAAGAGTTCAGTAAGATTTTAACAAGAGTTCCTCTGGCTAAAATGAGTTTTTGCATAATATACGAGTTTTAGTATAACTTGCGTTAAAAAATTGTTACGTATTTATTATTAGGAGAAAAAGATTTGTAATTAATAGATGCATATATTTGTTAAAATTTTACTATATCAAATAGTAAGTTTTTGTATATTGAGATACTTTTATTATAGGCCACTGTTCCTATATACTGTAGTAATTTTTAATAAATTTCCCTACAACAAATTTCTGAGTTTAGTAAGCTAGAGCGTCACTTTTTCTCCGTAATCTTTATATAAGCTCGGCTAATTTTATCAGGGAGACCTTCAGAGACATATGAATCAATTATCAAACACGTGAAAATAGCTTTTAGTATCTGTCAGATTTCCACTCATCTTTCGTCTACATAAAACATATTTTGATGATTAGATTATAAGCGTTTCGAAATACATTGTACAATTGAAGCGATTTTTGATAATGAATTGTCCAATAATAAATTTAAGAATTCACTATGAAATTATCGGTTTCTAAATATACCTTTAATTGGATAAATGAAGATATTCACAGCTTTTAAAAAAAGATACTGGAGATAATCAACGTACAGTATAATGATAAGTATTCTCTGTCCGAATTTAAAAGTTCAATCACGAGTCATAGGTAATCGATGCAGTGGCCACTGATCACTGATCGCTGATCACCGATCGCGATAATTAGCGCATCTCAAAGACCCTTTAGCGACGAAGAATTAGCCGTTCACTCTTTAATTATACATTATACTTGCGAATCCGCGCTGATTCCAACTAGCGCGAATTTATACGCTTGATCAAGTTACCTTGTTATTAGGCATTCGATTCTTTTAGCGTGACCGATTTTTCTTCTCCCCTTTCTTTTAATTCATCGGAAAAGCTTCCAATTATGACCACGTCAATTAGGTTGCCAGCATAATTGCTAGAGTTTCGCGAGCGCGCGTGTGCATCATCGGTCGATTTTCACTTAATAATCGCGGTAGATTCAGTTGACCAAATGCACCGCTCTCATAAGAGAATTAGCCAATAGCGATGCGCGATCGTCGGAATTAATTCGCGCGTATGGAGATGCGGCATATTATAGGGATGCGGACAATGCGATTACAGATGCGGAAAGCGTCGCGCGAAAGCATTATTGTTTCGCGCCGTGTCTGACGTGTAAACTGGAAAATCTCATTGCGGCTAGAACGCAGAGAGGGGCCGAGCTCCAGTCTTAAACTTTCAACTAACTCGATTTCTATCGACGCGTATACTCTCGCAAGGTACGAGCACAAGGTACTCTCTGTAAGGACTTTTGTGGAAAATCGCAGAGAGTGAAAGACTTTCGGTTGCGATAAATTGTACTTTTGTTATTTTTATCGTTTAAATTCGGATTAGTAAATACTTGTGTACATCGCGAATAAGAATATTCAATTTGTTTAAAAAAAAGCCTATGGTATTGCTGTATTTCTGATAATTCAACCGGAAATACTTTTGATTATAGATGTGGTAACTTTGATTTCGCTCACTTAAAACATTGATATAATTGATATAGAACAGGTTTATAATTGCGGAAACTAACTTATTTAAATATTCAGCCTGCAAGATTACTTCACTCGATCGGCATGTTATACAAATAATATTTCGTACTTTACGATGTCAATGTTGTTTCGCTCAATATAGTAATAATAAACCTTAAGACCTACCGATGTATTAATGCGACGGCGGCTCGCAGAATTTGTAGACAGAACTTCATGGAGAATATGGTGTTGATGAATGTAAATTCAATTAATTGTTAGAGATACATTTGAAATTATATGCGATCCATGTAAGTATGCCATTGCGATAGCTCATTGCTATCTATAGCGAACAATTATTTTCTGCCTCGTATATTATTTTGACGATAAGATCTTAAAGTGATTAGAAAATATTGATTCTCAAATACAAAGAATCTACTACTTATGCAATAAATTTTAATTTCGTATCGATCTATTGTTAAAACGTCCTATTGTGTATTCTTCAAGTGTACCGGTTTCTTACATAGATCAGATAACTGGAAAGGAACGAATATCGATTACATAATCAGTTTCGAGCTTTCTTTTTAACTGAAACTACAGTCTGCACTAAAAGCAATATTAATCATTAGTTTTAAATATTACGATCTTCGATTTAATTGGGTTCTGTTGACATAAGGAAGTTCGGATTAAATACAGAATTGCGAATAAATACGAGACCTGCACCTGAATTATTAGTTAAAATATTTGACGCAATTTAGTTATTTGAGAAATATTGTATGATGTGTAACTGAGAATCGTTCTAATATCGTATAATTAAAAGTAGACTTTGTACCTTACTGCAAGTTAACAAATATAAATTTGAATATGTATTTCAAATTTCCACCTTCACTCCGAAATCATAAGTGGGCAACACATAGTTTAAAATGTTCAAGCTTTGTCCAAAAGATTTGCAAAATTTTCATTGCATTTGAAATACCTTCGTAAACTATTCTTTGAGCTTAAAATTTATTACATCATACAGATGCTATTTTAAATAAAGTTACGAGAGACAAAGTATTATTATTATACTGTTCGAGAATTATCAAATGTAATCCAATACTTCATTCTAAATGTCGAAAGCAGTCTCGGTTACTGTCAGTTTCTGCATGACACGTACATCCTGTTTGATTTAATGAAAATCTTTTGCGCAACTCGAGTTTTTTAAATTTACAATTCACTTAAAATAGCGACAAACTACAAATGTGCTTTTATAAATATCGTGTACTATAAGAAGTAAATTTAGAGAGATAGAGATAAAGTTAAGAAAAACTTACCGCTAACTTGAGAAGACGCTCCGACGCCTTGGCGACGTCCATATTCTGCAACAGACGAGCATAAGGTTTACAATTACATTTATCCCCAGTTCGACGATGACGTGAATTTCTCTGGAGTTATGTATTATACATATCGCGCACATAGACAAATGCATGTGACAAATGTATACATCAGTATAAATTAAAGTTTGCAACTTTTACAAAAAGTTCGTTTAATCAAATGAATATATCGCGGTAAGTTTATAATTAAATACGGCTTTTCTCAAATTTCGAGTGGGGTATGCATTGCAGCTGCGACGCTCTGTGTTTTTGAAGCAGCGACACGTCGGTGAGCGTTTTACTACCGGTTAACGATTTCTTGATTACAGCTTTTTCAGAGCACGAGAATAATGCAAGTAGCGTTGGTTTCGTTACAGCGTCTTCAGTTTCAGATGCATATATACACTCGAATTACATTGTAATTTGCGCGCTGTTTTTCGTAGCAATGCAGCCATAGTATCGACGTTTCGTCGAATTCCACAGCTGGCGCTAACAAGCGTCGAGTTCGAAGCTTTAAATTACCTAGAATTTAAACACCAGCATTTCGAGCGGGGTAATTGTTATAATAGCTCCGTGACTCTAACAATGTTCTCGGAATTGACATCAAGATTTTTCCTCCGTGATTTTTGCTTCCGGCAACGCATTAGCGAAAAAAACTGACTACTTTATATTCTTTCGGAAATGTAATTCGCATGTTGTATGTTCGCTACATTTTTTGCTCAAAGAGATCTACTAGTGTGAAAAGTCGGATTTTTCTTGGATAAACTGAATAAAATAACAATAAAAAGTACATATATTAAACAAATTATATTTATGTATCTTTTAGGCCCGCATCCAGGTAGAAACAATAATCAGCTATTGAATATCCGTTGTTTAAGTCAAATCAGATTAGTCAATCGTTTAAACAGCCGTTGATTCAAATAACTGCCATTTTCATCGCATTATACGCGATCGGTTGGTCAACGGTTGATTAAATTTAATTTTTAAAATAATACGTTTTACAGCTTATAAGTTTTTTTTACGACTACAATTCCAACAATAATCTTCAATTAATTAACTAATTTAGTAATATCCGCGGATTTTGTAAATTCATTGTAAATTTCGAACTTTATAGTTTTTAGAAAACATAGGTTATGTTGTCGATATTCATAATCAAAACAAGATACAAGGTAAGTACCAGGACTTTGTTCTGATTTGTTATACGCATACTTCACTATATACACGATGCAGTCTAGAGGTTGGTTTAACCTATCAAATAAAATAAAATTTAAGATAAAGGCTCAGCAAGTCTATGTCTTGCCCTTAATTTGCATTAAGCCATATTAATTTATACATTGAATGTAAACTATTGGTGTAAAAAATTAGTTGTAATAAATACAATTTTCAAACTAAACGGTTGATTAAAATCGTAGATAAAAAATGATCAATGGTTGACTGAGAGATCATTTTGGTCGATAAATTTTCTACCAGAATCAATTTAATAATTTGTTTTGTAAATAGTGTGGGCTTAGTAAACAAAGACCTTACAAAACTAATTTAAAACCTTAATAATAAATATTAAAATTTTATAACTGCAGTGACATTATTTTTATTCTTATTTTAGTCTTTGAGATCATTACGCAAAATATTAAAAAGCTTAATAGCAATAACGTAACTACATTTATCCATAACCCTTTTAACCATGTTTGGAATCAGTATTTCCATTTTTCTGGTTTTACTTTCTGATTGCACAAATTTGTTTCTTAATTTGTGGTAATAGTAGGTTAATGCAGCCAAAATTACTGAAAATAAATAAAATTGAAAAATCTAAAATGAGTGTATCACAAAATATTTGAATAAGCAACATAAAATACAAATGATCCGAAACCTTCATCTATGCTAAACGATGAGGCATTGACCGATGCGACGAACATTGTCCGCGCTCAACCCTGCCTTAACATAACCACCAATCTTAAAGACAACGCGTCCCTTATTTTCCAAAGACCCGAAACAGTGCATGCGCGCTTTTCTAGTATTATTACTTGAAAGTATATATATACATTTTATCGATTTATGCACTTTCATCAGCCCGTCAACTTGTGTTTCTCCGTTCTAAGGTGACCTACTCGTATCATGAAGCGAAATCCCAATTGAGGTCTGATAGTCTCAGAGTAATTACAAATTACTCTAATTAAGGTGACTTCAAACTGCGAATGCCAATGCCAATTCGTGCACTGAGAGTCGAATAGCGGATTAACGTTAACCACCCAAAAAAATAGTACTTCTCTCCGTAACATAAATTATGAATAAGCTTGGAAGCTTACTTGTGTTTGAAACGTATATAATATATACGATAAAATATTAAACGGAAATGATGGCAACAAACTTTTGCTTCCAGCTCATATACTGCAAATCTCCGTCGGTGAAATAGGGCACAAAGGATAGGAACTTGAAAATCTGAAACGTGCCATTGTAAAAAGTGAGGTGTATATCGTAGGGAATCGTTCCCTTGTGTGATTGTTGTAGTCTTCTTTGACCCCTACTATTACTGCAAGCTCGTAAGCGGATAAAAAAGGTTGTCTTTTTCTACCACCATCGTGTATTTCATATTATACTATTCTGTATTGTTTATTATCCTCCACGTTCAGGTAAATATGAGAAAAAAATGTATTTATGGCTAATCATACAACTACAAAACATATATGAATAATAAATCTCAACGTCGAAAGTTAAAGTTTAAAGAGTCTCTTATAAGACATCTCTATACATTCTTCATCGAACTTGCGAACAAAGTAGTAACTTTGCCGTCTTATCCAGTAGAAAATTTTCTACGTGGAATACGGTATAGCGCAGCATTTATCATCGTAATTATATACGGGAAACAGATAAGGGAAATCCGCGGTTGGCCGCGTCGCGGAGGGTTCGCGCGAGTCGGCAATAAAAAAGAAAGCCCGCCGATTCAATTAGCACCTCGAAGCCGCCTATCTCTCTTGTCCGTCGTTGGTATCTCGAGCCTCTTAACTGCAACGCCGGACGATTAATTAGAGGACCCTTGCGAGTTACGAGGCTGACTGGCCGTTTCCTCCTCGTGTCGTTGCTCTATATACCCGCTAGCGCTTTTACGGTCGGTCCTTTCAAAGCCTGCCGGATCGTTTTCTGCCCTTTTTGTGGGAGAAACGCGATTGTGCTGTGCCTTGACATATACAAAATTCAAGTCTGTGTGTAATGTGACGACTGCAATTGGACTCTTTGATGCTGATTGAACTCTTCTTTCTGAATAACCGTCGATTCATTTCGTACCAGTGCAAATACTACCGTACAGTCGGGCTTTTCGATTAATTCAGTGCACCATTTCCATTCTGACAGTTGTACAGTAGCTTAGCCGGTTAATAATGCAAGAGTCTCATAATTGACACTGACGTAAAAAAGTGCAACGTTTTCATAGAAATCTTCCGAAATAGTTAATAATTAAAAGAAACAACATACATAAACTTATTTGAAGAACAAGAAGCGTATTATACTTATTTGGCAAGAGGACGTGCTGGAAAATGCAGTCGTGACGTTTATTTTGTGTCGGTGTCGTTTTTATTCCACGTCGCGTATTAGAGCAGACGACAGTTAAGCTGCTCTGAGTGGCTTTTAATTGTATTTATCTTGTCGCGATCTCCGCACTGTCGCTTCAATTTGTCGGATTCGTTCTTTCTTTCTCTTGTGACAGTGTAAGAAGAACCATCAGTTCCCTTGCGAGGATTCTCCGCGGCTGCACTCGAAGCAAAGCTCCAAATCCCTCGGCGCTAATTGAAATAACACAGGCACGATGATGCGCGAAAGATGAGAGGGAAGCCTTTTTCTCTCGGCTACTTTTCTGCAACGCTTCCTCGAGTATGCGACCCCTGTTCGAGTGAGCAACGAAACTTCTTCTCACGAGCGACTGTTTACCCACTTTCTCTTCCAAGATACTCTCTATCTGTACACCAGCTAAGTATTTTTATCTCTCCTTCTCTTTGGCTGAACATACATACTTAATATACATATATACACTGGGGAGAACATACATCGCACGCGCAACAGTGAGCCTAAGGGAAATCACATCGCGAGCATCTCGGAAGTATATTCGACGAACGCGTGATCGATAAACTGTTATTGCCTGCCTTACGCCCCTTTCATCGTCATCGGCTTATAATAAGCCTTTGTGACTCGTCTAAGGCTTCATACTCGTCCCCCCCCCCCCTCTCTCACTCTCTCTCTCTCTCGATACAAACTAGATTCGCTCGATAAGCTCGCTGCGAATAGCGATCTATCTTGCTTGCAAGAGGGAGGGAGAACGTTCACCCCTTTCGAGCTGTTCTTTAGAAGCTTTTTTTATCGCGCACCAGTGGCTGCAGTAGTCCATTGACATTTGAAAAATCGAAGGAGAGATTTCGCGGAGTGTATTATGAGGGAGGCCGGGAAATTTATTCCGCCCCAGAACTGCGCAGACAGATGTGGGCGGTGTGTGGATTACGATGGGACAAAAATGATCGAGTTCGTTTCTTTTTTCTTCTATATATACCTTCCCGCGTGCACGACTGAATTTCATTGTCTGACGAGGGCTCGAAGCGATTGATCGAAGGGAATAAAAAGTAGGATTTTGATTTGATAATGCTTCCGACGACGGAAACGATGCTAGCAACGACGAGTTGAGATATTCAGACGCGCGTCTCTCCTGTCGAAATATAGAGAAATCAAATTTTTCAACCAACGCATGATCTCTCGAGCCTTTGAGTATCGCGTGTATAGAGATTTATCTATGTATGCATAACCGAGTTAACTACGACGAAGATGTTCAGAAGTATTCGAAATTCTGTGTAATTCGATGAAGGCTCTCCTCACGCCATCAAAAGTAAATTAAGTAAGTCTCGCGGTAGTGGTGGTGGTAACTCCTTCAGTAAAGCTCTCTCCTCGCCCCAGCCTCTCCACCACTCTCTCTCTCTCTCTCTCTCTCTCTCTCTCTCTCTCTCTCTTTAGCTTAAATTCTAGTTCTCTCACTGAATCGGAATAAGTGGCCATTCGCGGAAATATCAATCTTCCTGTCATCCACTTGGTTCTGCGTCGCGAGAAAAGCCTTAAGTGCTCAGCCCCCTTTGAAACTCGCAGTTTTCAGACACTTATGCATACGTGTGTGCATCTGAAGCACAGGAAAAAATATACAGGAGTAGATAGAGAAATGATCAGTGCAGAGAGTTGAGGAAAGAGTTTTTTGAATGACACGGCGGATGCTGGGAGAGCTTTCCGTGGTATAGCATTTCTCTTCTTTCTCTTCTTCGGTACTGTGTCGCTGTATGTGTATGATACTCTTTTTTATAATTGCTTGTCTTCTTGATAAAACGTCGCTGTAGCGTTCCGGATTAGAGATATTTTTTAGAGTATTTTAAAAAAAATTATCAGATTTTGCACGCAGAAGAAAACCACGGGAAATTCGAAAAAATAGTATTAAAAATAAGAACATATGAGAAATTACTTTAATCTTGGAAAGAAAGCCGAGTAATGGCTGATGCTAAAATGAGAAGCTCGTTACTTTCAATAAAAATGATATGTGAAATTCGACAGTCAAAAATAAAAATATTTAAAAAATGCGTGTACAATTAAATTAACGAATGCCATCGTTATTTTTATTGTAATAGTGTAATTTAATTCCTTCGCACATGCACAGAAGCCGAAACAGAGCAGACAATAGCAATGCAAGAATAGATGTGAAGGAGTCACTACTCAAACAAATTTAGAATATAATTTATTTAAATGAAATTTAAAATATTGTATCAAAATTTTCATTCATTCACAATGACACGATATTTTCCCATTCATTTTAGCTTGTTTCAAATTTTAGCAATTCAACAGACAAACCATTAATAAGTTTAAAAAAATTTAAATTATGACGTTAGATGTGTTTTTAAATATACACGAAAGCAGAATAAAAAATTGTTTTTCTTATAAATGAAACGGTTACGAAGCAATGAAATTATATTTCAATTTCTCGTGTTTCGTCTTGTTATATAATACTCGAAATCAAATTTTGTACGCCGAGTATGAGAAAAAATTTTCTTTTCGCACATTTAAAATTCTTATTATTGCAAGACCTTCGCCAGTAAGGGCCATGAATAATTTACCTCTTATAATGAAATGTCTGAGATAAAAATCCTTTTTACCACTCTTTAATTAAGGTCGAGATGCAGCAAAAAAGCGAGTCAAAAATGGCAATGACTTCTATTAACCTGATTCACAAAGTAGTAGTCTTCTAACGTGTAAAAAAAAGATCCCAATAAGTCTAATCACGAAAAGTCAGTCGTGTGAAACACTCGCAGACTGAGGCAATTATATTTATTAATACACGGCTCTCACGTAAAGAGCATTTAAAGCATTTATTAAGTTTTCGCTATTTATTCGTTAAGCACGCGCGCGGGCACGCGGGTGTACGGGCAAAGCTCACATCAGTTCGCAGCAGTCGCGCAATAATAAAAAATTCTCCCCGCAGGCCCTCATTACGAATTCAACTCGGGCTGTCGCACACATAGATACATAGCTACAGACTCGACTCCCTCGCCTCGCACACTGTGCGCCGAGAAAGAGGGAGGCATGCCGACACAGAGAGGGATAGAGGAGGAGAGACGAGAGAGAAGAAAGTATCGCGACGCCGGCATTTTATAACGTCTCTCGGCACTACTCGCAGTAGATCAGGCCTCGCGCGGAGGAGGAGTAGACGTCGAGAATGAAATTTAAGAACATCGTCGTCGGGGGCCGATAAAGCGCGGCCCGAATTCCTTGGCCATATAACACCCACCGCAACGAGTATAATGCGGAATGCGATGAAGAAGGGAAGAGAGACGAGCCGCAGGGTCAGCTTCGTGCACTAGCACCCTCCACTCTTCCCTCTCTTTCTTCTTCTCCCAAGCTCATAATAAAACTGGTCACACGCGCGGGCATTCCTGGAGGCCCTCAAGCGACCTGCTTTTTTATCTCTTTTTTCTCGCTTTCTTTTCTCTACTTTTCTACTTTCTCTTCTCTCTCTCTCTCTCTCTCTCTCTCTCTCTCTCTCTCTCTCTCTCTCTCTCCCTCTCTCCGCACCTTTCTCCCGCAAGTTTTCCCAAATTTTTGCACTACGTTTAAAGTCTAGAGATCTATATGCTGGTAAACTAGTTCTTGAAAAATGTCCGAGGAATAAAATTAAGAGATTCACTCGTCGTCGCGTTGAGCTCTCGAAACTAATACGAACTTTAAGAGAGATAGAGTTACAAGCGAGGCGAGCGTTTCAGAAATCGCCGCAGAAAAGGTGCAACGCACCATTATCTCTTCGAGGAATATATAGTAGTTTGAAGGAGAAGAAAAAGACAGAAAGAATTATAAGTAGTCGGCCCGATGGGAAATCGATATTAGCATTCGTCTCGAGTAGTCAACGACATGCGCAGCGCGTAAGAAGACGAGCAAACGCCGTCGTCGTTTCACCTAAAATCCCTAAAACGATCGAGCCCCTCAGGGCCATCATTGAGCGAGCTTGCACGCAGGCTCTTTTATACCCTCGCGTGAAAACGATAAACTGCTTTCCTCCTCTCTTTTTATCTTTTTTCCATCTACGAAATTGCATCCGAATTATCATCGGACTGGACTGGAGTTTCTGATGGAAATCCAGGCTAATGCTGTGTCAGTATTGCTTTTTTTACAGATTCTGGCTTTCAAATACTAATAAAATCTTGGTTTGTTTTACGGATGACGGGAATGAGCTAGAATTTTAGTAATGCGCTAGCTCAATGCTGGCGTGCCAAATTTTAACGGGACTTAAATCTTACGGTTGTTGAATAATGTACACCAGTGTAGTTTGTTGGACTCCAGCGACTTTTGTACCCTTATCCAACTTTCGTTTCAGCTTAAGCGAGAATCTTACATAAATGTTATACTTCAAATTTTCACTGCTTTTGCTGGTGAACCTACTTTTCACTTAAGAATCTTCAAACTTATCTGCGCTGAAAAAAATCTGTTTGTTTCTAAAAAATGATTGCTTTGGGTAGTTCTAGGAAAATATTTACTTGAATTTAATCGTTTTATTTATCTAGGTATACATTTAGTTTAAAAATTAATTTAAATTACAATAAATATTAGTAGAATTAAATAAAAATTCGATTTTAAAAAATCATTTAATAATACTATTAAATAATACCACATTATATAATAATTATTATGTATTCAGCAAATTTTTATTTGTATGCTGTAATTAACGTTTTATTCAGAATAAGTTTGCCTTCAAATGAATATGTTCTTATGTATAACAAAGCATTCTTTTAATTAAAATATTTCTTATATGCAGCAAGTTTTGGTTCAGTGTGTTCACTATTTTACGTAATGAATATTTATTAATTAATACATCGATTTGGACTATTTGAACTGATATTTTTGAAATAGAACATTTGCAGTTACTATTTGCATAATAAAAATTCTGTTTTTTAAATAACAGATTTTTCAACAATAATAATTATTTAGTCTTCAGAGAAATATTTAGCTGCCAACTTTTTGTGGAAGTATAAGTTACGCATAACTTTACTGTAGATGTTAGTATACTAACATCATTTTAAAAGTTTTATTAATTTTTTCTGGGTCACCGCTCATGTGGGAATCAAAGGAAATGAATATGCGGTTCAGCTCGTCAAAAATGCAACTATGTCAAACTCAATCGTTATACAGCCGATCCCTTTTACTGACTTAATCAAAGATTACAAAACACGCATTCGTACACATAAACTTTTCAAGAATTAAAAGCACAAAGCGAATTCAAAGGAGCAATGTATTTCACATGTACAATTTATTTGGCGATGCAAAACAAACGCTTTATGACCTGTACTTGACTTCCCATTACTAGATTTATCAGTAGCGAATCGTAATCTTAAACTTTTGAGAGCATGCGAATTATTCTGATTCGAATCTGATGCGTCAGTATTGGGCCTGAATTGACGTAAAGTATTAATCCGCTACACAGTTTTAACTCTATGGTTGGGCCAGTACTGGCCCATTGTCCCAGTACCGACAGCTTTTACCAGAGAGTATTATCGTATTAACATAATATTGGATAAGTACTTGTCCATTCTTGCTATAGTTGCCACTCTCTAGCTTATGTACGTTTCACCGAAGTACAAAGTCGCAATAAGCTTTGAAAAAGTTATAAGTATCCATGCGCGATTATTGCGATTAAACCACATGACAAAGCTTCAGACATATGGTAGCATCGATGCACTCAACGTACTACTGCTGGAGAGAGAGAAAGACAAGTGGCTCACGTCATTACGACTAGTCGGCTGTGCTCGCAAAGCCCCCGTGCTCGAACGTAATGGAGTTGTTCGCTCAACAGCGCCGGCGGGAAACTTTCAAACGCGCATTCGCGATTAGGCGCGTAGTCCTCCGTACCTCCTCCACTTCTGCTTTTCTCTATATTCCGCGCAGTCGACCGACCGACGTCCGTTCGAGTTATTAAGTATTTACACCTCGTTGGGTTCACCCATTGTGCTGAGCGCGTTTGCGTCCGTACATGCATGTATGTATATATACATTTACGTATTGGTAGGGTATGGAGAGAACGCGAAAGTGGATTGCCGCTGTGCGAATTGCAGTGGCAAATCGTTTACAACCACACGCGCGCGACCCCGGAGAGAGTGAGAGAGACGGAACGATACATATAGTCTCTCATTCGGTGGTAACCCTTGTACTCGATGTGGCGATATATATATATAGATGCGTTTGGCCCGCTGTTTAGCGTGTTTCGTTGATTGTTCGATCCACTGTTGCTTGACATTATCCTTTTTATAAATAAAGTATTCGGCCACGCGCTTGTGTCCGCCAACAAAGCCATGTCCGTGCGTTCTCGTTTTCCATTAATCGTGTTATGAGGGGAGACGCACTGTACGCGAGTAAATCCAATTAGTCGCTCTCTCCCCCTCTCTCTCTCTCTCTCTCTCTATCTGATGTGGCAATCACAATGCCAAGCATTCTATTCTCTTCTATCCCCCGAAAACAAGCGAGGAGGATGATTAAACCCCTCTTACTCGGAGGTATAAATAAGAGAGCTTGTCTCTCTCATTTTTTTCACGGTCTCATGGCCACTACGTGAATAATACTTGTCCTCCAATGCGTTTTTGCAGCTGAGCTCTGCTGCTGCCTCTTATAAATATTTAACATATCAAACGGCTGTTCGGTTAAAGCGTTATCTTCACGGACAAATATTTATATACATATAGAAAGAGCTAAAGAGAGAGAGAGAGAGAGAGAGAGAGAGAGAGAGAGAGAGAGAGCATTCTGATATAGCAATCTTTGGCATGAATCCATGCATAGTAAAATGGTAATTACGCCCGCGAAATATGATTTCCAAGGCAAACGAGTTCTCTTACCATACACACGTGCTCTCCCGTGAATTCCTTATATAGGTAGATAGGTGTATTAAAGGTAAACGGAAAAAGTGCGAGTTAAGGCGTCGATTTGCGTCGATGCAATCTACCGCACGTGTATATATATATAATGCAATAATCGGCGCAATACGAGGAGACGAGAGTAACTAATGTAGGAAGTAAAAGTCGTAAGGTCATGGACGACAGAGGCAAGAAAGGCTGTCTAATAAAGCGTCGAGGAGAGAAGCGATGGCTGCTCGAGTGGCAATAATACACATTCACAGGAACAGACTCGCAAGACGTTATTATGAGACGTGCGTGCGAGCATTTGCTCTCTCTCCCTTCGGTCTTTGACGAACACTTGCGGAAAACGGAGCCATTGTGTCCATCGACCGGATGCTACACACTCCAACGCGTGTTGCGCCATTAGTGCGCAAGATTGATGGCTTCAATTTGCCCTTGAGCATCGTCGGTGTAAACCGTTCGATCCAATTGTACTCATCTCGCTTTTTTCCATTCATAAGCGAGATTGCCACTTGAATTATTTTATCCGCGTGTCGTCGTCGTCGACTGTACATTATTCATGACGCGCCTTTTCACCTTTGACGCGGAAATGAATTTCCAATGCACCGCCCTGATATCGCACAGTATTTTTTGCAGCATATTGCCACGCTACTGCATTTTATGTTCTTCTAGTTGTCTGGAATTCATATCACCAGAGCCGTTGATTTATATTCAAGTGTCAATGCAATTGCGTCGTATGCGTTGGTATTAAGGTCAATAATAAGTTTGTCCCAGTTTGTGTTCGAGTTTTGCGTATGTGCGTGTATGTATAACTTTTTCATTCGCTTCTATATTCTGATATACAATTCAATCATACATGTAACCTCGTACACAGCAAACGAAAAAAGTGTAATAAGCAAAGTTCGTTGAAAGCTTCGAATTGATATGCACGCGTAATTGTAAATGTATAAAAAATTGATTGTTCTGAAACGGTATTTTATGATTGCGAGAGATGAAATTATTATAGTTGTAAATTAATAAGAGTTGAATTTCTATGTACTGTACTTTCGTTGAAATAAACTGTTAAAATTCTCTCTGTGCATCTATAAAACGGCTCCATTAACAATGACATATTTCTACTGCAAAATTTAAATATTGTTTACAGCAATCTTTTATTAGACGTTAATGAACATTTTTAACGTTCTTATACCATGGATTTTGCATTCAGTTAATAATTTGTGAATATTTTCTTAGGACTACCAGGAACATTCATTATTTGGAGACAAATACATTTTTTTATTATTTTAAAAATTTGACTTTCAGTGAACGTAAAATTTCGTTATACCACTAAACGATAAGTAAAGAATATGAGAAAAGTATCGTTAGATTTTCATTCTATTAGGATTAGTTTTAAGTTTGATAATTAAGTTTTGTACGTGAGTAAGAATATCTCACTTTTTATACCACCCTATCAGGTTACAATTATTTCCAGTCAAACGTTATATACTGAATGCAAAAAAAAATCACTTCAATACATTAAATTGTTTGAAAATCAATAAGTGCATTTTATTTTAAATAATTTTTATTCTAAATTGTTGTTTAAATTATATAAATTTCAATATTGGAAATCGAAAATTTCATGTGAATAACGGATTTGTATACATAAACAAATATTTATTAATATTAATCATATTATTCATTTGATCATATAGATTGACATAAATATAGTCATTGGATTCAAGTAAATTATTTTCTGGAATAAAATTATATTTTATTCTAATTTCTTGTTCAGTGTTCGTAGCTTGTTTATTGCAGTATTAATTTTGGAATTAAACTACGTAAAAACTAAATAAATAATAAAAATGTAAAAAAACAAAAGGAATCTGATTATACTCACGCTGAACGGTATGAGGGAATTCTTGACAGACGGGATCATCCACTGTTGAAAGAGCGACATTACGACCTGGCATCCAACGACCACCTCCAAGATTCGCTTGATTAAAAACCTGCGCACAAGAAGAAGAATAAGAGAGAGGGGAAAGAAAGAGAGAGAGAGAGAGAGAGAGAGAGAGAGAGAGAGAGAGAGAGAGAGAGAGAGAGAGAGAGAGAGAGATAACGCGACACGAATCCGCGTATAAAATCGCATCATTCTCTCGGAGAGTAGCTCCGAATTTATTCCTACTCAACGCAAAACTTATTGCGGATAAAGATTCCGTCTGACCCTCTCTCCGTAGCAATTTATATATACGGTACCGACGAAGCTTCTCGAGATCTCCAAGCCAGGGAAAGAGAGAGAGAGAGGGGGGGGGGAGAGGAAGAGAAAAGGAGAGAGAGAAAGAGCAGAAAGCCGCGTGTTTCATTGCGATAAAAAGGAGAATTTATCTTGCACGCGCGCACGCTGGTTCTAACAGCGCTGTCTCCTGTACACGCGTCTTTGTGTACATACACACTCACACGTATATATTATAGACCAAAGTATTTATGTATATATGTATATGTAAAATCCAGGGGATGAAAGAAGGGGCCCGAGGCATTGTAAATTTCATCGGGAGGAATTCATCGACGTGGATATTTCTCCCCTGAAATTTCACGGTGCGCAGCTACGTGCACACGCGAGGCGCAATACTGGAACGGTCGGAAGTACGCCAACGTGGCTTCAAACAGGAGCGCGAGAGCGAGGAGTACACGAAGCCTACCCCCTCTCTCGCTCCTGCTATTCCTAGCTGGCCCAACCCTGGTATTTGCTCTCGACAATACCGCCGGCCCCACAATTTAATCTTACGAACGCAGGTCTTCTTCCTCAAGTGTGTAAAGGATGTGGACAGGTCAGTGCAACAGACAACGCAGGTTGCTTGTGGTCAGGGTAAGTTAGATTGATATTTCGGAAAGGGGAGAAAGAGGGGACAGAAAAGTCTAGCGAAGGGGAACTTTTTTCAATACCGATTCGATTTGAATGGATATACGTGAGTGGATATATCTGTAAGTGCCGTGGTAAATAGATTCGAGTTCGGATGAAAAACGGAAATGTAGGGATCGTTTTCTGGAGAAGTAGAGAAAAGGGGGGATGGGGTTAAAGTTTTGATTGCCCTGCAAGAGCTTTTGAAGAGCCAAATGTATATATAGAAAACAAAGTTCAAGCGCGCATTAATCAGTTTTATGAAAATGAAATGTTGTTCGAGGCCTCGAGAATAAAGAGAGAATAAGTGAATCGCACTGCGGCTAAATAATAGAAATGCTTAATTAATTATAAACGATGGAAGAGGGTAGAGTGCTGTTCACCTTTTCCAATGAGCTCGGAGAAAAAGTTGCCTGTACTTTAATTAATTTCCACGACCGTACGAAAATTTTGCAAAACAAACTATATCCTAGTGTTCTGGGCGAAAAAGAAGAAACCGGCGCGTGGAAGAGGAATGAAAAAAAGGAAAGACAACGTAATAGTAGAGGAAAGAAGCTGCGCGTACCGAAGAAGACTCGTTCAGAAAATGAGTGCGCGCAACTTTCTATAATTAAAAATACACTATTAAAGGAAAACAAAAAGCCCTGTATAATATTATACATACCTCTTGCGGATCCTCTGAGTCCTCGGGAAGTTTAATTCATAGCAGAGCGTCGGCGCCAGGATGTAGTAGTAGAGGTCGGACAGATTTAGGTTGTCCGGATATTGCACTAGAGCTTTGCCACCACCGCCGTCTATCTCGTGTCTCGTTTCATCGGAGTCACAACCGTTTTGTTTCGCGTCCGTGGCTGCTGTGCACGTGTGCGCGCGAAAACATGTCGAGAGAAAGAGAGACAGAAGAATGAGATGGATCGTACGCGTGAACGCGCACATCTGCGCGACGACGACTGTACTCTCCTATGTAAATACTATTGAAATATGAAGCTGGAGTCGAGGAGGCATCGATCTTTATTTATGCGTGCGCCTGAATTCGCAGCAAGGCCTTTCGAACGAAAATCTCGATTGCAATATAGAGAGATAGAGAGAGAGAGAGAGAGAGAGAGAGAAAAAAATAAAACAGAGCAGTTGGTCCTTAATTAATTACTTTTCCGGCACGGCGCGCGGCGACACAACTTTTTGTACAGAGCGTCGTATACACGCGGACCGGCATTTTAATTAATTAGAGAACGCTAGCAGCAAGTTTCCCTGTGCCACTTGTGAATGGAGGTACGCGCGCGACGAAGGAAGTCGGTCGCTCTTAACTACTTGACGCTTTTTGTATCCCAGCCCTGCTCACGCTGACAAGAATCGGGGCTTCCTGTGCAAGGGATAATCCTTTGCGCGCGTTTTGCTCGATCGATCCCTCCTCGTCGATTAATTAATTCGTGCCCTGCGTCCCGCGCGCTCCTCGGCTAATGAGTTTATCGCGCGGCTGGCTATGAAGGAGGCAAAAATCACGATTTGTCGAGTGTCTTCCGATCGCGCGATAATCCAATCTGCGAATAATCGGACCGTGGTATAGTAAGCCTCTTAAGTTTAAGCACTCGATAGAGTAGATGTGACCGAGAGCGAGAGAGAAAGAGGCCAGTCGTTATAAGAGCTCAAGTCGAGGAGGAGATTGACCGATGCGCTTGGCAAGCTTCCATTTTATAGTTCGCTAGTTAAGAACGAGTGTAATAAAGCGCGAAGAATTCACCTAAACCCGATTCGTTCGTGTCGAAAACTCCACGAATCTTCAGTCGGTTGTGATATGTTTCCAAGCAGGTATCACCTGTATTATTTGGTCATTTTAATTAAAAGTCCTCGAGCTTTTTCCCTGGCTTTTGCCTCTCTGAGCTGACACAGTTGAAAATGAAAGGGGCAGTGAGAGAAAGAGCTGTTCTACATCTCGCGGCTAACCAGATTATCTATTTAAATCCGCAAGTTCTCGGGATGTGCGTATAATAATACCATCTCGTCATGCGCTTGGTTAAAATTAGAAATACAGAATGCACGCGCTTGCGGTGCGGGAGAAGTTAGCGAAAACAACAATATAACACAGAAACTAGAAGAGGATTTTGCATTCCTCTCAATTCGAGGCAAGTAGTTGATAGTCTAACTAAACGAGTCCATGATATTTGAATCCGAATGAAAACCGCAACGAGACAGAAATCCGAGAGAGAGAGAGAGAGAGAGAGAGAGAGAGAGAGAGAGAGAGAGAAAGACAAAGATTGTCGACAATCGTTTTAGCAGAAAGCTCATTGTGCGTGTCGCAGTTAATTTGCTCCTGCACTCCTCGTTGGAGAGTCTGCGCGTTGGATCAACGGCAACTCCTCCTCTTCCGCTTAGACGCTCTAGCAACGCGCTGCTCATTTCGAGATATATGAGCTAGAGGAACTCTAAGTACCATGGTATCTTCTGGCACAAAGGCGGAATTACGTTGGCCGACATGACGACGACGACGACGAGCGTGATTGAAAAAAAGGAGAAAAGTGCGCAGCCGGAGATGGAGAAGGTGGAGTGTAAAAGAAAAATAATTTCGCCGACAGTGAATTGCCGTGCCGCCTCAACGCGCTCTCTCTCTCTCTCTCTCTCTCTCTCTCTCTTTTCGGCTGTATATTTCGAGAAGTAAGAGAGGACGACGACGAGACGATGACTATTCTCTTTTGCGCAAGACCGGCTTTTTCTTTTTCTACAGCTCGTTCCTTTCTGCTTTTGGCTTTTGACGGAGAGTCGAAAGTCTACTACTGCTTCCGCGCTACCTTCTTTCCTCGACGAGCAGCAGAGCACTAACGGCGCTCCAGATTACGAGAGTCGATTATTGAATCGAAAATGTGAACCGATTATGAAAAAGAAAAAGTACGAATATACATTTTTCTTCGAAAAATATTCTACTCTACCGTAAATATTCTAATTCTGGTCGCTTGCATGCTAAAATGCAAAACAGGTGAAATGAAGAGCCGAAAAAAAGAAACGCGGTGAGAAAAATATTGTTTCGCGTGCACATCTAGATGGAGCACGTTTGAGTTTCTGGATTATATCGTCGCTATGGTGGCAGCTCTTTTCGACAACGATGCGTGAGCGAACGAAGAAGAAATAAGGCGCGCATAGCGACGACTGCAAGAAATCTTCACGAGGCCTCGAAATTGCCATTCGACACACCGCCCGTAGAGAAAGAGAGAAAGACAGAGCGACGCTGGAGCAGACGTAAATCATCCAAGTTTTCGAATGCGATTTCGAGCTTGTTATTCCAATCTACAAACCTACTAAATTTGAATTGAAAAATGTCTGCTGTGTCGATGCGAGCTTTTTCATTCTTATCGAAAAAAACTCAATAATACTAATAATAATGATAATAATCTCTGAAAAAGAGAACTCAATTAAGGGGCAAAAACGAAAAGTTTTCTTCGCGAAAAACTAAAGTTTCATTAACTTTTCTGGCAGCAGCGCAATCGAATTCACGCGCTTAATCCGGTTACAAGCACAACAGAATTCAGCCAAGAAAAGTTGGAGAGTACGCGAGAGAAAGCATATACAGACCTATACATACCTACATCTCGAGAGAAGACGCGAAAATACTTTGACGAGGGAAAATCCAAGATTTTCACACTCACGTCGCGTCGACGCGTTTGCGGAATTAGTGAGACGCTGAGTTTACGTATACATACATATATATATATATATATATATATATATATATATGTTTGCATATACAGGTATATGCGCGAAAGCGTACACCGTCAAATCGGAAGATGAGAGTTGGACGAGGAAATCACACTGCTGTCGTCGACAGGATGCAAAAACGAGGGAGATTGACGCATAGAAGTAAAAAGCACTCGTGTCTTGAAATAATCGCATGAAAAAGGCAAAAAATTTCAAAGGAAAAAAAAGCTGGCCTGTACGACTGGTTTCAAATCTTTTTAATCGGCCGAGTTTCGCCTGCAAAGTAGCGTTTCAAAGACTGAATGGTATATATATATAATAGTTCGCAGCGTCAAAAGAGAAAGTAAGAGAGTGGGGATAACGGGAATGCTTGCATTTCATATTCGGAAGCTTTTGACACGATTCTGAATTTTCGAGAGTTTAGGGAAACTTTAGCAAGCCGAAAAGGGTTGTTACATGCATTAAATATAATCTAGCGGTGCGGTGAAACCACAAGTATGCTTTTGGCACCCGATCAACAGACAGTGTTTACATGGGTTAACTTTCCTGAAAAAAAAAACAATTATTCACCAGTACGCATGTAATTCTTTAAACCTCCGCAACAAAATGAAAAACGTTTAGCTATGAATAAAAATGTTGGTAAAACTTGTAAAAGATCGCGAGAAAACGATGTTAGTAAGATACACGGTTTGGATTTCCGGAAAAATAGATCGAGCACTCGTTCGCGAATGAAGCTGTAAAGCACCAGAAGAAAGATTCCATACGATTAAAAAAGGGTCAGCTGGGCGTTTGCTTGGCCGAGCACGAAAATTCTCGGCTAGAGCAAGGGAGAAAGAGACATAGATTCTCCTTGGTTCTGCAGCGGCAGCTTGGGAGACTAGATTTTCAGAAACTCATCGGACCGAATGGTTGGATGGCACGCGAGCTCGCTTGCCTTATGCCAGTCGTCGTCGTCATCCTCCTTCTCTATCTCTTTCTCTCTCTCTTCTTCCCTCGGAGCTTTATTTCTGCGCTCGAGCGTGATGCCTTCGTGTCCGACTCGACGCCCAACTTTTCGCGAAGGCGTCTGTCTATATATCGCTCTCTCTCGCTCTCTCTCTCTCTCTCTCTCTCTCTCTCTCTCTCTCTCTCTCTCTTTTCCCTCCTCCTCTTACTCGTCCCGGAAAGAGCAGATATTACGCGAGATTGCTTATTGAAATTTGCAAGCGAAAAGAGAGGGAGGGAAATTGAGCAGTAGTCGAGTTGTACACAACGACGGAGTAGTTGCTTTATGGAAATATAATCAGTCGACCTCACGCAGAGGCAGCTTCTTTTTCTTGCTTTGCGCGAGTTGTACGTATATAGTTTCCGTGAGACCAACAGAATGAGATACAGAGTTTCTTATGCTGAAACACGATTGTTTCGGACGATTTTTCTATTGCGTGCAGCAAGTGTTTTACGCGCAGACAATCGCATCATACTTTGAAAAATAATAATCGTAAAAGACTAGAGAAAGAGAGAAAAAGAGAGAGAGAGATCTGCACTTGCAACGAAAATTCAATTTCAATGGAGTCTACTAAAATATGCAAAGAAAGCGTCTGGCTTATACTGGGAAACATATGGATGCTTGCAGACGAATGCATTGCGAACTCAATAGTACAGGTGCATTCGCGAACGAGTAAGCTCGAGTTCATCAGTTATAAGGTCGATCCGTAATTTGACTTTAGCGCGGTCTAAATAATCGATGCCTCTGTAGCCCAATTTCCGAAAATAGAGGCGAGGCAGATCGGTTGTTAAATTGGCTGGAAATTATCTAGCCGATCCGCATACCCTCTCTTACTCCAACTCGCCATATAATAGGACCTATATATACGTACAGCTCTCTGTTTCCCTCTACCTCTCGTTCTCCTCCCTCCCCAAACCCCCCTCTCTCTATCGGCACATATTAGCTACCTCAAATGTTGTACATACAGCGCTATATCCATCCGTACTAGTATTTCTATTATATTTTCATTAGAAAAGAGCGCACTCGCCGGCGAACTCAACCATTCTGCTTTATGAGTCTGCTCTGGCTTTTGTACAATTTGCGCGATGGACGAGAGAACTTCCGAATTTCGTTCTCTATATTCTCTCCTGCCGCACTCAAAACTGTCTGGTACTAAAAAATTAGCGCGTCATCTAGTTGCCTCTCCGTAGACAAGCGATGGCGTAAAGTAGCTTTTATGAAACGAATGTGTGCGTCTGTGTTGGAAATAGCTTTTTTTTAGTTGAATAAAAAACAAGCAATCCTCTGATTAAGTAGTGCAAGCGCGTTATGGTCAGACGCAAAATACTCAGGATTGATTTAGCGCTTTTGTTACTACGATTTCAATTTGATTTTCTTTGATCAGCTAAGGTAACACCTTTCATATTTCAATCACGCAAAAATATATTTAGAAAAGAATCCAAAGAGACTCGAGCTCTGATTTACATAGCGCAGAATCAGCCGTTTTTCAACCGTAACCGCTCGGGTAGAGGACAAAAAACGCCTATCTCACGAGTCGTCCCACGCCGTGGGATATACTTACAATGCAGATCGGTGTAGCTCAAGGACTGCCGGCGCATCCTACCCTGAGACGTATTTTTGCTTTTAACGCTGAGTCGACACCACATGTTCACCTGGACGTACGACCACAGCTTGAGGAAGAGGATGGCATACAACATGCAGACATACATAGCTCCAACTGTAACAGAAGGAATTTATAGATTTACTATACTATATTAAATCCATATGATATCACATGCTTGTCACAGAAATATTATTTCAAGCGTAGGGAACAGATTGCGTTTCTGGTTCACATTGGTCGACAAATCAACAACGCCATAATGAATATATATATACACACGACCTATCGCTTGTCAACATTGATCCAATTCTCTCTTTCTTTCTTTCTATTTGAAATTTCAAATAATTCAATGGATGCTATGAAAATATCCGCGCATTCTTACGCTCATTTGACTTTTGGGATAGAGAGCTGTTGAATTTCATAAAGCAATTCCTATATAGCACCCGTAGGCCGTGTAACCAGTAGCATTACAAATTTCTCGCTGGAAAATCCACGGGAGCATAGGCGCGAACGCTTTCGAAATAAAGTGACTTTAGAGGAGCAATGCCAACGTTGGGCATTCATCGAGCTACGCTAAAATATTTATACAGAGAAAGAGAGCGAGAGAGAGAGAGAGAGAGAGAGAGAGACGGTCGATACACTCGCGCGGGCGAGAGAGCGCAGTATCACAAAGCGTATTCAATTTCAAATATGCGCACAAAGGGGGGAGGTCGGACACATCACGCGCCCGGCCTAATAGAATAATGCATTATTCGCCGTGGCAGTATAGCGCGCGCAGTTATATAAAATAGCGACAATGGACGGGATATAAAAGCAGAAAGTGCTCGTGTATGTGTGTGTGTATATGTGCGATTATACGCACGCGTGTGTGTATGTATCAGCGTGCGAGAGTTCAGGGAAGAAAGAAGAGTGGGATGGGTGTATCGTAATTTTGCGGCGACGTCGTTTCGTGCTTCACGTGCCGGGATAGTCTTCCTGATGGGCACACGGCATGTGTCGTGGCGGGATGTCCCCTTTGTGTTATGAGTCGGCCGTGTATTGCTGGAAAAGTGATGCTATCGTTTATTAATACGAGATCGCGCAGCGGCACGTAATCGACGTCGGTTCTCGCTAAATCGTCTGGGCTATAAACAGCAGTGCCGATGTTATACTGCGTGACTTGGATTAAAATTATTCCGAGTAAAGGTTTTATGTTACAATATGCGGACATTTCAGGTGGATGTTTTGCTTGAAAAATTGCTCTGCCAAAATAATGACATAAGAATGCTTTTAAAATAGAAATTTTCTTATTCGCATTGATAATAAGAAATTCAAATCTGTGTAAATACAGTCTTACAATTTAAAAATGTTCGATTCACTTCGTGTTCGAGAAAGTACACTGATTTTTACAGTTACAGTGAAAATGTAAGAGTGAGAATTTTTGACTCGTAAATTTTGAGTAACTTTTAGCTTTCGCATAATATGTTACTCTCTAAGGCTAGAGTAATGTACAAATATGTTATAAGCTTATACTACTCCTTAAATCACTCGTTATCCAAGTGAAATATCGCCCATAGATTCGAGTGAAATTAAAATACCATTTAATGCATATGCTATTGATTAAAATACTCCTTATTCGAATAGACTTTAAGAGTGATGATATTCCAGTGAACTTTGCACTTTAAAATTTAACTTGAATTATTATTCTCCCTGAACCTTAAATGAATGAGCTTAGAGCTGCAGTAACAAAAAAATCGAGTTAATATTTATTATCTAATTTATTTTTACGCATAATTTTCTTTCAAATTATAAATAAAATTCAAAATACCCACGTATCATTATTATTATTAAATATGGTATTAAAATTATCAACAAATTCATTAATTAATTAGAGTGAAAAACACTCGTAAAAGTTGTCAATATATCCACAGTTCTTCATTTTAACAGTAATGTTGTTAATTATATTACAGAGAAAAGAAATTGTAGCGTAAAAAGGTGTGTCGTGTATCATAACAGTTAATACAGAATTTTATTATGAAATATTTGTTTAAATATACTGATTCGTAACTTTTTATTCTCAATTAATGTTGATAGTAGTGTAGAAAAAAATATTGAAATAAAAGTACTTCTTGATTTTCAAATAATTATTATTCGCGTAGGGTATGTAACGTTTCGCTAAAAATTATTCTGAATAAAACTACTGCTATAGTTTCGCCCTCAGTTTAGCTTTTGTAGTAGAACTCGCTATTACCCTTTTTTTAAGAGTGAAAATTCGCTCTGAAAATTTAAGCGTGCACCCACAAAGATATCGAAAACAATTTAAATTAAAACATGAGTAGGAAATGTGTAGATGTATTCAAGAATACAATGTAAATGAATGTTTGAAGAACGGCGATATAAAGGACCAAACGGATCGAGCAGCAATATAGCATGACTTACTATGACACGCGATAATAATTGCTAAATGTCGTGTCGCCTGTCTCGCGAGCCACTCGTATACGATTGGATGAGATAAATCCATCCGCTTAACGTTACTATAGCATCGCGCCTACGTAGACTCTCTCCAGTACAAACACGTATAAGCACACTCCGACGTTTAGCAATTTCGAACCAATTGATTTGCGGCCTAGACTTAATTCGATTGAATGTGTCTGTCACTGTGCGAGCGTTCATGTGTACATATACGTTTGTCATTGGTATGTGTGCGAGAGCGGGACCGAAAGCCTTGTAACTACAGCCAGTAGCGAGCGTGCTCTTTCACAAATGCTTTTTGCGGGGAATCGAGCTTTCGTAGTCATTTGTTCGAACCCTCCCGACAACGTGTTTCGCGTATTTTCACTTTTAACCGTTGGCTTGTAATGGCACTGTGCTCTGCCGCTGCATCGTTAGCGAAACGTTTACATTCGTTACATCGATAATACCTGCGCTCTTACGCTTCTGCATCGAAAGCAGTGCTATTTATTATGAAATTCCGTCTCGATGAGAGTATTAAATATTTCATGCGTCTGGACAGTTAGTCTGGATGGATATCATAGTGGTAGGCGAGTACAGTGTGAATGTTTCAGTACATCCATTAGGCGACGGGAGGAAACGAGAAATAAGGTGGCCGGCAGTGGTAGTCTGTGAACGAAAGTAGCAGTGAAGTTTCTCTCCGTGTTTCGCCGATAACGCTCGACACGATCGCATTGTATCGACTGTTATATATACTTCCTTTCGGTTCTCTCGCTCCGCCCCTCTCTCTCTCTCTCTCTCTCTCTCTCTCTCTCTCACTTCAATTTAGGTGTGCTATTGCAACTTTCAGCGTGAAAATACTTTCTCAATTTTCCTTGGACGGCCACGCGTCGTTGCTCCTCGGATCCTGAGGAATAGCCAGTTCTCGGGATAGTTTGCGACGACGGCCATTGTCACGCCGTCTCTCTCTCACACTCACACACACGTACACTCTTGCCTTTCTGCGGCGAGCTGGGGAACGCTCATTTCCATGCCGGACTTGAATTTTCAGTCCTATTGTATTTGTTTCGTACCGTTACGTCCTGCACTTTGCCGTTAATCCACACTCGTGCAGCACGCGTGAGCTTTTAGACGAATATTCGAATCTATGAGCACTTCTATATCAGTACAAAAGCATTGGACGTGTTCGAGACGAAGAGAAAGGGACTCTCCATGTCGATGTTTCCATTTGAATAATTTAAAAAGTAGTGCAGTAGTAGCGTCTTTCCTGCAAACTTCTATACGCAAGATGATTTCTCGGTATACATTCTGGATATACCCGAAGAAACATCGACCGTCGTCCAATTTGACATGGAATACACAACCACGATACACCTCTCTTTCTCTCTTCTCTCGCCTCCAGCGGCATCAGATACTGCTTCGCTATCGCTATGTACGTATACGTATATATATACAGACCGGGGATGTAGCTTTCAATTCCGCGGGGGAGAAAGAGAACCCCGTCGGATATTTTCTGTTTTCCGCCTTTATTCCAGTGCTGCTGCTGCTGCTACTGCTCCGTTATGGACTCGTCGCTCGCTCCTTATTATATGGGACGTGTATGTGTGTGCGCGCGCTTCGGGAAAATCGTTTTTGCGGAAGGATCAGCCCGGCTCGCGAAGATGTGTATTTATTTATACAGACGCATACACACAGAGTCGTATACTACATGGTTTGAGTACAAAGTTGTATGTCTGAATTAATCAAACTTGGATCCTGTAAACGTTGGATATATAACAATGGATCGTCGGAAAAAATTATCTATATAATGTTGTCTTTATTCTCCTTTGTTGTTACAGCTCTATGAATACCTTATTAGGGTTGATTTATACGGTACAGTGATAAATACGATGGGTATAATATGTAGTGCACAATTGAATAGTCATTACATGTTCATATTACATTTTTTGCAATTTGCAATCATTATTAATTGGTTTCGTAATGAGTAAGTTAACATACATTAGAAATTGATATTTGCACCCTAGCAGATTGGGTAGAAGTTTCCTTTTATTGTTATTTGGCAGATATCGGCAAAGGACGTGATTTGGATTTTCCGATTCTTCGCCGCATTAACATTTGGGGTCGCTATTATGTGTACCCTTGAAAATGTTGCTGCTAAATCGTTATAATTTGCACTACATGATTTATTTATTGTAATTGTTACAGGCTTACATTTGCAGAGTAAAAATTACTGTATATATGAGTGTCTTTTCAATCTTAGGAATGGGCAATGATCAACTACACTATGTAGAGTAAAGTCTAGAGAAAAGTTCTTAACTCTATTTAGTGAGACCCCATTTCTCAGAGTGAAAATTTACCCCTATATAGAATGAATTTCACCCTAAAAACGTAATCGTGTGATAGTTTGTATTCATTCTCATATAATATACGACACACCTCTCTAAATTACAATTTCTTATCTAATCTAAGATAAGAAATTGTTTCATCTCTCGCCTAAGTAATTGAATTGTTATTAATGTGGAAAATGTAGAAAATGTAGATAAATTGACCGATTTTAAGAGTTTTTTTTTCGCTGTAATAACCTGATTAGTTTGTTTTCTAATAGATTTCGCTTTGATAAGTTAATTAGTTTCTGTTCTAATACGTTTTACTCTAATAAACTATACGGTTCATGAATATTTTAACAGACTTTTCCTACAAACGTGTGTATTTTGAATTTTATATATAAATGCAAAGAAATATTTTACGTCGAAATATTTATGATAACAAGAATTATTGCCAGTAGGGTTATTTTTTATAAAGAAAATAATATCCTAATATTTTATTACTCCAGCTCCAAGCTCCAGAGTAAAAAATCATTCTAGATTTTACAAGAGAAAAGTTCACTGGAATATCACTATTCGTAAAGTCTTAAACAACCGAGTGATTCAAGAAATTGTATACGCTTATATGACATTATTATATAATAAATTTTCCGATTTCGAATTTACACTTTTAAAGCTCAGTATAATTCTAAAAATCTCTCCATCAGAGTTAATACCGCGAATTTCACCGTTCACTCGAGCATACAGTATATCGAACTCTCTAAAATTTCAAGAGTGTGTGTCGCAAAAGAGATGTCGTCCATTAAACCGACAGTTACCTACACCTATAGATATTACATTAACGAATTGATAAATATAATTGACTCGTATATAAAGTTTAATTATAACTGTATTTAACAACGACGGAGTAACAGAACAAGGCAAGAGAGATAGATAGAGAGAGAGAGAGAGAGAGTAATTTGCAACGGCGTAATCGTCACGCTGGAAAGCGATTAGCATGGAAAAAGCAAAACAGCGCGCGGGAATTTCGAATTCCTCTCGCGCCACTTACTACAATCGATCACCGTCTCGTTACCGTCGACACTCGCTTGCTGTCTCTCGCCGCCGACGCTTCTCTCCCTCCCGACATACCATGCTCTTGTATACAAAGTGTCGACGATCGATTACCTCGCAGCGTTATAATAAAACTCCTTCCCTCTCCGTCCCCTTATCTTCCAGTTTAATGCTTTTCTCGCAAAGCAATCCAACGGACATTTGAACTATAACCAAAATTGGCACGAGACTGTAATCGACGCCATTAAATTTTGTCGCGCGTAAAGGTTGTACGACGCGACTAAAGTACTAAAACTGGCTCTTCCATATATTTGCCTGTCTATACGTATATATATGTATGAGAATTACTGATTGTGTACTTTGTTCGTTTCTTTATTTGACGAATTAATTTATGGCCGTTTAAATTTACCTCGAGATAAATTCAAGGCGAACCCTTTGAAGATTTTCAAAGTACCATAGGATTCCTGTCGAACAATGCAGAACAACGCTAAAACTGCAGTTGCATATTCTCGACTGAAAAATTGTAAATCTAGACTCTGTCAAAACTTCTTTGCTTTAACTCTCGCGTAAATATGTATAGGATTACACCCACTTGTATTCTGATTTATGTAAATCCTTGAATAAAACATTTTAATTAATTTAGGGTCTTTTTAAAGAAAATAAAATACGAATGTACGTACTATAAGTTGCATTAACAAGTTATATTCATCATGTGCCTGAACTTGTACAGCGAAATTGAGTCTGTTGTACTCTATTCGAGTGCAGAAATGTTATTATTAACTTCTCGAATTTCGATTAATGTTCCGCTTATTCCATATCAAATCCAGGTGAATAGGTTGTGCGAAATTAGTAAAAACCCGTCAAATTTCAGGAAATCTGTAATTACGCCACGTTCGTGTTCGGCTTTGTGAAAAACATAATCATCGGTATAGTTTCCGAAACGTCTACTTCCTTCACAACACGTTCTGCGCTATCTCAAAGATAATAAAAAAAAATTAAAAAAAAAATACATCACACGATGAGGGTGAATAGTGTCATAAACACGACTAGAAGTTGAGCAAGATGCCAGAGAGGATAAGCGCAAGAACGTAATCGAGCGAGGCGCTCACGCACCCCGTAACTTTTCATCAATCCTCTCGGCGGCTACTCGCCAATATACACAGCTCGTATAAAAGCCGAGCAGTCTATTATACGCGCAAAAGTCTCGTCACGTCCAGCGTAATGGTCTCGTGGGCCGATTAAATATTTACGCTCGAATAAAATAGCAATCCCCTCCCTAAAACCGCCGCGAATATTATCTACAGCAGAGCAGCTGAAGGAACATTCGTGTGCGGTTTAACGCGACCGTATAACTTCGATCTATAGGGCATAACTCGCAAGATCCCTAGTAGCCCCAAAGCTAGGGTTCTTAGGTGGCTGAACCAGTTTGGAAATTCGGGGAATCCGTACTAGCAGTATCGTGCCTAGTCCTCTGGAGCTTAGTGCCGTAAGATATCCTCATCCAGAGAAAAGGGCTACTGCAAGCGCTACTGGTAGACGATCGTGCGTTAAGAGGTGGCAATTGACTTGTAGCCCGAGGGATTCGTGTCGATACTTCCTGTATTTTTATGACCACGAGAATATCAAGATTTTTATTTTCTCTCCTTTATCTGTCTCTCTTGATTTATACGCGTGTAAAATGCTTTTGAATTTATCAGTATTGTAGGACTTAGCACGTCTGCGGCTTTTTTATTGTAAGGGACACGGATGGGGGGGGGGGTGGAGGTTTCACGTTAAGCGATGAATTATTAGGTAACGGCTGTTATATTCGAGTAAATTAACGAGCTTTGCTGTGGAGCTTCTCTACTACTTCTTCTATGGGATGCAGATGGAAGGATATGGTAAAATCCATTTTTATATATATGAGGTGCGAGGACGAATTATTAATGAGTTACCAGTAGGACTTATCGCTTCTATCTTTCTGTCTCATTTAGCGGAAACATTTTCATACATTTTTATGCGATATATTTGAATCTTTTATTTACAGAAATTCTCTTGAAAATTCATGTTGCGAACGCAAAATATAGGTATATTGTTGTGACTGAGCTTGAAAGTCGCACGATTCGAAAATCGTGAATCGCACATAGTATCCTTCCTAGCAGAAGTTTTCCGATATGTTCTGCCCAGTAGTCTAGAAAGCGCGTCAAACCAGACGCAAGAGTCAAGGTTGAAATAAAAGCGAATTCTGCTGCAAATATTCAGCAGAATACCTTCGTTGTTCAAAGTGGATATTCTAACTTCATTTTTTATTTATTATTAAATTGATGGTATAAAAATTATTTTGTAATATGCTATAGTTATTACGTTTAACATGTCGGTTAATTTATAGATAATAAGTTTATATTTTTGATTCAGCGTCGCAATTTTTTCGCAAACAATAACATTTTACTAGTTAATCAGTGCTTTTCTCAGTTTGATACCTTCATACGATACAAAGATAAAAGATCATTGGTAACCAAGACCTGGTAGAACATAAAATTTAATATCCAAAAAAAACAATATAGCAATATTAAGCTACTTCCTATTGCTACGAATTCTTAGTAATTAACCATTGAATAGAGTTGTTTATTTTCATTCACCGTAAAAATCTTTTTTTTCGCTATATACAAACCTCTACTTTTATTCAGCCTGTTATTCGATAATCGTAGAAAGTGATTGGTATGTGAACTTGTTTATTCCCGTAACTTTCAATTTTGGTTCGAAAATAAAATTTCCAGCTCACTCTCAGGGGATGTGCTAGTAAAAAAAATCTTCATCGAGAAGCTGATGGGATTTGAAAAAGCGTAAAAAGTCAAATCGAGAATATAGTGAAATATATAAAGATTTACGCATGAGTCCCTAACGCCTCTCAATATAGAGTAAAAGTCGGGTAATAAGACAGAGGGAGTGAGTGAAAAGCATTTGCAATATTCCGAGGACAGCCACTGCTTGTACGCTTGACTCTTGCTTTTTGTCTGCAGCTTTTGATCCTTCCATCCGGAAGATACCGCGGCGGACTACAGCGACTATACGAGTGCCTCGGGCGCTAACCGCAGAAACTGCTGCTACAGAAGCGACTCTGACACAGAGAATATCTCCATTCTTTTGCGTTATATGTCTTGCACGCAACGGGGAAACCAATTTCCAAGCCTAATTTCGGACGGATTATCCGGTATAAACGACGTCTACGTCTATACACACACCGTAGCGCATATACGCACACACTAGACAAGGGAAAGGGAAGTGAGAGAGAAGAGTTCGGGAGCCTGCAATGTGCTAGTTAACCTAACAGGTTGGCCGGGCTCCAAAGCGTCGTCGCGTCGTTCCATATGTAAATACATATCCTACTGTAGGGGACTAGAGAGAAGTGGCCCGCCGCCACCTAGATACACGTGTATAGCAGCAGCAGCAGCGCCGTGGGTAGACTTAGAGTATTACGAGGGGATATAAGGAGGAGAGAAAGCCTGCCGCAGCGACACGAGATTACTCCAACTATTGTTCCTGGCTGCAGTAGCGCGACTCTCGCGCTATGCGGATTGTCCTGGTGTTACATATACGTCTCGAAATACGTGTAATTTAAAACCGCGGTTCGCCGTTACATTCCGATTAAAGCTTATCTTCCTTCCGCACACGGGCACTGCCACCTTTGGGCTCTCGTTTATTTTCATGTTTTTCTGGAACAGATACGAGCTGGAAGAAAAGCGGATGTAAACATATGCCGTGTTAAACTACTCGAGAGCTAACATCGGCAACCTCATAGCCACGTACGCACGTCAACGTGAGCGAGGGGGAGAGAGAGAGAGAGAGAGAGGGAGAGAGAGAGCGCGCGCGCGCTCGGCAACGATAACGATGTTACGAGTCCCGAGTACAAATGCAATTGAAAGGCAGTCGCACACAGCAGTAGCGGCATCTTTTTCCTACCCTCAAGTTTTGCTTCGTGTACGACGTACGAACGCTACATACCTATACGTACTTATATAGATATACACAGGTGGATGGCTTCGGTCTTTCAGGGACTCGACGTTTCACGCTCCACTGCCGAACTCGTCGTCGGCGCAAAGTCGCGCGAAATTGACTTCTTCCTCGAGGGGGAAGAGGGGGCAAGGGGGCTCTCGTACGTGCGTCGTCGGCCTGAATTTTTCCTGGTATACACCTGCATGAGAATATTGCGCGCGTCGCGTAGTTGCGGGCTGTTCTCGACGACTGCACGCGATCGACGATGATGCTAATCTTAACTACAGCTGCTGAAGTGTCGAGTAAAATTTCGCAACTTTACGGTTCGTTTGGCTTTATTTATATGTATATTTACATACTTCCTGGGCAGAGGAAGAAAAAATGAAAATCTCCGCTTTGGCGGAGTTCAACGCCGAGTAATCTTCGACGTTCCAGCATTTTCGGTTAATTCTAATCCACGGCGGTGTAAAAGTAACAAAGAGCGAGAGAAATAAAAGAAGGAAAGAGCGACTTGAGCGAATAGAGGAAGAAAACCGGGTCGTCTCACTTGCTCCCGGAAATTACATTCGTACGCTAACCGGAAGTCCGCTCGTGTCTCCTACCCCACTCGCGACTTTGCACGAATTTTGAATAACAAATCGCTGCAACTCGCGCTAATCCAACGAATCCAAGGCGCAGAGAGGCAGTAGAATATACGTGCCGGTCCCTCGGCGCAGGCTTTCTTAGCGTAAGCGAGAGAGGCAGAGGGAGAGAGAAAGAGAGAGAGAGAGAGAGAGATAGAGTAAACAAGCCGGAATACTAACTGATGTAATAATCCGAATAACGAACTTGCTTCTCTCTCAAGCCGACTGGCAACAACAAACGTGAATGCCCTACTCTCCCAAGGATATGCTTGTCGTAAATTCGAAGGAGCTGCCGCGCTAGGAAATGACCTTTTTAACGAAGCAAAAGATGCGTACGTAATTTATAAGAAACTTTAATAGCCCTCCTATAATTAGATTACACTACTTTGAAAGTTAAATTTTCCTTTTGCTGTGCATATTTGAGCCCGTTAACTGTGGACATACGGATATCATTTAACTTCAATGTCGAAGTTGTCAGTTTCTTTTGCAGAAGCTCGCGCTCTCGGAAAATTTCCGTCGACCTGCACTGAGATAGCGAAGTTTTACGGGTTTAACTCAGAGACTTATATTGGCACTGCTCATGCTCACGTAAATCGTCTAGTCATTTCATCAAAATTAAACCAACCAACCGTTCGCCAACAGTCGAAGTCTCTCCCCCACCCCACCCCCTCTCTCTCTCTCTCTCTCTCTCTCAACCCCTTGATGATTATGCGCTTGTATGCCCGTACGTACGTCCGTCTATAGCGTGAGCTCGCGTATACAGACCGTCAGAGTGAGTCTAAGGACTTTTCACAAAACAATATGAGACCGAGTGGCACTTAACGCGCGGCGGGCAAATACTCGGCTCACTTTTTGCGCGAGAGCTGCACACACCCCCTCTCCGTTTTTATTGCAATGCGCGGAGGCGAATGGGGTTTTGTACGTGACTGCGGGCTTTCATCGACCAAAACTCTCGAGAGTTATATATATATACCTGTCTATTGCATACATATACACACGCGCACGCGTGCATGCGCTTTCTCTATGTATGCGTGCATGTGTTTATATCTAAAGCGTATTTTCACAGCAACTTTCTAAACAAAGTGATTAATCAAATTTCAACCGGCAGCCGACCATACTATTTTCGAACTTATTTAGCGAGCGTTTCGAAGTTTCCAGCGAATACATCTGGTGTATATATATTCACATGTCGAGAAAGAAAACCGGATAGGTTCGGCGATAAAAGACGGATAAACTTTTTTCGCGCTTCGTACTTTTAGAAGGAATTTTATGTATATTCAGTATCTGTAGATTGAGAAAAAAAAGGTCAACTGAAACATCGACGAATCATCGCCGAAATAATGCACACAAAATCTCCTACCAATTAACTACGACTTGACGGGAATTTGATGAGAAGATCGATGCTATTTTGAAGGTTCCGAGGTCAAATTAAATGAAGCAATTTTAGTTTTAGAATAAGCAAGCATTAATTCAACTGCGAAAATTGCTATTGATCGGCAATTAATATCAAGCGGTGCAATGTCGCGAGAAAACAAATAGATGAGAAAAATGGATTTCTTCATATTCTCGTTGTGCATTTGGGCGATTATAAACTGTAAATTTCAGTCATATTGAAAATTCAGATTTATAATTATAGATCCTAGTAAATATCATTATAAAGTGTACATGTTAACAACACATTTTCGCGTCGCTCGCATTTGCGAAGTGCACTTGTTTTCTTTCATGTATAACAGAATCGTGAAAAATTCGTATACACGCGACAAAGACTTGGCTAGCAGAAGTCAATGTTGACGAAATAATTACCATCTGCGCAGCACGTCGCAGCGACTTTGAGGCACGTCGTTCTGACTTTGAAAGCGTGATGTTGTCATTTTGACTCATGAAAACATGTTTTAGGCGACAACTGTTGCTCAATTGAACATAGTTACAGTTGATTCAACAGCGATTTGTGATCGTTAAACCTAATAACGAGTTTATACATTTGGCATGAGTTTCGTTAAATTAAGTAGCTACGTTAATTCGAGATGAACAGTATTGTCAGAACAACAGCTGGGCTGCTGAATTGATTAAGCAGATATCTGGTGGCTTTTTCAGACTGTGCAGCTGTTATATCGATAAGACACTCCGGAAAGGGTTATTAATTAATCCAAGTGCAGCAAAGAGCCGATGTTGAAATGGACATCACGCGAACGAGATTCGTATATATTCCTTCCTTTCTGTGTGTTCAATCCAACGATTCGACTCACGTGCGAAGAGGCGCCGCAGCGACGTCCTTACTTTGAAAATGCATGCGCACGAAGCTCGTTTGTACAGCTCGACGTAGCCTCTAGCAGTCTCGATCGGACTTTTTTTCTCATTTTATAGGCTAGCAAAAGCCAGCCAAGAATACAAGGGTAGACACTCGACGATACACACTTTAGTATGTGGGTAAGAAGCAGTTGTTCGGGCCACTCATCCAGCGCTACTTGACTAAATTCCGAGCAGCTCGTTCGTTCGACTTGCATTCTATCAGCCAATATAATCTTCGAACGAGATCGCATGTCCCACTGTGACCCACTGCTGATTAATAAGTTGCGGTAATTGAAACGCCGCGGGGACGAATATTTTAATTAATGAGCGCGGAAAATTCGCGATCTATCCTTGGGGACATCGACGAGTCACTCGATCATTCGCGCAGACCGCGTGGGTAATAGATCAAGTCAGCGCGGCTAGAAGTACACCGTGATGCGGCGCGGCAGCTTTGTAATTACATTTGCATGCCGGAACGCAACGCGGCTGCCTCTGCTTATTCTCGTCGTGTTTGCTCGACGTGTAGAGAGAGTCCTATAGAAGAGCGGATTATTTAATTTTGGTTATTACGTAAACCCAGTATTATACGATCTACTTTTTTCGAGTTTCTCTATTTATCTTTTTTTTTAACAAAGGTGTGCTCTGAAGGAGGTATATAGGATTTTCTTTTTTCGAGAAGCTTTTTTTACAAATCCCGGAGAGAAAAAAGGGCTCTAAAGGAGGTAAACTCTCTGCCAGAATAAATACGCGCCAACAGTCGATGTGATTTAGACAAGCGTGCACTCACACACACACACACTCATAGTCGGTGCGCCGCTTCGTTTTATAATGGCGAAAGAACCATGGAATTTTCACTTGTGCGTTTTCTCTCGCTAGCTCGAAGTTTGTTCGCTTCATCAAAAGAGAATCCGAGACGCTAGAAAAATAAATAGTGGTGGTGTGTCTTGCGTAACGATGTTTGTCGCTGTTGGCGCGTAATTCAATAAAGGCTGCAGCGGTAGTCAAGTTATAACTGAAAGGTTGGCAATTATTTATTTAGGGATGATAACTCACTTAAACTGAATCCGGACTCCTTGACGTGGATTACAACCATTGGCATGAGAACCATGACGATAAGGTTGACCACGTGGAAAACCATACCCGGTCCATGAGCTAGAATGTCCTGGAACAAAGTGAAAATTGTTAATCAGTGTAAAGTGTCGTGTGAATTTCTTAATCTCATTCGAGTAGGAGTAGCCAGTCGAAATAGAGGTCAAGGGACAAATGAAACAATTCTCTAGTATATAAGAGAAAACTTGCTAGCATCTCAGTCGCGCGAGCGCGTAGCATAGCCCTTTTGAGAGAGTGAATTGCGAGTAGTATCCGTATAGCTGCTGCAACAAACCCCTTGAACCAATCACTTGAATGTGAAGATCTCTTACTTGCGTCCGAGATACTCGACAAACTCTACAACGTTTACCGAAGTACCGGGGCGCGTACTAGTGCTACTACTATACTACTACTACTACTACCAACAGGCAGAAGACGATGTGGCTATATACCTGTTTAACTCAATAGCTAAAGAGCGAGCCTTTGCTCTACCTTCCGGAAGCCCGATTTCCCTTATTCCACTCTCGCCGTCCAACATTGTAAATATAGAGAGCGACCGTGCTCTGTGTATTTGGCAAATTGCATTTGCCCATTCCAACTGACTCGAGAAAATCAGCTCTGCTTTACGGCTTCAGCACTCCACCCCCCCCCCCCTCTCTCTCTTTCTCGCTCTCACTCTCTCTCTCTCAATGAATTTCTTCTCGAAAGATCGATATCTAAATTAATAATCGAAGCAACCGCACACAGCAACGACAGCGGCAGCGGCTGCAGCAGCAACAGCAGTGCGACGTGAATCCGCGCGTAGTTCCGAACTCATTCGTCGTAAAAGGCAAGTTGCGGAAAGAGGATGCAATTCAGTTTTACGCGCGGGAGAACGTAAAGCTAACTTATATATACATACCAAGCGCGTTTTAGCCGACAAACTATAGTATATACGCTCGGCCAGGAAGACAAATTTCCATTTGTCTCTACAACGACACTACAGCCGCAGAGAATGTACACATAGAAAGAGCTCTCGTGAGTTTACGGAAGCGATTTCCTACAGATGTAACCTCATCTCTCCTATCAATACTACCCTGTACGCGGAACTCGCGTAATCGATCGAACTCTCTATCTCTCTCAATCGCTCTCTGTCACTGTTGCTATAAGTGTACGCGACTGCTGCATTTACGCGCAACGCGGCTATTTGCACACTGCGACCAACGAAATTTGCACGGTGGTTGGTACCTCGTTAATTTGTGTTAATGTTACCATCACACTCCCGCCTACGCATACGTATGGATGTATAGAGAGATCAGCGACGCGAGCTGTCGCTCCCTCTCCTGCTCCGATGTGAGCAGCTGCGTGTATATTCCACGCGGCAGTCGTGGGTCATAGATGCATCGATCCGACGAAAAGCAGGAAATTCATCTGGACGCAAACGATGATGTGATCGATGATTCGGCGGAAAGAAGCTGACGCAAATAATTGACGACGTGTTGCGCATCGCTGCTGCTAGCGTTGCTCCCCGAATTTCGGACTGGCGAGTACGGCTTACTAATGAAGATGAAAAGCCTTTTCCAGTTGGATATGAGTTGCTATATTTTTTTCCCTACTTACCATTGCCAGTCCTTTCTCGATGAGAAGGCAGAGCATCACAGGCACCGTGGAATCTGCAATGACAATAGGATTGTGAATTACTGTGCTACCACAATGTGCGGTACAGAGTGCGCGGCTGACGCAACTGGTATTGTACTACTTAAAATGCAATGTACGCTATATTACAGCGGACGGAATACAGGACAGTGTGCATGTGTATAATACGAATCAGCGAAAATTTGCACACAAGCAGCTGTCAGGAGATGTCGAAATCCTTTTCACTCTCGGGACAGGTCTAGCAGTACCTAGACCATGTCATGCGCCACTCGTGCCTCCAGTCATGTCAGGACAATTGAAGCGCGACAAAAGGTGTCAATGCGCTCTCGTTTACACACTACCTCTACGGCAAACATTACATCGTACTAGTACTAGCCTGAACTAGAGAACTAGCTGACTCATGGGGAATCGGTTTCGACGCAACGTCTCGCAAGCTTGTCACTCAAAGCGCGTGCGACCGGAAACCGAAGGGCCGTATCGCATAGTAGCAGCGGCAGCATCACGGAAAAAGAAGCGACGGCCACTCTACTCTCGCGTGGCCGGAATCAAACGACAAAAGAAACGAATAGAAAGAGAAGAAATTTCCGTATAGCTGCTCTCGAGTGCTTTCAAATTTTCAACTCCGATGCGCTTCGAAGGAGTCTACATATACACGTAGATGTATAAAAATAACGCGCGCAGGTGTGTATACGGGAGAGTATGTCTGGCGTTGTAGAGAGGGAATTTCTACCGAGACGTTTTATTGCTCTACCTTTGTCGTCATCATAGCTGGCGCTTCGAGCAGGAAAATGCGCGCAACCCAGTTTTACCACGGGAAAATATACGAGAATGATCCAATTAGCGATGATTGCAGCAGTCTCTGCCGCTGAAAGTATCACTCGTCGCTGTAGCTCTCTTTGTTTTACGTTTCGCGAATGTTAAATATGTGTACGACGTAGTCACAGTGTGGCCATGGTCTTTTCATTTTTTTAATTAAGATTCACGAGGGCTTTCGAGTAACTCGCCCCTCGACGAGTTCCTCGACGAGTATAAACGTCTGGAACGTGCGGATTTTTAAATTAGCTTTATTATATATGCCTGTTGGAAAACGGTTGGAAATCTCTTTACTCATCCGTAGAAAAAAAAAACTTGTAGGTGGATTGAACGATGAAATACATAGGCGACGAAGCCGTAGCAGCTGGCATTAAGCGATGAGCGCGCGAGCATTGAATGCGATATAATGAGGCATGCTTTGCATCGCTAATTTATGCGTATCGAAAAAATATGTTCTTAATGAAAGAATAAACCGCAAACAGTCTACACTGTGTAAAAAAGGAGACGCTCGAGGCTCGTTAAAATGCCGGCGTAAATATTTATCAAAAAAAAAAACCGCGCGCAAATGTCCAACAAGGCAAATAGCTCCAGTAGGTAATAGCCACTGAGCTCTTTTAGAATCATCATCCAACGGTCGGTTATTGCGTCGCTAGCTAAAAAAAAGTATGTAGTCGCGGTCGGTTTTCGAGTGCGTCCCGTGGCTAATTTTATTTTGCCTCTCGCCACAGAACAGTCAAAGAAGCGAAGGGGTAAGCTAAAGAGAGAGGAGAGATGGTTATATAGCAGGTAGGAAAAGAGGTGAATTTGGTTGGCGCTCTCTCCGCTACGTATATGTTAAGCTCTAGTTTCCAGTGCACTAATAGAAATGAATGGAACGCCTTTTACCGCAAAATTCGTCGACGACTTCTTTTTTTAGCAGTAGGGTAGTAACGCAACATGGCGTGAAAAAGCAGTCCGCGCGGCTCGATTTGCCAGAAACAAAAAACGAGGAGATAGCTATGGAGAACCGACAAGAAAGCTGCGCAGGAGAAAGAGAAGAGCGAAGGAAAAAGGAAACAGAAAAGCTTTAAATAGTCGCGCACTTTCTTTCTCTCTCGCCCTCACTCCCGTGGGCGCGCGTGCTCTATTCGAGCTTCGGTTACTCTTTCGTTTGGTGAAAGCAACTCGGGAATTCCTCTCTGTGCACCTGGAAATGTACGAGCATTAGAAGTTAAAGTATTATAGGCTTTAAATCCTCAAAGCTGCTGCGCAGGAATAAGAGTAACGCAGCGGGCCTGGAATTTCAACAAACTGACCGTCAAACTTACTCGGCGATCTAGGTACTTTTGTTTTTTTTTCTTTGTAGAATATTTTCATTTTTTTTTGCTTTACCTCATCTCACTTTTACTACTTCGTCGGTTTCATAGAAATTGCTACTTCTCTGTATAAATTACCAATTTATCGCCGTGTGATTAAAAAACAGCCGCGCGAGAGATGAACTGGAGCATAAAAATTCAGAGCCACGTATATAAATATGAACTTTGTACATAAAATTATTTTGCGTTGGCTGTTTATTATAGCTGATTAAGAGCCGTAATTAAAAAACCTTCTCAATGCCCAACGGTTACACGAGACCGTGTGCTTAGCTTCTTCTTACCAAAGTTACGCGAAGCCGTAAAAAGTAACTCTAGATAAGAGTTATTCGCGCAATATATGTATTTTTATTCTCTTATCAAAGGTGATAATCGAGAATATAAGATGTTTTAAATTTTAAACGAGCTTTTACGTGTCACGTCTTTCTTAAAAATTTTTCCTCGAACAAAAAATAAAAATCGTTCGATATTTTATCAAGACTCGAACGGTACTGTCATAACGTAACGATTTTTATTTTTATCTCAATTGTTTTGAGAAAATTTGTAGATGACAATTTAAATATTTTTAGAGACTAGATGACAAAGATAAACAACGGTAGAAGTTCTGAAACGCGAGACGCAGAACTCTCTCGCGAAATCTATTTTACCGCTAATTTCGCACGTCTCGTCGCAAATTAGGATCGCGTATACTCACGCACCGGATGATGTTCGCATGCGCTCTCGCTCGAAATATCTCGCTTTAAATTTGATTATTTCACGAATACGCGTCCGTTGAGTGTAATTCATTCGCGATGCAGGCTTTACGATGCGACGACGAAACAACGCGTCGTTTGCCTCTGTGTACACACATAGACACAAGCGTGCACCACCCGTACATATGCATTTCCAAATGCATTACAGGGATTGGGGGAATGAGAGAGAGAGAGAGAGAGAGGAAACAAGCAAGCGCAAAGGGGAAGCAGTGCTTTTCAACTTTGGTAATTAAGGAAATTAGAATTCCTAGGCGCTAAATTATCGCGTCAACGTTAATACGCGACTGCGTGCTCGACGCGACAAAAGTACGACGATGTTTCATTTTCAAGAGTGAGACTGAGCTGTTACTTAATAACGAGGACTATTCATTCTCGACCACTACTGCTAAGTTGTATGTGGAAATGTTTAAAATAAAAATGCTCCGTATAGACGTTTAGCGTTTCTATTGTTTTTATCGAGAATTATAGGATTGTGCTGGTGTACCGAGAATTGCACCCGTGATCTAAATAAATTGTTTGACTTTACTGCGAGTTCCCCTCTCGCCATAAATAGTTCGGCGTCATTCATACATTCGACTGAATGCTTCGCGCGAGATTATTTATCATCCGCTGAGCTATTGTTTGAAAGTTGAAAGCAATAGTCTATTTAAAAATATATAATGTAACCGCAGTTTGTTTTACACTGCCGTGTTTTCTATAAATACTCTTATATTAAGACACTTTTGATAAAAAAATTTATGCGTATTCTGTAGAGACGTGTTGTACACGTGAAAAATGAGTTGAGCATAAATATATAAAATCTGTATAGTATCAGGATTTATTTACCTTTAATTGAAATAATATTTGCCGATAAATATTTAATTTTGTAGATCTAGATATTACAAGGATTAACGAATGGGAAGTTAAAAATTATTCTCGATAAAGCAAAAAACTCTTATCTAACTCTAACGTAAGCGGTCACGTTTTGGCGTCAAAGGAATATGACGTAAGGAGGTCGTCAGGAATGGGACAGGGAAAATGAATACGCGAAAACTACTTATCAATAAAGGTTTTTTTGTTGCGTATGGAGCAGAGGTTCGCGAGTGGTTGTTCCCGTATGCGTTCCCGGATTCCGACGCGATGGATGCACGTTGCTCGCGCTGCGCTACTCTCTCTCTCCCCAGTCAGACTATATCCACGCAGAGAGGCGGGATTGTGGTCTGACCCTCTTTTGCTCTAGCGGACGATGTCCGCTGAGAGCGAAGGAAATGGGGCTCCTTATGCCTGTGCGTGAGAGCGCACGTGGCGAGAGAGGAGATTTCGCGGGCGGATGCAAAGTGAGTCCAGATTACCCGACTAGCGACACCGCGGAGTTCTATCGCTCGAATCGACTGTGTGCCACGGCGGGTCTCCACAGAATGCCTCTTTTCGCGCTTTGGCTTGTCTATTTATCACCTCGGACATACGGTTAAAATAGACAAGCCAATAGATGTGATTCCACGTATTGGTGGCGGGCCCTTCGTGCGAGTTCGCACCGGCCGCGGATTTCCACGAAGTCCCTATAGGGAGAAAAAGGCGCGCCTATGCGATCGCGCGCGTACATCAATTCCCCCCTTAGTTTGGCGACTTTTTCTCTGATTGCAAAAATGTGTATCGAATTATTTGAGTTTATTCGCGATTCGCGCGCTCTGCTCCTGTGCGTGTAATTTTCTTTTTATTATGATTAAAACAAAAACCTTAATCGTACAATTGTCTGTATAGTAAAGTGTAGATGTTACAAAATTTAATTTAGGTGTACACATGTGGTGTTTTTTTGTGTTATGATTACTGTGTAGTGTACTAATTTTTTCATCGAGAGTGTTATTCTCTTTGATTGAAAGCGAATCTGCGCAATCGCCTCGACACAAGCGGGTCTTTGATTTATAATAATTTACGAAGATAAAACACATGAGTATATAAAACTTATAATTAAAACTGAATAAATTCGCAATAAATAATTATGTATTACAAAAATAGAACTTATGTTACTAAGGAATAATTTAATCTTCTTCGATTAACCGGTTGATTTCGTCCATGACTTCGTCGATAGGTTGCGCGTCCGACGCTGTGCCACCAGCACACTCGACCTTGTCATCCTCACCTGAGGTTACAGAGCAAGAAAGGTTAGATGCTGTAACGTTGTCCAACGTTGCGGATGGTGGAATGGCCAATACCCCATCTTGAGCTTCTGCTTTCTTGAAACTGTTGCTTGATTTACCGAGACCTTGATTCGTAAGCTCGGTCGGATTCACCTCGAACAGCATACACACTGTTTCTAACGCACGCTTTTTAGTCTCTAAGTCACTACGTTTATGTGCTAATTTACACATATCAAGCGCGATTCGCACTTTTACGTCACGTCCACCACGTGGTCTTCTTCGTCCACCCATTTACTCGGTTACACTAGTTTTAAGTTTTAATGTTATTTCGCGAACGTAAAAAGTAACCGCACTTCCGTTCACGTGAATCACTGGGTTTTGAGTCTAGGTTGATTGTACCTTTCTTCGGCCTACCTCTTCTTCGTTTAGCCGGAATAGTTGAATTGTTGTCGATGTCGGTAACTGTCCAGTTACTCGGTTGGTTGTTTGGTGTCTTCTCAGACGATGATGAGCATGACTGAGAGTTGAAGGTGTCTGGGCGAGCCTGTAGGGTCGGCTGCGTCGCAGGTTGTGTTTGTAGGCACGTACGAGTCAACGGAGATGACTGAACTGAGCGCTGTGAAGTGCGTGTATCGGACGATACGTCGCGAGTTTGGTTGTGTGTCGTCTGCTGCGAAGCATCCACTTCGGCAGAGGTTTGTTTATATGACCTTTTCAGGTCACGGACGTTTAGTTTGATCGGGTCCTGCCCAGGACGATCAACAATGTATACGTCGTTGCTGCATTTTTGTGTGATTGTCGCTGGAACGGTCCAGCGAGGTGCGAGGCCAGCGTTGAATTTTTCGGCCGCGTTTGATAAAACGAAGTTTCGCGTTAACACGGTATCTCCGACATTCAATGGCGTTGTATTTAGCGTCGACGTATCTAGCGCAGCTGCTTGATTCTGACGAGCGTCGTCAATACGATTTTGCGTTTCATCTGCGTAGATGAACGACCATTCTCCCGGTCGCGGTAACGTTCGACCTAATAGCATGTGGCTTGGTGTTTGTCCCGTTATGCGATTCACGCGACGTCGCATCGCGAAAAGACAATTAGGGATCTTCAAATCCCAATCCGTTTGTTTACGCCCGAATATTCCGAGTCGCAAACCCTTTTTTAATTCTTGATTCCGACGTTCTGTCGGATTTCCTTGAGGATGATACGCGGGTGTAGTATGCGCGAGTGCTCCCCATGTTTTGCATTTTCCTAACCAAGCGCTACCACGAAACTGTGGACCATTATCAGTAAGGATTACGCGAGGATAGCCCCAACGTTTAAAAATCTCATTTTCAATGATTGGCGCAATTGTTTTTAACTCCGAATTCGGTATGGCGAACGCTTCTACCCATCTCGACATAGTATCTGTGATAACGAGTATAAAACGCTTTTGACGTTGAGTACGAGGGTACGGTCCCATTAAATCGATCGCGACTGTGTCCCAGGGTGCAAATGGTATTCGAGGGCGGTTGTCACCCTTGGCTATAGGTTTAGAAGCTTTAACCATCGCACAAATACTACAATTGCCTACTGCGTTTCTAATCTCTTCGCGCATCCGCGGCCAGAAATGTTTTTCGCGTACGGCACGTAGCGTTTCATCGCAACCCGGATGACCTGCTAAGGGATCATTATGATAATAATCGATTACTTGTTTACGGCACGCATACGGCACGTATATTCGCGGGTTTTTACTGTGTTCAAAAACATAATACGCGTCCTTTTCGAATTTTAAAATTTGACCGAATTGTAAAAATCGTTCCGCATCCTTTACATCCGGTGAGTCTTGTTGCTGCTCCGAAATAATATTCGAAAGTAAGTCTTGAGCGATCGTTGACGCGATACGCATCTCTTGAGGTTTGTCGCGACATTCGGGTGGCGAAAGAGAATCGACAAGAGCACCTTCGTCGACAGCGTGTGTATCGGTCGCTTCTCGCGAGAGCGCATCAGCGAACTCATTGCTTTTACCCGGAATGTGTTCTATAGTGAAATTAAAGCTACGTAAATACATCGCCCAACGATGTAATTTCCCTTTTCCATCTTTAATGTTGTCTAACCATGTTAATGCTCGGTTGTCTGTACGTAAAATGAATTTACCGTCTTCCAAATACCGACTAAATCTACGTAAGGCCCATATGACAGCTAGGCACTCTTGCTCGTTCGAGTGATATCGTTTTTCAGCTTTCGTAAATTTCGCTGATGCATACGCAATAACGCGACGTTCATTATTTTCTCCTAACTGAAAGATAACCGCGCCCATCCCAGTACCACTGGCGTCCGTCTGTACTACAAACGGCTTCCCCGGCTCGGGTCTGCAAAGCGTGAGCGGCTCACTGAAGGCGCGCTTGATAGCGTCGAACGCTTGCTGTTCATGCTGACTCCAGCGCCACGGCCTGTTTGCGGACAAGAGTTCCGTCAGAGGTTGGGCTAGCTGTGCGAAATTCGATACGTATTCTCGAATCCACCCACATATACCGAAAAATTTCCGTAGATCCCTACGCGTTTTTGGTACTGGTGTATTTAGTATAGCGTTTACTTGTGTAGACTTGGCTTCGTTGCCCGTATCCGTGATTCGATAACCTAAAAAGTCGAGATCGCGTCGACCGAAAAAACATTTCGCGACGGCGCACGTGAGTTTATATATTCTGAGTCGTTCTAGTACTAATTTAAGATGATTCAAATGTTCGCTCCATGAATCAGAGTATATAACGAAATCATCGAGATATGATTTTACAAAAACATTCGTATATCCTGTCAGGACTTGTTGAGTAATAAAATCATTAAAGAATCCTGGAGCGTTCTTTAATCCGAATGACATAACGCGCCATTGGTATAGGCCACCTTCGGGTGTTGAAAAAGTAGTAAACGGTTTCGATTTTTCACTTAAAGGTATTTGCCAATAACCGTTTTTCAAATCTAACGTCGTGAAAATTTTCGCGTTACCGATGTCTTTGATTACTTCGTGTACTACCGGTAGCACTTGTGCACGTCCCTTTGTAATGCTGTTTAAGCGACGATTGTCGATGCAAAACCGAAAACTTCCATCCGGTTTACGCGGCATCACAATCGGAGAGCAATAATTCGCCTCTGACGGCTCGATCAACCTATCAGCTAATAATTCGCGCACTTTTGTAGCGATCGCTTTCTTCTTTTCAGCAGAAGTCGGATAAGGAGCGATGCGAAAGGGCGTTTCGTCCGAAACTTCAATATTGAACACTGCGAACGGTGTCTGCTTCAACGGTCCCGTCGGAAACAGTACGTCCGCGTATTCCGTAATAAGCCGCGCGAGTTCTGGCTTCTGTTCCTCGGGAAAACCGTGATTTACTTGATCGAAGAAATTTTCTGGAGGTGTGATAGTTTGCGGTTGAGCACCATCGTTGCGAGTTAGGTATACCCGTCGACGTGAGTTTATACCGAAATAGATACAGTCTAAGTCGTGGTCGTGAACGACTTTTTGTTGTTTAAGCCATGAACGGCCAAGAGTAACTTCCGAATCTAGATCATCACAAATAAAAAACGTTACGTTCTGCGTTATTCCGCTTACGGTGATCGGTATTTCGCACTTCCTGTTTATACGCATGAATTTATTTTTGCACGCGGTACGCGCAACAAGATTTACATTTTCCCGAAAATATCTTGACGATACATATTTTTCACGTATAAAGCAGTCTGTAGCTGCCGAGTCAACTAAAGCGTTTGTCTCTACACCGTTGATCGAAATAGGTAAGTACCCTATGAATGCGCCGGATATTTGTGTGGAAGCGGCAATTAACGTATGTTCGGTTTGGGGGTTGACGGCGCCGCATTTTCCGTTGCCCCGCTGAGGTTTTCCTGTCGATGCGATTTTGAAGGACAATCGCGATTCCAATGTCTTCCTGGACAGAAATAACACCGTGGAAGTAAACGCGTCGAATTAGAGCGAGCATATGACGGAGATATCTGAGCGTTTGCAGTTGGCGTTGATATCGGCTTAGGCTTCGTCTGTTCGACGTTGTGCGCCATCAGCTGAGCACTACGCCTTGAGGCATTACGCTCTTCCATCTCATCCTGTTCGATTTGTGCTACACGAGTTATGAGGTCTTCTACCGACTCGAACGTTGAACCTCGTAAGAGTTTTCGTATGGATCCGCGTAACGCTTCTACTAGTACTGCAATTATTTGAATTTCTGCCGCTTGCGGATGTAGTCTACGCGCGAGCAAGTGACGTTGTTCTAGAAACATTAAGGTACTTTCTTTATCACCTTGTGGCTGACCGTATAATTTTGCATTTAATCGCATAAGTACGCTCGACGATGCGTACTTATTACGCAATAACTCAGCGAATTTTTGCCACGTAATATTCAAGTTTCGATAAACGGCCCACCATCGTGCGGCGTCGTCTTTCAACACACGAGTAGCGAGTCGAACCCGTGTGCTAGGTTCCGTGCGGTTAGATGTGAACGCGGCTTCACATCCTTGCAAAAAAATTTCAGGATCCTCGTGGTCCCGACCTGCGAATTCCGGCAAATCAATGTTACCCGCGACGATCGCACGTAGTAAATGACGCCAGTCTTCGGTAGTTGGCTGTTCGCTGTTTACAGAAATATTATTATTAGGAGGTACCGTATTTGTATCTACCGGTTGTTCGTTCTGATTTAAATTCGCGCTGTTATCAGGCGTATTCGTGCCATTCTGTATAGGTATTACATTACCGAGATTACCGAGATTGCCGAGATTTTGCGTCGAGTTACTCGATGAGCTCTTTGGAGGGCTTCGACCAATCATTTTCGCGACAATTCGATAGCACAAAGAAAAAAAATTACACGAACACTGTTTTCGATTTATGGGCGCCACTGGTTTTTTTACGACTGCCAGAAGTCGAGTTTTTTCACTGCACAATAGTCACTTTTTTTTCGTTTAACAGTTCACCTATACTTACAATATCACTCAATGTAAATCGTAGTTCTCGTGGATCGGGCCCCCCACACAATTTCTCGTGGATCGAGCCCCACGTTCTGGGCCGCCAAAATTAATGTAAGCGGTCAACGTTCTGGCGTCAAAGGAATATGACGTAAGGAGGTCGTCAGGAATGGGACAGGGAAAATGAATACGCGAAAACTACTTATCAATAAAGGTTTTTTTTGTTGCGTATGGAGCAGAGGTTCGCGAGTGGTTGTTCCCGTATGCGTTCCCGGATTCCGACGCGATGGATGCACGTTGCTCGCGCTGCGCTACTCTCTCTCCCCAGCCAGACTATATCCACGCAGAGAGGCGGGATTGTGGTCTGACCCTCTTTTGCTCTAGCGGACGATGTCCGCTGAGAGCGAAGGAAATGGGGCTCCTTATGCCTGTGCGTGAGAGCGCACGTGGCGAGAGAGGAGATTTCGCGGGCGGATGCAAAGTGAGTCCAGATTACCCGACTAGCGACACCGCGGAGTTCTATCGCTCGAATCGACTGTGTGCCACGGCGGGTCTCCACAGAATGCCTCTTTTCGCGCTTTGGCTTGTCTATTTATCACCTCGGACATACGGTTAAAATAGACAAGCCAATAGATGTGATTCCACGTATTGGTGGCGGGCCCTTCGTGCGAGTTCGCACCGGCCGCGGATTTCCACGAAGTCCCTATAGTGAGAAAAAGGCGCGCCTATGAGATCGCGCGCGTACATCAACTCGTTTACACAAATGACTTTTTCACTCGCTTGTTCACAAGTGAGATTGGAACTCATAAATAAGAAATTAGGAAGCATATATTTCTATTATAATTGTAATTTGATTATATGCATTTCTATATAATGAAAAAATGAAAATATTTAACCATCCATTCGACCAAGCCGTCTACAAAATGTAAATTAAAAATATTATTATGCATAAGAGCATAATTTATTAAAAAACACTTCGTTATAACATGGGTCTTTTCAATAAAATGTAAAGAAGTTCGAGGATAATTAAATTATTGCGCTTTTCTAAATAAAGCAGCAGTCATTCCAATTAAATTTATTAATCACATATTCATTGACTGCATTTAATTATAAATTTTAATTTATCGATATTTAAAAAAACAATTTGTTATACTAACATCTCATTATGTTGACTACGCATGCTAGCTATAACGTCATAAAATTGGCACGTAATTTTCGTCGTTAAAACAAATGTATAACTTATTCGTTTTAAATACGAATAGCATTAAAATAAATTAGATGAAAGATTTTTAATGTACCGAGTTTATTTACAGATGATTTTATTTATAGCTCACAATAAGAAAGTCAGCAATCACATTATATTTAGGATATTTTTTAAGGGGATAAGCCTGCGTTAAACATCGAAAATAATATAAAATGATTTATCTTTTACGGAGCGTGAAAAGAGATCTTAATCTAGATAACTCATTTTTATATTACACTACACCTTTATACACTAAATTAATCCATACGATTCATTTGCGCTTTTATATTCTGTTTGATTTTTGTATTTTTATTCGCTTGTCACGTGTTTTTGAGCTACGCGTGTTCTTCTAAAACAATTATTCTTTTAATTATTTTCCACGGCTATAAAAAATGTGTAAGTTATTTAATACTAATAATATATAATGCATAAATCAATCCCTTGTAAGAGGATATAATATCAAAGTCTAGAAACACTATACTGATTACTCAGTGAGGAAGGATCAGGAATTATACGTGAACTTGGAATATAACAAATTCTAAGTACTCAAACTCAGTTCTGTTTTGTAACTAATTAATCATTTTGTCATTATTTTCGGTATTCAACTCAGACTTACCCCTTAAATCAACTAATTGAAACAAGGCTAGTACTGATAGTTATACGTCAGTCCAGCTTTCGGTGTATATTAATATAAACGAGTATCGTGTCAATATAAATTGCCGAATTGCTATTTCATAAATGATGATCAACTAAAATACCGAATGATGGATCGAGCTCTCAAATATTGTTTACCTACCGGATATACGATGATAAATCAAAATTCCGTTGCTAATACCTCTTCCTCTTTCAGCTCGGTACAAACGTTGGCACACATATATAAACCGCAACATTTTTTAATTACACTCGCGCAATTTAAAATTCATTTGCGCCTACCTACATGAGCACGGGTTGTAAGACTCTGCAGAAATATTTTCGCAAACTCAGGGAGAGCATGGGTGAAACAGAAAATTAGTTCGCACCGCGAAAAAGCTCGTATAATCCATTTCCCTCGAGGGTCGAAAAATACCAAAAATCCGGAGCACAAAAAAGAGTCCGAGGGCGGCTAACGCCATACGAAAAGTCGCACGCCACATACCTGTAGGGAAAGAAAAACCGCGAGCAGAATGCAAGGGAATGCAGAAGTTGAAATAAATCCAGCGGTTGAGAGAAAGAGACAGAGAGACACGCCTCGCATTATTCCACGCTCGTTACGGAGGAGAGAGAAACAGAGTTAGAAGAGAGACAGGGAGGGGGGGGGAGTAGCGGCGTCTTTCACGTTTGCTCTTAACGAGTTAAGAGCTGCGAGAGTTGCCAGGGTTAACTTGAGGATGCTAGCGCCGTCGTGAAGTTGGAGCCGAAACTTAATGCTCGGCGAAGCCGCGGACAAGCGGATACGTGCCGTGGTGTACGTATCTTGAGTCTTGTTACGGGAACTCGTCGATTGTGCCCAAGACATCGTTCTATCTACTCTTGCGGTAGCGGAGTTTTAACAACTTTTATGTTTTGCGAACATATCTACATATGCATCTCGCTTTTCCTTTGTACGAACTTGGCACATCCTTTCGGAACAATAAAATAAGCTCGAGTAAGCGAACAAAGTGTAATCGAAGTATAAAAAGAAGAAAGCCACATTCGTATATATCGCTGTTACACAAGGCGGTCTTAGCGGTGAAAATCCTTTTTGCATCGGCTAAATTACGACGTTGCCTCATGCACAAATGATAAAAAACGACAAACATAAAAGAAAAGCCGGGGCTATAAAAAAACAAAAAAAGGAGAGCTGAAGGAGGAGAGATCCACACGTAAAAATGTATAAACGTCCCTCGTCACGAGCAAAGTCTCTCTCTCTCTCTCTCTCTCTCTCTCTCTCTCTTACGACTATATTCTCACGGTCTTGCTCGCGGATGCATATATGTGTATCTCGAAGCGTCGCGTCGTAAAGTGTAAAATTAACGTGAGGCAAAGCTATAACGTGTATCAAAAACGGAGTACGAGGCAGAGGGGGGTTTCCATACGCGCCGGCTCTTTTTCATGCGGATAGATTTACCGACTATATATGCTTTTATTTGCCCAGAATACAACGACGAGGAGTATAGTTACTATTACAGTTATAAATATTTTCGTTTTCTGTCCATATATTTACTTTGAAACGTGTTCCCGTGTTTATGCATTCCAACGCCTATAAACGTATGCGTGAGACACGTACATAAAATGTCCATGTTAGTTTAAATTTATCTTGAGCGTTATAACGACCGTTATAAGTATGTAATACCCTGACGAGTGACAAAATGTCTCGAACATCATCATGGGCGATTCTGATAAATTTTCCCTTAAAAATCTGTGTTTCCTTTATATTTTGGGAATATTTAAAAAATATTCCAACTAGTTTCAATGAATTTTGTAACATTTTTTTGACTCTTTTAAAAATAGAAGTTGCAGGATGTAAAAAAAATTTTATTTTTATTTTTTTGATCAGACTAATTTAAAATGTGTATGACTCCTGAGGTAAACATTTGCCATTAAAAACATATAGAAGCTGTATTTAATAAAATTGACTCAATTTAAAGTATAACATGCTTTGAAATATATATAATAAAATAAAGAGAAATCAAATATGAAGATTTACATTATAATGGTAATATTCATATAAAGATGTAGACAAAAAGAAGTAACTAATCAGAAAGTACTATTATTATTATAAATAAAAACAGATAAATCGTTAAACGGAGAAATATATGTATAAGTGCAATATAATGTTTAAAATAAAATATCTTCGATAGAGGAACCAATTGTCATTTCTTTAATAAAATCTTAAATACTTATAGTTGACTCACATACATGTATATATATGTGCGTGACGCCATGTAACGCATTTTTTAAAAGTTCGTTGCCAGTGTACCTTTATACGTTAAAAATTGTAGGGAATCAAAATTTACAGTATCCAAATTGAAGTATCACATGACCCACTTTTTCTAGTCTGAAATTCATAGTCATAAATTCTGATTTATAAAATCGGCTTATCAGAATTTATTTAGTTCTGATATAATTGTTATATACGTCATTTCAAAATCGTTATCAGTAACTCTTAAAATTCCCATATTTTTAACTTCCCGTCCTCCATTTTAGATTCAGCTATCGTGAATTTTGGATAACCACCAAGACTTGATATAAGCAAGCCTAAATCACAATAGTGTCAATTTAGCGTGTTTATTTGAAATTCGGCCATGCATTTATCATACCGGACCGGCGTGATGATCCGGGGCGTCATGGGTTGAGTTGGCAATATTTGACCTTGGATTGACTCTAACAATGAGCCTTAGACACTTTTGTATAGAGATAAGAAACCCACCAATTTTTAAAAATCTCGGTCCTCTAAAGGTTAACGAATCAAATTTGATTTGAAAAGTGCCTAATGTGAGAGAGCGATCCTCGCTAAAAATTCAGAAAATATAAATATGTCTACAAAGTTTGTTCGTAAGAAATTGGTTTTGATATAAATTATTATAGAAGTGGACCTGGTAAAAAAACTTGATATATGTATACGATAGTTTTAGAACAAAACTTCCTAGAATAACAAATATGATAAAGTATGAGTACAAAAATATTAGATTATTATACAACTTTAAAATGAAAAATTAATGAAAGTATTGAAAGAATGTATCCGCTAGAGAACAGCGTTATTGATCTGAGTATTTCATTACTCAGATCATTCGATAAATTATTCATTATTTTTCATCGGTTTTCATTTCAGATAATTTGTCATCAAATCGCCCATATATACTGTACACCTATAATACTAAAATAAAAGACTGTGAGAATAAACGAGTATCGCCGTACTCAAATATCAGTAATAAATAATAATTATTCGTACAAAGCATCACCCGGATTTAATTATTTTTCACGAAATAAAACAAATTATTCAATACAGTTAGTTTTATTATGCCTGAGGCGCATATCCGCTAGTATTTCTTGTCTCACACAGCACACAGAGGTTTGTCAAATCAGCGAAAAATATCTCGTTTGTAAAATTGTCATCGATATTCTCCTTAGTCTGGCATTGCAGGAAGGAATCTTTCCGCGCGAGAACGTTTGGTTATGCTTCCCCCAAAGCTAATGAAGTGTCCCGCCTCTGATGATATAATAAATTGGCCGATCCCCACCCTATACTAACGCGATTTAATATCCTCCTCCAGGCTCAGCCGGCTATATACATCCGCGAAATAATTAATCCCCTAATCGCGCGGCCGCTGCCGCGGAAAGTTCGCTTAAAAAGCAATCTTGATTCCCACCCCCAGCTCTTTATATCCAAGCTATATACATATATAGAGTAGAAGGGGGTCGGCAAATTATTATGCGAAGCGCGCGAGCGAAAGAAAAGCGTATAAGGTACATAATGCGAGCGTGAGCGTAAGAGAGAGAGAGGCTCGAAGATTCTGAAATATGAGGGGCTATTAGCCCGACGGTTTCTCCCCTCCTTCAGAAACATTACCAACCCTTATACGCGTAAATAATGCAGCTTCTTAGTCGAGCTTACCGCGCAAGCTGATATATCCAACGGGCCGTTCGCTCGCGGTACGCGCGCCCGCGCGTACCGTTTAAAGTCCGACAGAAGAGAGAAACTTTTTTCCCTCCTTTGTTGTGCTCTGCTCGCGGAAGAGATGTTACGAAATGAGCGCTGGAATATTGTGCTTCACAGGAAACTTTTTTATACACGTGTAAAAAGCGAACTTCTCTCGCAGTGTATTCTTTCTACGGAACCGGAGTGAATTATGCGTGCTGCCTTTCTTTTTTTTCGTTTCTTTCTTTTTTCTTTTTTTGAATAAATTCTCTCGGTCTTTCTTATTATGATCTTCTTCGAACAAAAGACGGAATTTCAATTTCGCGTCATCGTCTCCTCTTCAATACAGGAGCAGCAGAAAATCATCATCAGAGAAGAAGCCGTGGAAAATTCTCCCTTGGCCGTACAGCACGAACATAAAAAGAAAGCACTGCTGCCTTTTTCATTTCCGCATGCAGTGCGAGCCGAAATTTTAATGTTTCGAGCGCGCAGAAAAGCCGTTGCGTCTTTATACCGCGCTTTGCAATTTCTTACACATGTACAGAGCAGACAGGCCAGGCCTCTCGTGGGCCGCATCAAAGAGCCCGAATCGACTCGTTCTGCGCTACGCGGGTGTGCGGTGGTTTGTAATCGATGTTCTTTTTTTGCGATGCACCGAAATGAGAACACGTGATGTATTAAAAAGAGCAAAGCGCGTGTTGGAAAATTGTTTTTCTTTATCTTGGGAATCGTGATAAATGCTCGAAGCTGCACCTGACACATAGAGAAATCTTGAAAATATTCTCATCAAAGTTTTCGAAAAGCGAAGATCTTTCTCAATCAAGTTTTGATTTTCATTCTCGAGAGCAGTTCTCGTTCAGACTCTCGTTTCTTTGCACGAGCGCAATCGATCCTGACAAGTGCCAGCGGCGAGACGGAGGGTTATACAATCCGACCTACAGCCACTACTGTGGATAGAAGCGGCTCGAAACTCTTCGAATACGATTTATACATATTTAATGCCGCGATGGCTTTTTCGCCTCTTCCCCGACAAAGATTCGTATTAATGGCTTGTCGACTCGATCCATATTTGCTCGTTTAATTGATTGAGACGAGGACTGCAGAAGCTTTTTGCAGGCGACGCTCGCAAAAAGGGAGGAATAGAGGACGACGACGACGCGCTCGGGGAGAAGAGAAGAGAGCTTTCGAGATTACTCGAGGCGACTGTGCAGAAAGCTGTGCGAGAGAGAGAGAGAGAGAGAGAGAGAGAGAGTGAGAGAGAGAAGACGTTCACTTTTTGAAGGCGTGTGCGGGGGCTCTTAAGAAAATTTATTCAACTTTTATCCCTTTGGAAAATCTCGAGCCGCGACATTTTTATTCCGCACTCGCCTCTTACTAATGAAATGTGCTCGGGTTATTTTACATCTCTCTCTCCCGTTGGCTTTCTCTTACGAAGAGAAGAACTACTGTGTAGCTTTGTGTAGCGGACTCCAAACTGTCAAAAAAATGTGAGTGCAATTAAGGCGTCCGGGAAAAATTACATTCACAAGTGTTTTTGTCACCGACTACGTTGTCGTCCGGTAAAAAGAAATATTTAAATGCGCGACTAGCGTCGGAAGATTTTTTTCCACGCGGCGGCAGGTGAATCAAGTTACTCGCGTCGTCGTCGTAGTCGTCGCCGTCGCTACTTATATCCGTGCATTCTTTCTTCTCGTGCTCGGCGTTCTCTATCTCTTTCTTTTATATTGTTCGCCAACGAAGAGGGAGTATTTCGCCTAAGAAAATGTGGGTCTCGGCGCGCTACTGGCCGGGGGATTAATCGCGAGTATTTAACCGGCTGCTAGAGGCTGAAGGAGTATTTTCATGAAAATGAGGCTGCTTATCGTCGACATCGTTCTTTTTCCGTTTTTTATTTTTATTTTAACCCGGACAGCTCGCCTATAAGAAGAGATTCTTCATCTCTCTGTGTTTATAGAGCAGAAAAGAAGGAAAAATCTCGAGCAAAATGAAATACAAAATTCATTCGGCGAGTCTCGTTGTGAGAGACAAAGGGAGTGAGCGTGTAACTCGCGCTCCGACGAACGTCAATAGAACGAAGAAAGGCTGTGCGCTCTGGAATCAAATGAAAAGCTGTCGAAGCTTCGAGAAGGAAAAAAGGCGAGAGCGCGACCGCGGAGGGATAAAACTCAAAGTACACACGACGAGCGAGGGATGAGAGAAAGAGAGAGAGAAAAAAAAGTCAACTTACAACAAATCAGCAGAATCGAAGGGTGCTCCTTGCTGCCGTCGTTCTTTCCGCTGAGGAAGAAATACCACTGCCTCGGGTCCACTCTGATCCCGTACCTGCGGGCAAAACGAGAAATCGAGAACTCGAAAAAAGAAGTAGCAGCGTAGCAGTAGCAGTGCTGGAGAGGAAAGCTCGGCTACGGTAGGTGGAGGAGACGAGCTGGATTTAGAGGACGTTACACGTTTTCCGGCATTTGCGCGCGTGCGACCAAGACGCCATTAACGTCCGTCTTCCGAAAGCACGAGCCCCCGGAGAAGAGAGAGAGAGAAAGAGAGAGCAAGCGCAGTGTCGTAAAAAAAGCTCCGCCTTTTCTTCTACTCTATCGCACTCCCCCTTTCTCCCACTTTCTCTTTGCGGCTAGTAGAGAATAAATAATAAACGTCACTCAGCGTGCGCGACTCTATTCCGGCCGGCTGAAATATGATCTCAGCTGTTGAGGAGGTAGGGCAAAAAATGAAGCCGATATCGGCTCTGCTGCTTCTTACCGCCACCGTCTCGTGCTATTGAATATTGACGAGTCGTCGCGCGATGTAAATGCGATTTGCCGAGCGCGCAAAAAGAACGGCAGCGTCACGCTTCCAACGCTTTATATGCCACCCCTCTTCAGCAGATATGCATGTTTGCGTGTATAATATATACGTCGCGCATCCGCGAGAGAGCGAGGGAGAGTTTCGGAAAAGCATTTCTCGCTAACAAGCCGCACGTAGAGCACTAATCCCTCAACTGCTATTCTATATGTATACGAGTTGTCGTCGTCGCTTCGTTCTCCGCGCGGTGTTAAGACTTTGTAAAGCGATAGCCAGTCGAATGCATAAATTATAACTACAACTCGCCCAAGTACAGGAGGCTGAATCGCCCGCTCACCCCCCCCCCCCACCCCCTTACTGCTAGAACAAACTTTTCCGTAAAGCCGGGACCGTCCGAGCGATCAAACTTCGGCGTTGCCTACTTTTCCCTCCACTTCCAGAACGACGCCCGCGCGCGCACGCTTTACTTTGAACTTTTATCGATGACAGGGATGTCGCGCTCCTGCCGCCTCGTAGAGACGAGTCGTCGCTTCGACTTATCGGGTACTCGCCTTCTCTCTCACTCTCAGATTTAACTTTCTATAATATATAAGCAATTTTCCTTCTCGACCTAGAACATTTTTTAACTTGAGATTTCATTTCCGCAATTCTTTCCCTGCTCTCTTATTATTAACTCAAACAAGAGTCCGGAAGTCTGTCGAACTCTCACACTTTTAGTCTGAGCTTGACGAGCCAACATTTTTTTTAAGAGCTCACGGTCCTTTATTCGCTCGATGAGTATTAAAAATGTAAAACGATTTTAATTACTTCTTCGTTACATTTATCGACGAGAAATCGTTTGGTCGTTTTGCCAATATCGAGATTTAATAATCGAAGCACTGTAGCCGCAGAAAAATCCCGTCTGTTAAATGGAATTAAGGTCTTCGTCGAAAATGTATTCGAAGAGGGATTGAATTCATTAGTGACGATTTTAAATGACAGAAGTGGTATATTTGGATAATTTTCGGGTAAATTAAACGGACATCTTTTTAGAGTTTCTGAGCCACCAATTGGTCATTAAAGTGTCAAATCGCTACAACACAAATGGACACTTCATAAATCATTAGCTGTTACAGGGACTTTATTGAGACGTCGTCATTATCTAGCTCACTATTTTTGAGGACATTCTTTTAGTGGTAGTATATATATATATCATCGGAGGTATAATCGGAGAGAAAAATATATCATACGATTAAAAACATAAGAAAACGCGTTTAGTGATCAAATGTTTTTCAAACCTTTTTGAAAATACAGCTGATATGAAAAAACATTTGTAATTATTTTACAATAAATTATACGAAGTGGTTCTTGTTCTTAGAAAAGTTATAGTAAAGTTCATAGTTTTTTCTCGAAAACTATAAACTTCACACTTCACTTAGTAACCATATTTTTCAAAAATTTACTGCAGGAATTTTTATGAGTCCACTTCCGTTCCAAATAACCTATGAAAAAAGAAGTTCCAAAAAGTGCGTTCTTATACCGTTAAATGGTTAAACAACTGAAATAATTCACTGCACTGTCTGAATTGACTTTACAACATAAAATTCAATAAAAATTTAATTTTTTTACAACTCGAACTTTAGCAAGAAATGTAAATTTATTCAAACACCTTAAAACTATGATAGTTACTTTCTTAGAAATGTAAGTTACATCTCCGTAACTTTTGGTGATGTTAGGTACAGGTCACAGTCATGATTATACGTGTAAAGTAGGAACTTCAATTGTAATATGAGATAACTCAATCGATAACTTTATTTCAGACTAAGGACATAACTCAATCGACTAGTTATGATATAAAAATAGTATAAAACTAGTTTTGGAGTCACTGAATGTATCTCCATTAAAGTTTTAAATGCTAATTCGAATGAAGAAAAATCTTCTCAAATTTTAATTTTAAGCCTTAATTTTAAAATACAATTAAGCTATTAACACGCATATGCATTTGGAAACAATTAGTAAATTTTACATAAAAAACTGTTTTTAAATAATGTATGTTTTTAACGAAAAATCCTTCCCGTAGTAGCAGCAAATTGTTGAAAATATGAAAGTAAAGTAAAGTAAGTAAATGAAAGTAGATTCAGTGCCAAAGAACAATTTTTAAAATTATTTTGGAGAAAAAACGATTGTTTACCCGTGAAACGGTTAGAGAACCTCCCATATATGCCCATAAAATTGACACTAATGAGGTTACCAAGTCATGTTAACATTTTTCAGAGAATCCGAGATAACTTCAAATGACAGTTCTGATTTACAGTTGCAAAATACATTATTCGGAGGAAAATGAGAAAATTCCATTTGAAAGTTTGGGACAAACTCGATTTCTTGCCCGTAAAATCTACATTTCGAATGCAAGCAGCCAAGTCACATAAGTATCCGGATAATTTACCGGTCACGCGAACAACAGGCGGTAAAAGCCCGTTCAGTTATACAGGCAGAGATTAAGCAGCAAATAAAACTATCCCTCGACTCATACATATTCGCAGGCGTGCACTCGAGTTACATAACTGCCAATAAATACAAGTGCCAGGTCAAAGTCCGTAACGTCGAAAACAATAATTACCACTTGTCTGGAGCTCATTTCTACTCTATGATCACGCGTGTAATTGCTTCTCAGTGCACGACCGGAGCATGTATACTGTAGTAGTGTAGGCAAAGACTCGGTACGAAGCCGAGCAATTAAGGAACCGGGGTTGCGAAACTTTTCGCTTAAACTTTTCAGCCGCGAAACTCTCGGCTCAGCTGATCCTTAACGAGCGTTATAAATTTTTGTTACCCCTAGAGAGACAAGCCAAGAGGATGGGGATTCAAATTTCTAGAAAAAGAAACCGATAAAATTCTTGTTAATATTATTCGTACAAGGGGATGAAAATTTGTAAGGGTTTGCCACGCGGTTAGGTAAACTGAATAAGTTAAAGTTCGGTTACCTAACTTTTCGGTTAGTCGCTATATCTTTTGGAATGCGATAGGTAAGGACTGTTTGCTATACACAATCGATAATGAATTCCTGTAATGCAGACGATGAAATAGAAGTAAATATGCACTTTTTACAAAGCGATTAGATGTATCGAATAAATCGTCGCATATACTATATTTGACTGAAGAATTTTAAAAACTAAATTCTCCTCAACTTTTTTTTGTCTCGTGTAAAATCTCTGTCCTATTCGATTTACCGTCCTGGATTCGTACAATGGTTACCTATTTTTTATAACCATCAAAATAGATTTTTCTCTCTCGTTATACGAACCCTCCTCGAAGCTACTTATTTTTGCGGATGCATACATTATTCAACAAAATAAAGTGCGACACTGAATTCTATAGGATTTCGATCAGTTATAGAGAGTTGGAAGCGACGTCGATTCGAGTTTAAACGATTTCTCTTTCGATGAAAAGCGAACTACTTGGTTTAATCTACAAAATGCAGACATTTCACAAAGCAGGATTCCGGAAATTCTAGCATCGCTTGTCGCATATCTGCCGCAGTCATTAATTTACGCAAAAGCCCTCGATCCTGCACTAATTTTTGTCAGAAAGTTAAGAGCCACAGTGTTTGAATTCTGGCGGGACCCACGATCTCGAAAGTCAAACATCCTCTTCAAGCTTTTCGATAAGCATTGAACTAATTTCTATATAAACTCTACTGCACACGGGTAGGATACGTCGATTATGCGCATCGCAACGGATGAGAAATTCGCCAATTATGTACACACGAATTGAATATATTTCTCGACTTATTGCGATCGATAAGGAGTCTCTAGGACCTATATGTCAGGTTTTTATTTTTGTTTTACCCACTGTTTTTTCTTTAAAGCCGAAACTCAAAGGCTCGCGGAATATTAGACTTTATATTATGCAAGTCGACGTGAAATGAAAGCTGTTTCCGAAATATAAAGTCGAGTGTCCTTTAACCGTAGCGGTGGTACATGGAAATTCATAAATATGACCGAGGACAAACGTATTTATCGACCAAATATAATAATTGTCACTTAAACGCGTGACTATACTTACAAAATTAATTATTGACAAGGAGATAATATTGTGTAGTTTGTTGAAACACGGAGATTATCCGCGCACAGGTAATTCCGTCACGTCGTCAAACAGCCGGAAGCGTGTTTGCAAATTATCGACTAAACTAGCAGAAGAGAAGCTCTGGCTATTAACTCCTCGACGAGCTCGTTCAAAAGAATAAATTTCAGGCTGTTTCCAGTCGAATCGAGTTGCGCGCGTGAGAAAAATGCCTTTATTAAGATCTGGCTGGAATCCAGTGCGAGCTTTGGCTCCCTCCTTCTTTTCATTAGCGGCACTCTATAAATCTCACGGCCCGATGATAATAAAGCACGCGGTTCCTGCAATCAGCTTTCGAACACGGGCGATTTCGCCGAGAGGAATTATCCGCGGGAGGAACAAAAATGGCTTCGTTATACGCTCTCGCTTTCGCGCGATACGATTCGTACGTGCGGCGAGCAGCGAAATGACGGGGGTTAATCATATAGCGGAGTACGCTGGAGAGGAGAGGAGAGGAGAAAGTAGAGGCAGCGGAAAAGAAAGAGGCGAGTGAAAACTTACTTTATAAAGTTCTCCAATAAGAGGCGAATGCCGCCGATGCCCAGCAGCAGGAAGCCCCAGTTGACGAATCCCGTGAAGTTGTCGAAGCCAGAGCTCCATGAGAAGAGACTGTCCCTCGGACGATGGCACCTGCAATGTGAAGCAAGTAGTCGTGAGTTAAAAAGCGAGTGAAAGAGAAAATGCGGAACTTTGTTCGATATCTCGTAATTACATCGGAGATGGATGAAAAATGAAATTTGTAATGAGGCTCCGGGTCTGCGCGTTCGGATTAATATATTTTACGACGTGCTCCCCGAAAGCAATCGAATTCGTTTGCTTTTATTTTCAAATCCAATATTGGATTTTTAATCAAACTTTTTCGGCTCATTCATCCGACGGCAATGTTTGTTTTTAATCAAATAATTCATATATCCTGCTAATATCAATGGTCGTCGATCTGCGCACAAGACCTGAACAATTTTTACGAACTTCTTACTGAGTCTTATTACCGAGAAAGCTAAACAAACTATAATAGCTTTGGAAATGAAAATTTATTAACTCTTCATTATTTTACCATCCAATCGTTAATAGAAGCTTTATCGGACTGGAAAACGAATAATTTTCAATTGAAAACAACGCAAGAACTTATAAAAGCATTAACGAGCTTCCCCATTAAAAATATAAGCTCTGTTTCATTCTACAGTACCGTACATATTTCCTCTCTCTGACAGCTAATTACAAACAATTGTTCAGAAATTTTTATCACCCGAGACGAAGACCAGTCAAGCGTAAAGAAGCTCGCCAGGTCAACATCTAAGAATAGTGATCCAATTTCACGAACACACACCCACGCACACCCGTACTCACACGCATACGTGCAAAAGACAGCTCTCGGTTGTGCTTTACTCATACTACGTGGCGCGAGTCACGAATACGGGCTACGAAGAGTGGCTTTTGTTTCAGATCCCGAGTTACCTCTAGGAGAACCTCTTGCACTAGCGCGCGCGAGGCTATTCAAAATGCATGCATTGGGACAACGAGGACGACGTCGTCGACGACAACGCATTGTTAGCACTGCCCACTTATTCGTCCCAAGACGCGAGAGACGCGTCTGGTGAAAATTTAAAAACTCGCTAGCTTGTTATATACGAGCCAGCAGGAAAAGGAAAGAGAGAGAGAGAGAGAGAGAGAGAGAAATTAAAGCTCTTTTCTTTTAAAAGTTCACTTTCACTCAAGGACGTGTCGAGTGCTACCCGAAGCGACAAGCCACTGACTTTTTTCGAGGACGGACGATCAATGTGGCTAGCGCTGTTGAGAACTATGACACGTCGCGCGTTAATAAGTCCAATGAAATGGCTCCACAATATTCTCTTTTAGCAATTGCATTTCTCTTTATTTTTATACACTTGTGTTTCGATAACTCTGCTCTCTAAAATTGAAATAATTGAATTTCACTAATTGGCAATGTATTTTCAAAGCATACAATAGCGAAATAGTTCAAATATAATATTCACTTTTTGAAACTTTTTGAAACTTTAGAGCACTGTTTAATTCGTAAATACACTGTTTTCAATATTCCAAGAACTCATTGTTTAAAACAAGGACATTTCACTCTAAATTGCTGATTTTTACTGTAATTCATTGAATGTAAAATGTAAAATATAAAAATAAATCCTATATAACCAGATACCACTATTACGTATAGTGAGCTTTCACTGTGTAAAATCAATGATTTCCATCGAACTAAAATTCACTGTTTAAAACAGTGAATTTTCACGAAATTCGAAGTTGTATCACAATCAAACGCTGCGATTCTCTTTATTTTTATGCACCTGTGTTTCGAAAACTCTGTTCTACAAAATTGAAAAAGTGAAATTTCCCTATTTGAAAATGTTATGTAAGTACGCAACTGCGAAACAGAGAACTTTAATTTTTTCATAAAGTAAAAATATTTTAACCTTTGAAAAAATACAAATACACTGTCTAAAAGTTACTACTGTATAATTTCTATACGTTCATTAACGTGAATATTTACAATTTACCATCCCATGCAACGAAACATTACTGTTTAAAACATTAATGATTATTATCTAAACGCAAAAATAGTTCAGTAATTAATAGTGGAAAAACACTGATAATCGAAAATAAAAGTTAAACTATTTAAAAAACTATTTACCATATTTTAAATAGTAACCCCTAGCGTCTATATCGTCTACCCTGTGTATAAAAAAAATACTGTTTACAAAGTATAAAAAACACAAACATTGTAGAATACGCGCATATAAAATTTCTTGAAATATATCGTTGCCAGTTGAAGTTTGTAAAATTGATACGGCTCCTTCTGGTCTGACATTTTTCACATCAGCCCAACGCGAGCGCAGCGTATGTATATGCGTATGTATACCCGTGGCTCTTATATTATATTACAGTACACACAAAGAACAAAAGCTACGAGAAATTAAAATTTAAACGGTGCGCGCAATACAAGCCCGCCAGTCGGCAATTCTGACGCTAAGTGTAAAAAGTTTCTCAACCACCCACGGGAAAATCGCTCGAGTTTAAAGAATCGTTTACCTCGGGCATGTTGGACTTTTTTTGGCGTCGCTAACACCAGGCGCGAGCGCGAGCGCAAGCGCACCAAAATATACACTATCTTTACGAAAAGAAGCGAATTTCTCGTCGTGCCCTCGATCTTATACTTTCTCTCACTCTCTCTCTCTCTCTCTCTCTCTCTCACTCCCTGGAAGATATATTCAGATAGCGTGCGCTGCCGTTCATCCGAGCGCATACGCATGATAAATCGCATATATCCTTCGCTCGCGTTCTCGAAGAGGAGAGATACGATACCGCGCGCAACTCCAGCAGCATCTCGACTTTGTATTATTCGAATGACGTGTACACATAGGGGCCAGTTTTGAGAAAAGATGAAAAAATTAAGAGGCCTTGACGTTTCGATAATGCGCGGCCTGCATCGTACAAAACTAATGCGACGCTTCGGTTTTCTGCCTGATTTATAGCCGGTACTTTGTCACGTTTCGCTTGCTTACATCGGTATACGTGCGTGCATAAACTTCGTTTCGCCTGCATATTTTAAAACAGTGCAGTGGCTCGCTTTAAAAAAAAATAGCGCGTCTGTGCATAAGCTATACGGGATCATGAAAAGCCGAGAGAAAAATTCGAAAGTTCGCTGTACTAACACGGCTACCATGTGTACACGCACGTTGGATTCGTGAATCCTGGACTTTTTTTTTGAAAGATTTAGAAAACTTTTGCGATTGACTGGATTTTTCGCAAAAGCTTCGAAAGCTGAACTGCAGTGTAGCAGCACTGAATGGCCGTCTCCTCCCCCCCTCCCTTCTTCATCCTTACACATATACCAACGCACCTTTGGAGTTAGCGCGCGCAGCTCAAAGTGAAAAGCCTAGTAAAAAAGTTCACTCGCCCAAAAGATTTTTCGAACTGTTACTACTTCTAGCTTGAAAGGAAGGAAGTTCGAGAGAGAGAGAGAGGAGAACGAAGAGTTCAAACGTATTAAGAAGAAGGGAAACACAAGGTGCGCATTTGGGCTTTTGGATAGACGAGGAGCTCTTTCTATAGAAAACGAATTTCAAGAGAGGTGTATGAGGTATTTGGACTATGCAGCAAGACGTCGAATTTCACTCTAAAAACTTTCGAATCACCCGAAACTGATCGTTATTCGCCTGTAAAGTTAAGAATTTCTTCTCGATTGTTCGTCATTGGATCAACGGCATTAAGTTCATCGAACGAATTTTGAACGACTGCAGTTCTCGGAAGAACATGCACAGTAAAGTGTGGACCACTCGGAATTCTTCATCATCCCATTCAATGCGTTCTCTCTCGCTCTCGCTCTATTTCTTTGCACCGTCTCGGACCCACCAGTATTTACTCGATCGCTACCTCGAACTCTCTGCTTCTCTGCACCTATGCACTCGGTACAGCAAAACTCGAGATCAAATGAGAGAAAGAAAACCGCATAGGAAGTAAAAACTGGCTTGTAACGTATATATATATATATATATATTTATCCATAGCCGACACGACAATAGAGCTAAACAAAAGCCAAGAGCTTGAAAAGGAGTATAGTAAGAGCTGGTACAGCTTCTAAGAAAGACCAATATGCGGAGGTATGTTTAAACATTGATATTGTTCAGAGGATTTGCGCACTTTCGGATATTCTTTGGAGCAATTTCCACTTTTTTTCTAATGCCCGGCTTAATGTCTATATACATAAATCTGTGATAGAATACACTCCAATCAATCTGAAATTCCAATCGGTAATCGTACACTTTTCAGATTAAGCGCTTTCTAAATCGCGGTCAAGTCTGATTTCCGCTATGTCGCTCTAAATTGCATGGAATTATTGTGAATGCGTGGGTTATTATTCCGAAAAAATATAATTTATCCATTACATTCGCCAACAAAGACACGTAAATTGTATAACGAAATATCAATGCTACACAAAGAACGAGGAAAGTCCGATTTTTTCATTATAATTAAAATCACATCGCGTTAGTTGAATGAAAGATGGACTTGTATTTCTTGAAATGTCTGCAGCGGACTGCTCGCGGAATCGTTTGAATGCACGCGTTCGCCCGTTGTGTGCAAGAAATAACGAAAGTGTGCGAGAAGAAATGAAAAGGGCAATTAAGATACAAAAAAACTAGCGCGCACACAAATCTGTATCCTCGGGGTACGCCGTTGGAGAGGTAACGGGTTGGTTCTTGAATCGGCTGCAGTCAGATTTGGAGAAAAGGAAAATGGATCGAGCGATACGATGCATTTGTGCTTTTTTCCTTTTCTACGATATCAGTTTATTGCGGATATTTCGTTCGAAATACGGTGTATATATACATATATATTATATATATACATGTACAAAATATTTTTTGTTTTATATCTAAATAATCCATTGACATTTACGTAAAAAAACTATGTTACATCTTATGCAAATAACACGCTTATCTTCAGAGATGTTGAAACGTGGCCACTAGTACAAGATAAAACGAGTAATTATTTAGATAAGGTAGTCAACTGGTTAATATTAAATAAACTATCGTTAAATACGAAAAAACAGTTGTCATGATATTTGTTCATAATAGCTTTCTAAAAAAACAGTGTTCCAAAAATAAATATAATCATAAATGATCAAAGAATATAAAGAGTTGAAAGCTACGAGTATTTGAGATTAAAAATTGTTTACAATTTAAAATGGGGCAAAAATGTATAGTAAATAGAACAAAGTTTTAGTATAAGGTAATATTCATATTTGCCGGAATAAAACTATAATGCACACAAGTACTCTGATGAAAATATATTATGCCCTGTTTCTCAGTATAATAAATTACGGTATAATTGCCTTGGAAGAGGTACATACAAGAATAATATAAACTTACAAAGGATTCAAATAAAATAAGAAAAGTGATAAATAAAAATTGCTTCTCCGAAAGTAATACGCCGCTTAATGTTAAACAACTATTTATTTTATAATCAATAACATTATGTTAATATTATTAGATAGAGTTAAGAGTAGAGTTAATTGAAAAGTACTTTAAGGACGTTGTATATAAATATAAAAATGTTGCACAGTCAATAAATAAATAAATGAAAAAATTAAATCTAATAACAGTCTGCTAAATGAACTGTAGAGTTTCATTTCAAACAAAAGCCATATTAAAAAATTTCATAGTTACAGAATAAAAGGTAAATGCATAAAATGGTTTATTAAAATTTTAAATTACTTTTAGTTTCATGTATGAGATAAAAGATTCAATGGCAGGTAACTTCAAAATTATCTCCTACATGATTCTCCAATGTAAATATTTTCTGGTTGAATAAATAAATGTAAGATTTTGATAAACGTTAAATTTGTAAAGGTTTAGCTCTGAATTATTTGAACTACGAACTTGAAAAGTTCAAAAGCATGGGTTACGCTTTTAATACCATACAAGTTACGACATGTATATATTATCAACGAAACAACAAACTAATCATCAAGCTCGATATAAATCCAAGGTAAAAAAGGAATTAATACGATCCACGATTCCGCACACTCGTACAGTTAGAACAGCTCCGCTTTTCCCCCGCAATATTTTGCAAACAAACTGACGAAATAATCCAAAAATATCGTTGCTATCTATTAGTTCTGTCGTCGGTTCGGGTGACCCAAAAACACTAAAAAAAAGCAACAACGAAGCTTTCGTCCCGAAAATGGCTAGGCTTTAAAAAATAATCTCAAAATCGAGAAGATGCATCTACATAATCCACAGAGAGTCGGAAATAGCTTGGTAAGCACGTAACTATCTCTTCTGGATTCTGCATCAGCAGTAACGCGCCTTTTAATCTTCGGCTCTTGTTTAGTATGTTGCGAGAGTCTGGTGTTCGCGCGCGGGTGCGCCGCGCGTAATTACCTCCTCGTCGTGAGCTTGCACGCTCCCAAACCGTCGCGCGTGTATTTGGAATTTATGGGAGATTGCGATAATTAATAGAACGAGGGAGGAGGGCAACGCGCAGACAGTCGTCGAGACTGCAGACAACAATCCAAGAGCCAACTTCTCGTTCAAAGCGGCTCTTGTTCTTTGGCATATAGCAAAGGTTTCCCACGCGTGTACAGGCTTTGCATGTACAGTACATATGTATATAAATGTATGCAAGGCCTGTCAGCGTGAAATCTCGCGTATATACACACACGAGCGGCCTCGTCTGTCAGGCAGCATTTTTTAATATATTCTTTCTACGCGCAGCTGCTGTCATTGGGGGTTAAATTAACGCCCCGATGGAGTGACGCTCGCTCGTAATAAATCAGCCGAGCATTCGCTTATCTGTCGCTTGAGCAGTCTATAGCACATGGGGAAGCCCTGTTCTCTGCGCTACTTGCTCCGTTGATCAGGGAGCTGATTGATCCTTGATATGCGCGCGCGCTTGCCTGGAAAACGTTCTTAGTTCAGGAAATTATTATACGCCGCAGAAATCAGCTGACACGTGTGCCGTCTCTCTCTCTCTCTCTCTCTCTCTATCTCACTCTCTTTAGCAGTGCATCGTCGTATAAAGCAGACTAAACTCCATCGACTACGGTACTCCTGTGCACAAGATATGAAGATTCGCTTGTAGGTATACGTATAGTTGAAAGCGCTTTCGCATCCGCAGTCCTAAAGTGCGATTTTATTGGGAAATTATGATGTCGCTTACGAGCTCGCACATAGAACGTGTATGTAGCGTTAATGCACTGCTGCGGTATTATCCAGCTCCCGAGCGAAACTTTTCCTCGATTAATTGCGAGAAATAAATGCCCCCGACTACATCCGCGTCCATGCAACCCATTGTCCACGGAATCGAAATTCAGTCGTTCGTTTCCCGGACGCTTTTATTGAATCTCGCAAAACGCCGCCGCAGTAGTAGTAGCAGCGGCAGCAACGGCAGCAGCAGCAGTGGAGCGAAGCTTTCATCTAATCTGCCGATCCGAATATACAATAGAGAAAGCTCGGGGCCTTTCACAAAGCGGCCAGTTCGACACTCGCGAGCGCACGTGCGAGCATTTCAGCGCGCAGGAATAAAGCTCCGATCCGAGAAGGATTACAGTGCCCGTATCAAACGAGCCGAGCTTTAAACGCTGCGATGGCACCCAGTTGCACAAATAATAGCCGGACACCGACGCCAAAATAAAGGACCACTACCGTCGCCTAGTGGCAATATCGCTTTGATTTTTTTCCGGACGGGTGCTTGCGATCTACGTATATATCTATACGTATCTACTGTGACTGGACGCTTCGCGAGCCATAGTTTTCGTATAATTAACCGAGCGTACAGAGCTGTACGCATCTGCGCCGTCTCCGCAGTATAGTCAATGGCTCGTGAATTTTTCGATTCGGCTCTGCTACCGCGAGAGATCTTCGATGAGGAAAAAAATAGAGAATATGTGAACTAAATATAAATGCCGAGGCGTAAAAGCCAATTTACGCCGCGGATGTGCATCGTTGATTATATGGAGCTGTGGTAAGCGGAAAAAATCGAGCGCATTTGTCGAGTGAGCTTTTTTTTAATCCTTTCGTCCGATACTAGGGTTCTCATTCGGAAACAGTCGACTATTGCAGCGCTGTAGTAGAGCAGTAAATGGTAGTAAAAATATACACTTTTCAGTAGAATATACTTACAGATCTGCCGCTGAAAATTTTCAATATTTATTCGGCAACAATAAACTTGATTCGTACAGTCCCTACTGTTCGTTACAGACATATATTCATACATATATGAATTACATTGCAGCGCGAATATTAATTTATACTTAATGCATTCAATAATTTTCTCTGAAAAACATTAAATTTAAATTTAACGAGTTGAAGAAAAAGTTCATAAATTCAAACAGTATTCAACAAGAACTAAATCGATATGACTACCTATAATTTGCACATCTATAAGTAATAATGCAATATTACAGAAAACTGCAATAATATAAAACAAAAACTGTCAATAGAATTAAAAGATTCAGATATAAACGCGGGAATGTCGTACAATAAACTGAAAAATTTATGACAATATTTATTCGTAATTGTTTAATAGTCGGAAACGTATATTTCGTTAAATTATTCGTTATAATGATTATAGTTTTAAGTTTTAGTTCATAAGTTTCAGAAACCTGACGATCGAGATTGCTGGAGTGAGATCGCATGATCAGGTTATTATGTTTCTTCTTCTTTTATTCTTTTACTATATGAGTGAGGTGGGTTTTTGTTTTTTACAACTGTGATCTCGAATTCTTCTAGTTAAATATCCTTTATTGTTATCCCCTTTTTTCCCATCAAGGAATATTACAATCTTTCAGTCTTGCTCTTAATGCGTCGAATGACGATCTCTTACTTTTCTTTTCTTCTGGTTTCTTTTTTCTTATTATCTATGAGACAATAGCCTTTGTTAGCTTAACGTTTTAAAATACAAATAAATAAAAACTTACCCCGATTGGGCTAATAAGAATCTCTTATCGACTACAGTATGATGCTCAATACGTTTGCTAAGATATGGATATCCGAGCAATCTATCCAAATAATCGTGAGAAGAGTTATTGCGGCCCGACGGCTCGCGAATGTCTTCGGGATTAATTCGCCTTGCCTTATAAACCAGACCGCTAGTCGATAAGATGATCAAAATATAACACCAGGGCCGAATATACATGGTGGGACCTGGGTCCCTTACAATCATCCCCCTATCGATGCACATTAGCATATATACGCAGATATATAAATGAGCATCGATATAGTCGTCAATTGATACATATTATCTAAAAAATCCGACAGCTGTTCGACTAACTGAAACTAAATACAGCGGGAAAGTCTCGAATCTGCCGACAACCTGACAGATTTTACAAATAAAGTCATATTATATCTAACAATATTCACATTATACAACATAGGCGAACTTATTTCATAAATACATAACATTTTAATAATCATTGTGAATAATTCCTCATTTCTCGGAGGCGCTTGGATCAACACTTCTCATAGGCGGATTATAGCGTCGCAAATTAAAACGATTATATACACCCTTTATCTTTGACACACCTTCAATTTCAGATATTTCTAAGGCGTTTGAGCCAATCAGACGAGTAATTCTATATGGTCCCTCATAAAGCTCAAAAAACTTATAAATTTGTTTATGCAAGGCATCAGAGAGATGCGGAACCCGTAGAAGCACTAGATCTCCAATGTCCAACTTTATTTTACTTTTTGTTTTGTTCACCTTTATGCGACGTTCAAACGCACGTTGCAAATTTATTTTGGCCCATTCTATGCTTGCTTCATGTGTAAGCGGTACATTTTTTAATAATGGATATATTTCACATAATTTCTCTCGAGGACTTTTTCCATAATGTAATTCGAATGGGGTAAGTCCCGTACTTTGATGAACAGTCAGATTTAAACAATCCTGTACAAAAGGTAATATCTTTGCCCATTTAGTATGCTTTTTAGAACAATACGTACGAAATAATCTTCCTAACTCTCGCATGGAGCGTTCAACTGGATTCGATTGCGGATGTCTGATAGACGAAAATAATACTTTAGTTTCTTCTGATGCTAAAGTTCTCTTCCATAATTCGGAGGTAAATTGTGTACCATGATCACATAAGAGACGCGTAGGTTTACCAACGTATAAAAAATATTGCTCTCGCAACTTCTTTAAACATATGTTGGTGGTTGCTCGTTTGATAGGATATAATGTAATGAGCTTCGAAAATAAGTCTTGAATGACAAATATATATTGAACACCTCCGACTGAGAATGGTAAAGGACCATAAAAATCAACTGATACAAAATCATTTGGACGTTCTGCTTTAATAAATTCAAAACTACCCTCCATCTTATAGTTTAAATGTTTTACCCGTTGACAAATATCACAACTTCGGGTATATTCCTTAATATCGCGACGCATTCGACGCCAAAAAAAAAATTGCGATAAATAATGATATAATTTGTAACTACCGGCATGACCAAATTTTTCGTGTCCCGTAGAAATTACATCATATTTTAACGATTTGGGTAATAAAATTTTCCATTTTTCTGACGCATGATCAGAAATGTAGACAATATTATTATTTTTTATTATTTTAAAATTACTATTAGATGTATTTATCCATTCCTGAATTTGTTCATCCTCATCTTGCGATTTTCTTAAATCTCTTATTGCACTCGTCATTTCTATGCTACAACTGATGCGAGATAAAATATTTATAATCTTTTCCCTTACATCATGATACCTAGAAATGTTCAGAATCACCCTTCTTATAAAATAATTTTCTTTGGATGACCCGAGTCTCCTATCAGGAAAATTCCTGCTAAAATAATCGGCTACAATATTGTCAACTCCTCGACAATGAGAGATTTTGAAGGTATATTCCTGTAAACACAAAACCCATCGCATCAATCGAGCAGTATGAAACGGTGTGGTCAACAGAAATGTAAGCGACTTATGGTCCGTTATTATATCAAATTCAGTACCAGCTAAATACATTCTAAACTTTAATACGGAATATATTATTGCGAGTAATTCTTTTTCCGTGGTTGTGTATCTTGTCTCACATTTCGTTAACAACCGACTTACAAGAGATATTATTCGCGGTTCGTCATTATTATCAAGCTGATATAGTACTCCCGAAATTCCAACATCACTAGCATCACATTGCAATTTAAAACGTTTATTGGATATATAATGATGAAGCGTCACTGATTCTATAAAGCAATTTTTTATATGTTGGAAAGCAATTTCATGTGCGTTGGTCCATGTCCACGCCGTACCCTTGCCAAGTAAATCTCGAAATGGTGCAATAGCATCAGCATGTCTCGCATTGAACCTACGATAATACCCACAAACTCCCAAAAATCCTTGCAATTGTTTCAAGTCATTCGGTCTTTTGAAATTAATAATAGTGGCGAGCTTCTCTGGATCCGTTTTGACTCCTTCTCGAGTCAAAATAAATCCCAGAAAAGGAACCGTATCCTTAAAAAATTGGGATTTCTCTAGATTGAGCGTAAATCCGCGGTCTCGAAGACATTTGAAAAATCTTTCTAAGTGATCAATATGCTCATCAAAATCATGCGATGCTATAATGACATCGTCGACATATACTGTAACAAATTCCAAAATCTCATGCCCTAACGCCAGACGCAGTGCTCTCATAAATCCCGCGCCCGCTGTGCGAATTCCAAAGGGAATACGTCTCCACTGATAGAGAGTTCCTTCATACATAAATGCTGTATAAGGACGAGAATTTTTATGCAATGGTACTTGCCAATAACCTTTTACGAAATCGGTTGTTGATATATATTTCACGCCATGAAATTTTTGCAATAATTCCTCAATAACCGGAGGTGACTCGTGATCCGCTTCCATTGCTTCGTTTGTGAAGCGACCATCTAAACAAGGGCGTAATTCACCATTCTTTTTTGTCACTATGCGTAAGGGATTACAATAATTACTCTGCGCGCGTTCAATGATTCCTTTCCTTAACAGATTTTTTATTATGACTTTTACGGCCTCTCGTTGACTAATCGGAACTGGATACGATCTTTTAAAAATTGGTTTATCTTTGATCATTTTTATTTCGTGTTGATATACATCAGTACATCCGGGTTCATCCGAAAATACGTTTTCAAATTTCAACAATAATAACCTTACGCGTTCTTTTTCCTCGCGAGTTAATTCGTCTAAAGCATCCACATGTGCATTTACCCTTTCTTGAAACCCATTAATTGTTTTCTTATAATTTATATGAATTATACTCCTTTCCCTCGATACATCCCCCATTCGATCTACCCGATCTACATTTTTTATTTGTTCTATGGTTTCGTTCTCTATATCGTCGGCACCTAAATCTATTTTGTTCATTGTAACGTTACTGGGTCTTGTCGTTTTGGATTTTTCTACTGATAGAGATTGTATACTTATTACACGAACACGCGCGTCTTCACGCAATTCATTAACTGCATAAAAGGTTACCAACTTAACGGGTAAATTATTGCCAGCTATTCTGATGCATTTGAATTCCACATCTACGGCACCGCGATGTAGATCTAGCCAATCCATGCCTACTATAATGTCGGAGGATAGACCCGGTATAACTAATAAGGTCGTTTCATATATTTTTTCATTTATTTTTAAGGGTAATTTGGTTTGTTTTTTAACGGTCGTAGATTTCGATCCGACTGCTACGTAAACAGACATATTTGTTACCGGGAGTTCATCTACCTGAAAGTCCCGTGCAAGTCTCGTAAAGAATATTTCGGAGATACATGTTACTTCACATCCCGTATCGACGAGTATATTTATATTTATATTATATACCGACGCGCTAACTCGAGGGCTTACTAATCGTTTTCTTTCGACAACAGTGTTGTCATCGTCTAATCCGTCCACATCCCAACACAATTCTTGTACGAAATCGGGCAGGTTACGAGTACTTATTGATCGTACCTGTGAATCTTTCCGTTGCTCGCGTCTGTTATTGTTTTCTGAGAAATTTTGTTGTTCGTTCATCGGCCGATTTTCTGTACGTAGATTTTCGCGTTCCGCGTTGGTATAATTTACCTCGTATTGTTCTCTTTCGCGTTCTCTCCAATTATGAGGATTTTGTCGGTATTGATTATTATTATTTGATCTGTAATTAAAATTGCTTTTTGAATTTCTAAAATTGGTGTTATGAATTTCCTGATGAGTTGATTGTTCAGATTTATTTCTAAGATAATTGACTCGTGTTTTGTCTTGGTATATTTTTACGGGTTGATTTATACGCGTATTTTGTTCTTCGTTCGATTCATCTATTCTTAACAACGATTGTAATATGCGATCTGTATCTCCGTAATCTATGGTTGCCAGTATTTTTCTAACATTACTTGGTAGTTGTCGAATTATATTGTAATTGATTTCGTATTTGTTCATTTCTGGGGCAAAGTATTTGGGTGCTTTTAATTGTTCAATGAAATAAGCATATAATGAGCCGTCTTGTGCTTTGAATTTTCTTGTTACCCAATCATTTTTTTCTTTTGTTTTTATTTCTATCCCATACATATTTCGTATAAATTCATTTTTGAAATGATCGTAATTAGTGAACGGTTGGACACGGGTTTCGAACCATATCTTCGCCTTGCCTCGAAGTGCTTCTTCGATAATTAATAGTTTTTGAGATTCATGAATACTTTTGCGAATAAAATATTTTTCCAATTTTTCTATGAATCGTATTGGGTTTTCTGTATTTGTGTCAAATTTAGGTATTTCAATATTAATTTGTAAGTTTTGAAAGTGTGTCAAAATACCGTTTATTACCCGATCGTTAATAATGGAATTCGGTGTCTCGATTTGGTCCCCGCTCTTTTGCGTATTATTTTCCGCGTTAGCTATTGTTACATTATTCGCGCCGCCATTATTTGTGTGATTTACCTCATTATTTTTTTCGGAGAGTCGTTGTTGTTGTATTTGTTGATATTGAGAAGATAGTTGTTCCATCTTCCTCCTTAGGATCTCATTCTCTTGTGAAGTTGCACGAGCCTGTGCCTTCATGCGTTCTAATTCCTCCTTAACATCCTCGTATTCTCCTATGGAGACTGTTGTCGGTACATGCTTTGGTGGCATCGTTGATTGTATACATATATTTTGTGGATTTCTTGATCACAGTCACTTAGCCTCTAGTTGGGCGCCAATTATTTTGTTTCTTCTTCTTTTATTCTTTTACTATATGAGTGAGGTGGGTTTTTGTTTTTTACAACTGTGATCTCGAATTCTTCTAGTTAAATATCCTTTATTGTTATCCCCTTTTTTCCCATCAAGGAATATTACAATCTTTCAGTCTTGCTCTTAATGCGTCGAATGACGATCTCTTACTTTTCTTTTCTTCTGGTTTCTTTTTTCTTATTATCTATGAGACAATAGCCTTTGTTAGCTTAACGTTTTAAAATACAAATAAATAAAAACTTACCCCGATTGGGCTAATAAGAATCTCTTATCGACTACAGTATGATGCTCAATACGTTTGCTAAGATATGGATATCCGAGCAATCTATCCAAATAATCGTGAGAAGAGTTATTGCGGCCCGACGGCTCGCGAATGTCTTCGGGATTAATTCGCCTTGCCTTATAAACCAGACCGCTAGTCGATAAGATGATCAAAATATAACACCAGGGCCGAATATACATGGTGGGACCTGGGTCCCTTACAAGGTCTGTCAATTTAATTTCTAAAAAGTTTTAAATTAAAAAAAAATAAAAACAATGTTATGTAGAGAAAAGACAGAAATGATAAGCGCAAAACTTATTGGAAAATTACAGTATAAAAAACGTATGTTTTTGTTTCAGCTAGAAATTGCGGTTAGGTGTACCCTCGTCCTGTTGTAAATACAGCGGAGTACGCATGCGTGGTCGCACGAATGGCAAACGCAGCCTCCATAAGCCATTTGCGCTTATACATATTTTAAGAACCAACAGCGTAAGTAAACCATTGGCTAATGAAGAGCTTTTAACAATTTTTGTTAGATTCTTTATCATAGATTGCGCGTGTTTCGCGAACGCATTACCGCAACCAACCGGATATAAATCAAATGCCTAATTGATTTACAACAAATAGAATTTAACTGAACATTTATCTCGAAATGGAAAAGCCAAAAAATCGAAAAATAAATTCAGCTTTCAATGAATATCATTAAGGAGCTCTAACCTTCTGTAATTAATTTTTTAAATTATCCAAATAAGAGTTAGCTCGATAGCTAATAACGTGTCCCTGTTCAGTCATTAAAAATTCGATTACGCTGCACTTCCAGTTTAGATTCCGCTCGAAGATTGCCTCCCCTTATGACAACACGGAGCATCGGAAATCGAAAATTGAATTTGCGTAATTTCTATCTGTATCGTTAAAATATTCTCCCTTCGATCGAACTGCTTAGTCGCAGCAGATGCTTGAAATGGCTTTATCGCGATTTCTCGCGCGAAGAATCACTCGCTTACAAGAAAAAGCCAGACAATCAGAGAAAACGTATAGCTATAGTAAGAGACATAGCCAAAGAGAGAGAGAGAGAGAGAGAGAGAGAACGGAAGCCAAAGGCATCGAGACTGTTTGCTTAGCAGCCAGCCCCAGCCAACGTTTATGGGATGCAAGGGGGTGATCCCGGCGGGGCTCGTATCTAAAGCTTTAAGCTAAAGCAGCCAGTGCTACAGTTGCGAGCCTCCTCGTAAAAGATAAAGGTGCCAAATCTTTTGTTTCCGCGGGTGTTTCACTGCCTCTTCTCCGACTACTGCTGGAGAAGAACGATCGCAAGCGCGTAGTTTTCATTTTGGATGCAGAGATACACACTAAGGTACTGCAATATTGGCCTTTCTTTGTACGGGGCTAGATTGGAAGAGGCGGTAGAATTTGATTTTTTCTTCTTCGAAGCCCGAATACTGTCTGACTTTTCGACCGTAATAACTAACATCAGATATCTATAGACGTAGAGAAGAAAAGCGAGAAAGAGAGCTACCGTGCAACTGCAGCGGAAAAGGGGAAGCACTTATACTTGTGATGTTCGAGATTCAAAGAGCGAGAAAGAGAGAAAACCAGCTCAATGGCACCTCTAGGTATCGAAATGGAAGACCGAGCTGCGATAATATTCGCATGAAAGAGAGAGAAAACCCTGTCTTAAAATTGGAAATTTCTCGAGAGTCTTGAATATATATTTTTAAAAAGTCCAGCAGGTGTTCGCAGGCGCGCTCGTGCCAATTTTTGAGTCTCTTCATTTATGCAAATTGCTTTTCGCGTTTAAAACGCTTGGAATATCTCGTGCAATTTTTATATGTGCCCACGGTATTAGGCTACTCCGTACCGCTATCGTTCGGCGAACTATTCCATTTTTTTTCCATCGTTCATAGACGTTCGTACACTATTTTTGCGCATTTTATCGATTAATGAAAATGTATATTTCAAGCTTTTCCTTGTACTCGAAGGATATTTTTTTCGTCTTTCTCGCGTGGAAATGAATTTAGTTACGTAATCATTGTTTAGAAATAGGCAAAATAGAAATAGAAACAACAAGACTGACATAAGCAGCGACTTGCGCTAGCTCTTACAATAATCCAAGCGCATTTCGCAAGGAAAATATCGCGTTACAGCCAGTGTGTTTTCCGAAGATAGAAAACAATAGGTCACGACGATGCAGCGGTTGTGTTTCTTGTCCTACGAATCGGGACGGGAATAGGAGAAGCAAAATAACGATACGACACAGGGACCAACAAGAGAGAGAGATAGAAAGAGAGAGAGAGAGAGAACATTCGAGAGCGATGTACAAAAATACTTGCACTTTTTGTCGTGTGCACGATGTGTACACATACTCTTATTCTCGGGACGTATATTCCTGCAGCAACAAAACACAGCACAGCTACACGTTAATCCCGCGTTTCGCAGAGAGCCCCCAACCACCCCCTATTCTAGTGTGCTATATATATGCCTATATGCATATGTCTCAAAGCTTAAGCGCGCGGGCGTATGTGTAAAACCGAGCCGCCTTCTTTTTTCGCTCCTGTCTGCAGTAAAGCCGCGAGAGGACTCATTGAGCAGGAGATTAAAAGTTCTGCCCGATGGCTGCTATGTCGCTTGGTTATCGCGTCATTTTACATGAGGCGACGCGCTGGTGCTTTCGGAGCCAAAATGTATATAAGCCAGGATGGCGTGCTACTCTTGTTAAAATAATTTGTTAGACCATCGCGAGGATGAATAAGGGACAAGTAGATCCGATTAGTTGAGAGATCTTCTCTTTTTTTAGCCTCGAGGTGTTCGCATTCAAAATTCCGTGGCTTTTTGACGAAAATCCGGCGGGGCTTTGAGACAGAAAAGAAATGCTCGATATAAACAAGTTTTTAGAGGTCTGAAAAGACCTGTAGAGGCATATTATTTACGAGAGTAAGAGAGTAAACCTCCGGCCATTATCTAAAAAGCTCTCGCTTCGAATTTCCAACTTGGCGCGTTGACTCTCAATTACCGCGGAATATACTTCTGGAAATAAAAAAAAAGTTTTCGCGGCGCGTACGTCAAAGGGTTAAAATAAAGTACGTTTTTTATCGACACTCAGAGAGTCGCCGCAGCAGTCGGCGAAGCTTTTCGCGCGTACTGCAACAAAAAAAGCCTTTAATGCGTCAAGTACGAAAAAACGAAAATCACGCCAAGAGAGCTTTCATACGGAGACTATTCGAACGACGATCGGTATATATAGATAGAAAGATGAGAGAAAGAGAGGGAGCGAGAGCGAAAAAAAAAAGCTTCAGCAGTTGAGAGAGAATGGAGCCGGTGAGTAGATATAGCTGCAAGCTCTGAAAGTAGAGAAGAAAAGCTCGCTCGCTCTTTCTCTCTACATTTCTACCTATCGCGAGCGCGTCTAATTGCAAAGTTGGACGAAAACAAGCGAGTGCTCGGCAAACAGCGACCCCCCAAGTAAATATAACTTCCGTTCGTTCGAGGTAGGAAGAGGAAAAGGCTATATAGCTAGGCATGTCCCGTATGAGACACGCGCACGGAAGCTGCAGGTATACTGTACACAGCACAAGAGTAAAGATGCTTGATGAAGGGCGTAAGAGAAGAGAGTAAAAAAATTTTCCGCTGGTACTTCCGATTTTAATTTTATTTCATGTCCACGCCCAGTGTATAACACATCGATAAAGAGAGAGACTTTCGAGATTTTATCTATTTACAATTTTGCTATGGCTATTGCTTTCGTGTACATTTGCCCATTGCGCCGCGTTAGAAAATCTAGTAAAAGCTCTTGTCGATTCAGAAACATATCGAACCTGCACTACATGTATTAGATGCAAAGAAAAAGAATCTGTGTTATTATATTACCAAGTATTTTCACTCTCTAAAAGTAAATCGTTCGTAGAATAAACGACAGCGTTGGCTACGTCGACGGCAGTAGGGCTCTTTAAAATGATTCTGGAGAAGGACGGATCTCTTATTTGCAGCTCATTACAAGGCGCGCCGAGATTCTCTTTCTTCCCGTCTCGCCTACGCTTTTTTCGCTCGCTTTGATTCTCCCTCTCTCTCTCTCTCTCTCTCTCTCTCTCTCTCTCTCTCTCTCTTTGGTACGCGCGTTAAGGAGAGGAAGCGGCGGCGACCCATTGTGTCGTCTGCGACGCTTTCTCTTTTATCTCTGAACGCGGAAAAGTTTTACTTCGTTACAGCGTTATGGAGCTCCGTCACACCGGTGTTTTTTCCATTATTTCAGGAATATCAGCTGCGTGTTCGCGTAATGAAGGATTTTAGGTCAAGCGTCGTTTAACATTGCCGAGCACTTGCCCCCCCACCCCCACGTTCTCTATTCCACTACGAGTACTTGAATAATTCGGTATTCCAAATGCTTTGTTTAAGTATGCGAGCTGTATGGAGCAACCTTTTTACGAATGGTAAGGAGAATCACGGCTCTCTGAATATTATTTATAAGTCATAGTGTGCATTTTTCAAGAGTATTATCAAATATGAAAATATTTTTCTTTTTCTACTGTTTATGCGCAAAAGTATGAAAAAACTCGGCATAAATATAGACTAAATGATAATTCGTCTGAAGTTTGCAAAACAATATCAGACGTTTAACGTTGCTATTTCATTTCATAATTAACGCAAGTATACACTATTAAAAAGTTAGCAAGCGAGAAAAAGAATATCGACACTGAGAATATTCTGACTGTGCAAACGAGTGATATGTATTTTTACCCAAGATAAGTCAGAGAATAAATGAGCGGAATCGTCGTTTGCCCGTGAGTTCATTAAACAAATTAAACAATTTAATTACATCAACGGTGGGTTTTCGCGCTCAGATGAATTCCCCCTTGTGTGCTTTTTCTCGAATATTTAATAACAAAAAAACAAAGAAAATTGATTAATTACAGAGACAGCGTTTCAGCATTACGCAGACCTTCCTCGCTGTTGTATTTCCCTTAACAATTGTGAACAGTCGAAGAAGCAAATACGAATAAAGCTTTAAGAGCTCCGTCTTGCATATACAAGCCCCTTCCTTCTCACTCCCTCTCTCTCTCTTTCTATGGTCGAGTCGTTTGTTCATTTTAGAAGATTAATAAGTTTATCTAGCGCGGCGTCATTCGCGAAAGTGGCTTTTTGTGCGCTCTCCTGACTCAATCTCGTAGTTCAGTTTCTATGTATATAGATATACAACCATCTGTCTGTTCTGCGCTACGTCTAAAGCTGCAGGTAGCGAACAGAAAGAGATGGAAAGAGGATAGAGTTGTAACGCATCAACGTTTTTTCGTCTTCTCCTCTTCTTCTTCCCTTTGCTTTCGTTTTCGGTCGAGGGAGAGAGAGAAAGAGTTTATACAGTTTATTCCGCAGAGGTAATATAAAAGAGGCTTACGTGGGGCGAGATTCCGTTTCAAAAAGTTATTGTTTTTTTTTTGCTACCGCGAAGCTTTTTATACTTTGCTTGAAAAAAAAGAAATATCTGCCAACCGAATCGCGAATATCTGCAGCTTTTTTATTCCCGCATTTACAGGAAGATTTGGATTACCGGCAGTGTTTCTCTCTGCAATGCCGCTGATTTTGATTTACGGCTGACACTAGGTATTAAATATTATACGAGCCATTTTTTTTGGACTTTCGACGCCAATGTAAAAACAATATATGTTTTAGAAAAATTGCTGGCCACATTTCTTCACTGCGCGTGACAGTAGCATGAATCACGATAACAACGATAAAATAGTAAAGCTCGCTAAGTGTCGCAAATACTGCATGCTATATGCAAGCATTGAATAATATTTAATCAAGGTTGTTAAACTGGGTGCTTCTACAATAAAGCGAATAAAAATGCTATTTCTAAATGCTACTACTCCAAGGTCGAGCTCATCAAGAGCTCGCGCAACAACATGAACGAAGGCCGTCCAGTGACGGGAGCTGTTATTACGCTAAAAAGTGCTTTAAAACGATGTCGTTCGCACAGGCCCAAAGCCTCTTATGGATGATCTCAAAAAAAGACAGTCATGATATACTGCCCGAGTGGAAACATATCGTAAAATACACCAGTTCATAAGAATAAAACATAAATGTGTTTTTCGCAACGTTGCGATATCACTGCATAACTAACATTTGCTCTTGAGTTGAACGCGAGGCTGCGCACAAAAAAGAAGTTTTACTATATTTCGAATTCCGTTCTCTTTTTCAAACAACAGTCTCGGAGTGCCTCGACGTTTAAAGTCTTGAATTATTTCAATTTAATCAAGGCGGAAGTTACCTTGTACGCCTAGAAATGAAGCTTGTTCTCTAAAAGAGGCTTTTTAAAAGTACTGCGGTTTGCTTTTATCATAGAAAAAATGCATTAATCGGCTCCATAGCAGCGAGAATATAAGAGGAAAATTTTTCATTCCACCGATACACTTACAAGACGACACGTAAAAATATCGCGTCGTATGCGTCAGTAGCAGAGAGGTGGATCTATCGCAGCTCGCGCAGGTGGGCCTTATATTTCAGCAGTTTCTCGTCGTCGACGATTTGACTTTGAATAATTCATGCCTTGACTCACGACTTTGGGCTCGTCGCTTCGTGAATACGAATGTGTCTACGTATGCGTGTGTACTGCGCAGTCTTCACCCCACAACCACCCCCTCAGCCATCATACTCGTACACACATACATATTTGTATATACATTATACATGTCCATTCGAATATATATCAAGCATGCAAAAAAGCGTCCATCAGTCGAAAAACGACATCGTATCAAAAATGCAGCCGCGCTCGCGAGACATACGGATTTTTATACTGTACTATACACGCACGAAAGTGCGCTGTAACGTTCACGATAAGTCGACGAAACGAGACTGCAACTGTGTATACGACGACTCTATCGAGCGTGTAACATTCATTAACTCGTCGGGAAAAATATGTAACAGAACTGATAAATAATGTAGAAGGACCTCGAATTGTCAAAAAATGAAAGATTGTGTGTATCAGTCGGATCATGAAAATATATACATACACAGTGACATTTTTTATAATAGCTGATGATATTTACATGGCTTGCATTTTGATACCCATGTCTCTCTCTCTCGACTCGGTATCACTTTATCGGTTCAATTGCCAAAATCAGTCGAGCGAAAATGCATGAAATCGAATGAGTATACTTTATTGGCTTGCGATAGCGCAGCGTATTAATCATACTTCGTTTGATTCACTATACTATGATTACGGTTGAGTATGGGAAACCGGGATCTAATTGTCGATAAACAGTGCCCATTGCAATTCGCATTTACCGAAAAATCGTTTTCGTTCGTATCCTTCCTAATAACTCGCGTGTTTCAATTATAAAATGTCTCGCGCACTTAACGAGTCACTCGACAATTACTCAATAGATCGGAAAATTTTCAATGAATAAATTATGCGAAACGGATCGGCTTTACTTTTGTCATTGCTCTTGCAACAAAGTAAATGCCCCGCTTGCAAAATCGTTCGGATTTCGATGTGCAGCTGCTACGGAGAACTCGAAAATTGGTTATCCAATAGTGGAAGAGAAAGAGAGATAGATAGAGAATACAATTTCCCGGGCAAAACCACCAGTGCATTAATTTCCACTCTTGCGCGTGCGCTCATATAGTGAAAAAAAGGCCCGAGTGAAATTCGAGTTCAAAATTAGTTCTCGGCTTTCGCTTCTGTCAACCGATGAACGCTAACGAGGTCCAGCAGTAACATATAACTATATTACATAGTTTGTACAGCTGATCTCGTTGTACAACTGCCTCACCCCTAGAATGGATTTGAATAAAATTTCTATGTCTTAATTCCATCACGTTTCGTGATTAACCTGATCACGAATCTACCACACGCGACAATTCTATAGGAAGAATTGTCGCAACCGGATCTACGGGCCAGTACTGGTTCGTTACAGACAGGCAGTGCACTGTTCACCAATACCGTTAATCCGTTTAAGGGGATTCGAAACTCAACTTTTAACGGCAATGAATGTTTGGTAGAAAATCGTTTGAAATTCAATAAATACAGAGTTATGCAAAACCTCTGGGGATCATCTATATAGTCCAGGCGATTACCCGATTTAATGAACGAGATCTGGTTGTAAGAGGTAGCTGTATGAACGATTGAAATCGGTTCTAAAAATGGTCAGTAATAAATACTACTCATGTTCCGACTGAAAAGTGAGCTTTACGAGTAATAAACAAAAGAGTGAAAACATCGCAAAAATGTCAATTTTTTCTTCATAACTTCGCTTGTATTTCTGAAATAATCGCTGATTGATTAATTGAAAATGAAATTTTTTTAATGTAAATATTAAATTACTCAGCTCAATCCTTTTTAAACATACTTATTATTATTATTATCGTTATTTTACTGACGCGTATTTTTGCACAATGGAATAATAATTAATTAACAATATTTTTTTATTTGAGAAACTGCACAACGCAATTCGTCCCTTGGATATCGTTTTTTTTCTGTTTGCACATGCAGAGAGAGAATTGAAAATTTGTATGTACCTTTAAAAAAAAACTTTTTTTAACATCGACAATTTCACGTTCTTGCTTGAATTGCCTATAACTACGCAGAGTTTCGTATCAAAAGACATAAGCACTAAAAAACAACATCGAAAAGAAAATCAGTACGGCTGATGCGTAAGCGCTCGGAATTTAACTTTATAGTTTGTATCGGGATGATAAGAGGCTAAAATTCTAAAAACTCAATGACTCAATGCTGGCTTGTCAGATTTGAAACTGAAATAAAACTTAGTAGAGGTTGGACAAGGTACGCTAATATTGGCCCAATGCTGGTGTACTAGAATTGAACCAGAGTAAAACTGTATAGTAATTGACTAACGTATGTCAATACTGGTTAAATAAAGTTTGCACAGCTTAAGCCGATTTTAAACTCTTTACCTAGTTAATCATCATCTTACGAGAATTATATATAAATATTATATATGAACGCGTAGAATATTACCATTTGAGTATCGGTTTACCGCAGCAAAATTAAAGTGCTCCGAAAGAATAAGATTACAACACAATCTTATTTATTCAAATAAACATTGACGTAAATATAATATAAGTGCTTTACAATAGAAGAAAATTTAGAAAATACAATTGTGAATGAAAGATCGAAAATTCCGAATGAAGTTGGAGTTGAATGAAAATTATAATTATAATAAATTAGTGTGAGTCGTCATGCCAGCCCTGGCAAAAATTACTACCAACCGTTTGACGTTGCTTAGACAAATTTATTTGTTTTGGACAACTGTATCAGTATTTACAGGCCAAACTTCAGTTTGATTGCTTCCGTTTTTTGAGCAATGATATGCCAGTGTACTGGTGAAACTATCAAATCTCAAGAAAACGCATTAAAACTACTCTTTTCTTCACTAATATATTATTTTAATAATCGATATGGTCTATCGTGTATTTTTTACATAAGTGCGGTAATTTTGATAAAATACAAAGTTACGTTGTATAAATATACGCAGCGCATACTCTCACATATGTATATACATGTAAACATACGTATATAGTAATAGAGCATGTGTTTAGCTTATGGTGCGCGTTGATTTGTCTATAAAAAATATGTATGTATATATCGATCAGTTGTCCGGCATCTTCCTGGCATATCACAGGCAAACGGTAGCACCAGTATAATATTGGACAGCCCTAAAGGAACCGACTATGGCAGTTTGTTTAATGTTTACCAGGGAATTTGTTAATTTCGAGCAATAGATATATTAAAGATAAAATAAAAAAAGTATAGTTAAACAAAAAAAGAAGCGATACCAATATATAATTTATAAAAAAACAACAATTTTTTTTTCTATAAATTAAAATTTAACTTTCTATATATAATAGCCTGTATGCCGGTAATAACTGACTTACTGGTTAAATAAGTAAATAAAATAAATAAAAATAAATATGGCATCGTGCAGATTTCTATATATACTGGGTCGTCGGTCCATTCTTACAAGAAGTTCGTCGATACACGCTTGATTAGTGCGCGCTTATACATTAAAAAGAAAAAAAAACGAGACGTGCTCGAGTAGCAAACGAATCCATAACACGCCGGCGCAGTTCGAGCACACTTAACCAAGTCGGTCCGCGCCGTCTGTTGCCCAACATCAGCTGCCCGTTGCGCTGCAATAGGAGAGTGTCTCTTTATCGACCTGGTGCGCGCGAGAGGTTAGGATTTCGATTTCCAACCATTTTCCGCCGGCTTATTTTCTCAATTAAGCTTCCCTCGTCTTTTACAAGAGACTTTGCCAACTAAGCTGAAATTCTCATTTCGAATGCACTTTGCATTCGAATTGTGCGCGCGCCGAGCTTCGCGTCAGTTTACTTTCTTCCGTGGTTCTTTGGGAAATCGATGCGACGGGCAAAAATAATCGGCCGCTTTAAATCGATGGACTACGGAAATTAGCTCGCCGATTGCTATGCAGTGACTTTGGCAAAACTATCGTGATTCAGCGGAAAACCACCTGACGATACTATTATTTACTTTTCAAAGCTTATGTATTCCCAACCAGCGATGCTCGTTTTGCAAGTCAATGCCAGATCAATTATTCACGTAAACTTTTTGCCCCCATAGACCATAAGATAACAAAACGTCGTCCCGTCCTGGGCATTCTCGTTTGTTTAAAAAAGGAAGATTGAGAGGCAGAGGGAAGAAAAGATACGAGCGCGAGCAACTAGTTGTCGCCTTGTCGCGCTATGCGTCAAGTATACACACACACACACACACACACACACACACACACGACTACCCAGGCACGCAAAAACATAGGAATCAGCGTCGCGTACAATAGAGTCTTCGCACGTAACCGTGCAGATGTATACGTACACGTATAGGCAGCACGACTGCACGACCGAGCACGAGCCAACACGCATCCACATGAATGAAATCGAGGAACTTACGGTTTGTCTGGCTGAGACCTGCGAGCCATCTTCTCAGCCTTCTGGATCTCCTCGGCGCGGGTGACGCTCTTGGTCCTCCTCAGTCGAACACCCGAGCCCTCGTGCTCGTTCCCCGTCATGATACTTTTTTAATTCACGACTCTTTTCGCCGAGTAAACACTCTCCGAGGATCTACACTCGCGAACTAGCAACTCTCTCTGTCTCTGTCTTTCTCTCTCTCTCTCTCTCTCTACGCGTGTGACACTGCGAACGGGACGTGTGTGACGGCCGGGAGTCGCGGCTACGACTGTGCTCTCGACGCGTTTTCTAGGTTAGGAATCATCGAGAGCGCACGCGAGCAAGACAGAGAGAGAAAGTGAGCGAGACAGCGATAGAGATAGACGAACGTGTGTGCGCGGTTATGCACGTAAACTGTGCCTATCGCACGTGGCACGTGGTGCTGGTGCGTTATTCGTATGTATGCGCTCGCGCGCCTCTGTGTACGCGTACGTGCATGTGTTTACGAGCCTTTAAATACACGTTGCGAGAGGAATTGATAGGTGTTTTTCTTTTTGTTTTTTTTTTCAAGAGAGACAACATAAAATATTGAATGTTAACTGTGCTTTTATCCTCGAGATTGTGTACACTTCGCAAGAGTTCGAAGACGAAGTTCGAAAAACAAAAAAATTCATTCGCTCGATTTTGCTCTCCAGGAGATTTGCTGAAAACGATAAATTCACCGCGATATCGCGAAGACGATTTTTTTCAACCTATTATCTATATATACTTTTCGTGAATATTGAAAGAATATTTCCTCGATAGTCGAGATATTCCTGAGCTACATATTGCGCGTATTTCGGTATCAAATGCAGCTCGATGCCCTCTTTATCGTTTCACGCGACAGATATCGCTAAATTTTGGACGACTTCGTTTCGTTAACTGTTTATTAATATATATGTATATATATATACATGCGCAGCATCCGGTCAGAGATAGGCGCGCATCTGTTAAAACTTCATCGTATCGAAACGCTTTAGCCGTCATTATAGCAGTCCATAGGTCTCATCGAAAACCAAGCGGTCATCGAAGTGCATCGACATAAATATGTCTGACTCATTGATCTCTCACGTACACACTTATTGTGTATATACATATGCATATATGTAATCATATAAGCTTTGCGCACCGATGAATTAATTAACGGTATGTGGCAGATATTCTCGCGATTGCATAATCGCACAGTCAGGGATAGCGCCAACACGAGCCTCGAATTCCTACTCCCGATCGTTCGCTCAACATTCTCAAAATGCCAGGATCGCACGCAACTCTGATGTGGATCCTGCATATATGTGCTGTACACAGTCATGTACACGTCAGATGTAAATACAAATATGAGAAGAGTTATCTCGCGACATTTTGGAATATCGTGTGAAACGCGAGTTTTTCCGGCGTGGCAAACTCGTTTTACCGATAAGAAGGCATTGAGTATATTCAGATTACGCCCTGTGCTCACGAGAAATCTCTTTGCTGAATCTCGTATAACACTTGAACTTTGTATTATGAATTTCTCTGCTGTACGCTATAACATCGTAGTTACATAATTGACGGGCTCACGTTGCGCCGCGAACGATGACTATCGATTCGCTGTTTCAAAATAACCGAGGTGAGCATGCGTGGCATTTTTAATATCAGAAATCTCGGAGTTCTTGATAATTTTATCAGACCGATCAATGAGACGAAAGAATTTCAGAGATTTTGGATATTACATGAATTTCCGTATGGATGCCGAAGAATTTGCAAAATTACACAAGCCACTTTTTGACTTACATTCTTGGATGGTTTGAATTTTGACGAAGTTATATGTCCTTGTGCAAGTTTGTAATTCTAGATTATTTACTCGTCGTCTGCTTGTTGACATCGCGTTACTTAAGGCAGGTTTACTCTCATTTCTTCCCGAAACTTTTTTCATAAAAGTATATTAAAAAATATTATTTAGTGCCACTTGCCATAAGTTGATTTTATCAACCTCTGTAAAGAAATCTTTTTAAATTCCTCTTTAAATTCTGGCTTTCTTGTCGATTTTTAAGATTCAAATCTTAATTGACTGCGATTGAAAACTTATTCTACTTATTCAAATTTAAAAAAAAAACATCTTTTCGGAATATGATAGCATCAACTTCCGGCAAATCTTATTAAATAATCTTTTTTAATGTACTACTACGAAAAAAGTTGAGTTTTGCTATATAATTTTAAATTTCTTTTTAAAGATATTCAAAATTCAGGGCACAATAAATGTCCCCTTTCAAGAAGATTCTTATCGATAATGTATATCGATGATTTTATCAGGTTTGTATTGATAATAAATAGTGACGTGGAGCTAGATTTATTATAGCTCCGTACAAAAAAGCTTAAAATAACGACAAAATAAATATCAATATTTTAAAGAACGTAAATTATCGCAATTTTCCAACTATACACGAATCGTATGCGGTACACTTTTCGCGCAACTTCGTAAACACGCGCTATTTCATGCAAGTAAAATTATCCTGACAAGAAGAATATGATGGAAATCTTCGCTAATAAATCAACGCTCTTCCTCGTAAATAATTTTGCAAACGTATCGGATGCTAAAAAATAACAACCAAAATAAAATGAGAATAAATGTTGAAATTTGAAAATGTACCCAAAGGCGCGACTGGTGTGAATTAATTAGCTTATCAATATTTCATCTCGAAAGACGAAAATCCACTCATCACGACAACGAAATAATAAAAAAAAAGAATCTTCTCCCTCCGCAGCCGCGCTTTTCACCGGCAATTTTCGCTTTCATTTCCAACTCAAACACGCATATATATTCATATGCACACATTCAGCAGTTAGAGGGAGAGAGCGAGAGAGAGAGAGAGAGAGAAAATCGACGCGTCACGAAGCAAAGCCAAACTCCATACTGTAGCTCGTAAGCGTCGTTCGTGATTTATCTCGTTCAAAGGATTTCTCTGCCGGTGCACACACACACACACACACACACACAAACGCAGCAATGCAGCCGCGGCGTCCTTCATTCGGTGCGTTTCATTTAGCGCCAGAGACAGCAAAGTATTGACAGCTGAAACGCGCTCGAGGCTGCTGTCGGGCTGCGTAAAGAGAAGTGGAGCCCACGAGTGTAATGCCACTAGAACTTGATACTTGTATTAGAGAGCGCAAGCAGGATATTACATGCCAGTTTATAACGGGGCGAATTTCGTGATGTACTGACTCTGTGTTTGCCGCGCGACACTTTCCCAAATGACTCGGCGGCAGCAACTTTGCTCGGAAGATAAATAGACCGAAAGTATAGCCGCTAATGTATTGTTCCTATCGCTCAACACACGACGATATGACAAATGATTTTTTAGGCCACGGATATGGCAGGACATTAATATTTTTAAAAACGCCGTTTCATAATGCATATATAGCAGTGTAGTATTAGCGTCGCAACATATACACGCTCTATCTCGCTGTCTCGTTCTCGCGAGACAAAAAGAGAGGGGAAGGGAGCGATAGCTTCCCATCATCATTATTTCTCGATGAGGAAAAATAGATAGCAGCAGTCGGACGGAACACGGAAAGCAAAGTCTAATAAAACACACTCGACCAGAGCAAAACGAGTAAAGTTTGCGCGCACGAGCGACGTCGCGGGGTCCGGTCGTTAAAGGTGCTTTTATTAACGACGCAATGCTTGCGTGCGTTATCGACGATGTTCGATGGGCTTTACGATCCGAGGCCACTAAACTTCCTGCAGCGTAACTGACTTGCTACGGTGGAGCTTGGCCTATCGTCCGACTACCTTTTCTCTGCTCGAGCATTGGCCTTATCAAAAAAGGCGATGCTATTTTCATACACCTGTATACCTATATCGCCGCAGCGAAAGAAGCGAGCTAAGCGCGATGGTCCTCCGAGACGCGAGCGATATACGCGATGCAATCTCGTTTATACTATCCCGATGGCTTTTCCTGGAGCAAGAGGGAGAAGCGCTTCGGCAAGCAGTGCGATATCTCAAAATTCAAGTGCACGCATAAATTTCGCGCGAGCTATTGCAATAACGCGCGGCGTTACGTTTGAAGGAGAGCGTCTCTGCGTTCTGTTACGTCTATTTCACTGCTCTATACAATGAGACTGCAGAAACGAGGTAATTAGCCCGCGACCAGAAGAAAAATTCTATCTATCAAACAAAACAATCGTGTCAGCCGAGCAAACGTCTGATATAGAATAAAACGTCACGGTGTTATGTCAGTTTTACGTGACTATCTGTTGTAATATCGGCCGGTACAGCATACACTATATATAGCTATATAGATCTCGGACTGTTATTAATCTTCCCGTCTTACGTATATAGCGAGTCGCAACTTTATCCACAGGAACACGCAGTCGAAGCGGCCACACGTCGTAAAACAAGGAAAGAAACTAATTCTCCACCGCGTTCACATGTACACACAGAGACGGGATTAATGTCGCGTGTCTGGGATGGACTACTGCGTCTATGTACATATATATATATATATGTACATACGTACGTACACAGCGATACACGTTCTCTTTTCTCTCTTTCTTCACTGGCTTTTTTCCGGTTCACGTGACCCACGGTCGTTAGAATAAAGCATGAAAACGGCCTCTGCCCTCGCGTATTATAAGCGGCAACGTTTCACGGCTGTGCGAGATACCCTCTCTCGGTATTTATAGGCACGATGAGATACAAAAGTTCGCGAAAGAAGAAAAGAAGAAGAAGAAGAAGAAGAAGAAGAAGAAGAAGAAGAAGAAGTAGAGGAAGAAGAAGCGGAGGAAGAAGAAGAAGAAGAAGAAAGAGTTGACGCAAAACTCTTGACTTATACCCCGAGAAAGCAAGAGAGAGAGAGAGAGAGAGAGAAGCGCGGCGCACTTTACGAGCGATCGTGAAACGCTGTTTCGTGCTTTGTGATATAAATGACGGAAGAATAATGCACGCGCTTGAGAGCCAAGTTCGAGAGATCGTCAACGAGATGGAGCTCTCGGCTTTTATCGCGCTCTGCAGCTAGATTATCTTCGCCTAGATGGAAGGGGCGAGGAGGGCGGAGGAGGGGGTGGAGGCGGTGGAGGATACGGATAGGTGTGCCGAGTTCTTACTCCGCTTCTTTTTATTATTCTTTTTAATTAGACAGTAAATTCAAATGTCCCGCGACAGTATTACGGCATGGAAAAACGCGGAAACGAAGTGCAGACGTCCCGATGCGCGAGATTATGTTTCAAAACTAATCCTCGCTCGAGCTTGCAGATGTATATAGTAAACACCCTAGTACAGGAATGGAGCGACGGCCCAGTACAGGTACCGTATTCGTCCAGCATTGAACCGGTGATGGCGCGATAAGAACGGGACATATTTTGAAACCAATACTACTGCAGTACTGCGCTAGTATTATATGCCAGTCAGGTGCTACTATTATATTGAGTGAATATTGTACCAACCTGGTTTTTTTTTATTTTTTTTTTTATATCCTTATTATTGAATAATTTATTTTATTTCGTGGAAATAAATACGTTCGAGCTTTGTTCGTTGTAATAGCAATTGTTTATTTAATAGTTGAGTACGGCGATACTCGCCGAGTGTCTCTAGCCTTTTATATTAATAAATGTATTATTATGTTCGAGACGTGTTTGTCGTTCGACGGGTTATTACAAAGTACTAACGGCCGCTAGAAAGCTCGAGTAAATTTCGAACTCACACGGACATAATACATATGCGCACATGCTTACAGGCAGGCGTTAGAGTATACTAGCGTAGGTATGCGTATCAAAGTCAATATGTGTATATGGATAGAATAAGGAGAATCTCTATATACTCTGATAATTACAATATTATACACATCTTATAAGATTAATTTGGCGTTCCGCACTTGAATTTCCACTACTCCAATTTATCAGTACTGGAGTAATAAGAACGGGCCGTACTTTACCTTGGGTTCTAAGCTAACGCGGTAGCATTGGGCTAGTATATTACTACGACTCTGGCCCGTTCTTATCATCCCAATATGGAACCAAGGTTCAACCAGTGCTGATAACCAGTATACTGGCTGCCCTTCCGGTACCGGCAATTCTTACCAGGAGATATCCAATTATTGATCGATACACGTACACCGGATTAATAAAGCATTGAGTGTATTACATAGAAGAGTATATACATAGAAAAGTATAATAGCAGAAATTTGAGCTCGAAAATGCCCCACTTGTCCCTCTCTTCATTGGAAAAGATCGAGGCGAAGAAGCAAAGTTAATTTAGATCGCGAGAGTTAGCCCGAACGCCGACTTTCTAGCTGCTCCTGCTGCCGCTGCAACAGCAGCTGCAGAGCTTCGTCGAATAAAGTATGAAATTTCTGTACATGAAATTCATGAAAGTGGCCCCTCGAGCGCGTGGGCAATCGCTGGCTCGCTTCTTCGCTCTGAAAGTTACCTCGAGTAGTGCGAGTCGCGGCAGTCCTCGTTTTTCGAAGCCGGCGTCCGGCGATCGACAAAGTTTAAAGTCCGAGAACGAGACTGGAAAAACTTTGGCAATATTGGTTCGATGCCGTCGACGTCGTCGTAGTCGTCCTCCAACGAGGACGTCGCTCTCCCTTTCTCTCTCTCTCTCTCTCTCTCTCTCTCTCTCTCTCTCTCTCTCTCTCTCTCTCTCTCTCTCTCTCTCGCTCTCTCTCTCTGTCTCTCTTTCTGGCAGGATAGCCGGAAAAGCCAACCGCGCCACGCGAATTATTGGCCCCGCGCGAGCGTCTCTCGTCTGCACCTAAAACACTCGGGAGAGAGATCCAGTGGGGTGGAATTGTGGCGGCGCCGGATTCGTATTCCGGATACGCGTGGGTGTTCTTCATTGAATTCGAGAGGGATAGAGAGAGAGAGAGAGAGAGAGAAAGAGAGAGAACAGTCTGCTGGTCTTTGTTTTCTACTTGGACGGGTTCGGTAACGATGATTGCGGACGTTTCAAAAGTATACGATGTAGTAGAATCAGATACGCCACTGCTACGAGATTCCCAACATATGGGCTAAAATGGGAGTAAACGTCTTGTGGCACACTTCTAAGTTTTCTCGACTGTGACTTGCGAGCATGTACAAACGCTGAGAGAAAGTTTCATTTATTTTTAAGTCACTGAATTAACTGTTACTTTAAGGGGAAAAATAAGGGGGAAAATTGCATATTTCTAATCCTCTTTTACTCGGGAACTATTGCACGCAATTGAACGGATGTTTTTTATCTTGAAAAAAATATCAAGGAGAATATTCACAGATTTTGTTTAATGATCAAAAATATTTTATTAATTAGTTATGCATAGAAATGCAACTGTGCAAAAAAAGTAGTGTGCTGGTGCACGTGATTTCAGCTCTGCTGATAATCTCAAACCGAAAATTCAAAAAGATTATTGATCTACAACCTCTACTTTTTTATTCCATCGAAAATCAACAAAATGACGGGATATTTTGTGAAAGAGAGACAAAAATACAAACAAAAATTATAAATTAAAATACAAATATCAGCAACTTGTCATTTTTGAAAAATCACCTGCACCAGGCCCAAAAATGACATTTTTTTGTTTCTCAAGATTAAAAATTAAAACATTCGCGCCTTTCTGATTAATTACCAATGATCGGATCATGCATAATTCCTTTCAAACCTTTTACGTATGGATAATAACTACCCAAAAATACAAAAAAAATCTATTTTTCAAAACCGTCACATTGGAATGTCCCCTTAATATAGACAAAAAACACAGTCAAAAATGCTCGACTGTTTTCCATCGCTTTTTATCTAGTAGAATATAATATAGAAATATTTCGTTACAAATTTGTAACACCTATATTTTAATTTGTATGGTGTAATATTCATTTTAACCGAATAGGATCATACGTAATTTTAAATATATTCTTGTTTACCTTCATTTGTAATTTTATTTGTATTTGAGAGTCCTTTTACGGCTAAATAATTCATAAAATGAATACAATTGTAATTTATGACACAGCGATTGTGGAATGCTTCAGGAAAAGATATTGATTACACGACCGATATATCAGAAATAAAGAAAGTTTTTTATATCCCTTTTTGGTGAATTATTCTGAATAGAAATAATCTCAGAAACATAAATGGCATCGGATACCAAAAATGTGCTTTAAAATTTAACAAATTTTATTCTTACGTGTATTTATAGTCTTTTATATATGAAGAACGAATATGTTTTAGAAATATTTAAAGAACAGTCAAATTTGTTCAGTTACATTTTTTAATTTTCCAAAAAATGTGATTCAAAATTTGTTAGTATTCTACGATAAATTCTTTTTATGAAATTCGTAATAATGAGAAAAAATATAGTAACTATTTTATTTGTTTCACATGAACATAATTTAGATGTAATTCAGTTGTTATAGATTACCATATGTTCAAACTAGTAAAATAGAGACAGCGTCAACTTTTCTCAAATTATTGCTATATTGAATAACCTGTGAAAGAAAAGTTTAAAAAAGGTCTCTGAAAAGTTGAGCGGCTTATAAACCCATAATTTTGATACAGCTAGAATGATGAGATGCATTAAGATGAAATTTCGGCAGTTGATAAAATATGCACAGTGATGATTGGATAAAAAAATCTCATTTATTACAAAAATCCTAAATTCATAATTTAAAGAATGTATCAAAGAGTATTTATACCTATTTTCGGTAATAATAGTAATTTACGTTGAATTTTATAAAAAGTGAGTGTTCAAAAGCGTACTGTAAGTGGTCAAAAGAAGAGACACAAATACGCGAAATAAGTTCAAATAAAAGGTATACGTATTCGCAACTTCAGTATTAAATATATATATCAAGAATGCAATTTATATAACTAATTAAAATTCTTAATCTTAGGTACCGTCACTTACAGAGGGTCATGCTCGCGTAATGCGCGCATCAGGTGATATTGATTTCACACCCAACGATACGACTATACGTTTATTAGCTGTCTAAATAAGTATAGATTCATTAACAGCCACAAGCCAGCTACTCTAATCTAAATACTTTTATAACTCACCGTAGCAAGTAATTTTAATTAACCAATAATGATTCTAACTATTATTTCTTAATATCAATGAATATTCACTAGTGATAAATATCGTGGAGAAATTGCGGCTCAAAAGAACGAGAACTTTACGGCGAACGAGTCTTTCAAGACACATTAATTTCGACAAGGTCTCTGGAGCGAATTTTATTTTAAAATAATTACAACGATCAGAACGCACTGCGCGATGCGCGCTTAGAATGGAAAAATAGTTCTCAACGTGCGTCGAATACGCGTCGCAGAGCCTCAGGCACGAAAATCGAATTTAAACAAAGTTACCCGCGCGTTCATCAACCGATAATCAAGAAAATTGGTTTACACGCCGAAGCGCGCACAAAGGCTCAATTTCCTATTCGGCCGCGCGCTCGCGCGCTCGCTTGCCCAGGTAAAAATTACGTGGTTGAAAAACGAACGAGAGATAGCTAGGTCGAGCAGGTATTTCTTTGTGTTAACGGCACACGAGCTATAGTTTTACCATAAAATTCATTTAAGTCCCTGAGAGACTCGGTGCAGCCAAAGTAGGAGGCAATATTTCAAAAGGGGTGAAAACCTGTCGATACAATGGCCAGCAACATGCGACGACCCTCTAACTCTTCGGTGCACGTCGCTGTCTCCTTGGGACCGCTAAATAAATTAACGCGTGCGAGCGCGAAACCCGCCCAATCGCAATCCCGCCGGACGCGAGTGTGGCTCTACTCCTGATCTTTTTTTTCTCCCCCCCCCCCCCACTGCCGTTACGTCGGCTTTTCGCCGGTACACACACCGGCTGCCACTTTTTCCGGGCTATTTTATCGTTATTTCTCGCTACGCATATATAGTCTACCCGTACGTGCCGACGGAAAAAGACGAGTTTTCTGTATTTGATGTATTAAAGCTGGAATATTATCGGTGTTACGACACAAAAGAATAATTGTACGCGGGCGCATGAATTGTGACCGCAGGCGGTCTAGCTGGTCTATCTCTTTTTGGTTCTTCTTTAGCTTGCGCGTTTCCGGGGATGCGTGTATTACGCGTGAATCCTGTGTAGTATAACATTTTATTTTTTTTCTTCGCGTGGATTGCAGAGTACAAATGTGATGTAAATATGACTTTACGAGGTGGAAAGCACGTACAAAGTCTCTGCTCCGCTCATGTGCATTTGATTAATATCGTCAATTCAAGTTTTTAGTATATTGTGAAATTAATTGATTGTAAATTCACGTGACGTAGAGCGAAAACATTAAAATTAAGGTTTGCAATTAGTCAAAGATGATAATTGCGTTGAACCTGCTATTTATGGATAGAATAGTTATTTGAATAAGTATTTGGCTATGCTTTTTTCGTTCTTGGGGCGATTGAATTTATAAGGGATTTTGTATATATATATAAGCCACATTAGTATAAAAATAATTTCCATTTGGTACAAACTAAATGAAAAAGAATACTAAAAATAAAAAATAGAAACACTTTTGCGAACAGTAATGCACCTCTGAACTTTGTTTCACTATTTACTTTAGCGTCGATTGTATATTGCTATAGAAAACTCAAAGAAATGTTCATTAAGAATGTAGCAGAGACTAGGAACAAAAGCATTCTTCCAAACAACACTGCACTTCCAAAAGCTAGAAAAACAATAAGCAATAAAAGTATAATCACATTTTTAATACTTTAAGTTATAACATCTAGAAGCAAGTAAAACAATAATCAAGAACAAGTTTAAGAAATACAGTTACGAAAACTAACAATAGATAGATAAATACAAGTCTTTTGGTTGTCTGCGATTAAAAAAAATCTTAATTTCTATTTAGCACTTATTATTTCGTTTATACCGTTAAACTTTAGTTAAAATATTGAAGAGGTCTCGTGTTAAATTAGCTATGAAAAATAATGAAAAATTCACTTTTTGCTATTGTACGTGTAGATAACACATGTTTATGTCTTAAAGGATTGCTTTTTTAATTTTATTCTGGCAAAAATATTCTAAAATTTTCCCAAGCCCTCTTTTGACGGGTTATTCTGAACAGAAAACATCTCGGAAAAAATTCGCGTAGTACATGTTTTTGAACGGTGGAATTGAGAAGTTGACTCAAGTTAACATTTAACGCGGAAAAATCCAAATTTTTCGCTTAAAAATTTCTTTCAAACTAACTTTTCCTCGCCTTTTTGTAAATCCCAAAAACTTTTTAAGAATGGCGTCCTCCATGTGTGAAATTAACGGGATCGATTCGTGCAAATTTACAGAACTTAGTATAAATTTAACAGAGCTCATTCTCTGTTCGTATATATATATATATATATATATAAGTCTCGAAATCAGAGACTTAGAATAATCGAGGGAAAGGAGAGTTGAATGGCTTGACAAGTGCAGTTGCTGCAAGTAAATACTGTAAACTCATATGTGTCATAACTTGCTTAAAGTTAATTCAAACGTCTTCATACGAAGTCTATGAAACTGCATTAATTTTAATACCGCACCTGGATCTATCACAATTGTCGATATATCGAATTAAGTGCTTGCAAGTTATTGTATAACACGTCTGCGTCGACTGCTGAGCAATGAGTGAGCCGCTGTCTGCGCATGATTTTCGTAGCTTATTTTATTATTGTTAGTCTCGTGTGGGTGACTAAGTTTGAAAGTGCCTTAAACTTACATATACTGTCATGAAAATATATAAAGAACCAAAAGGTCTTAGAAATAGTGAACAGTAATTTTGAAAAATCTACGATAATTTCGAAATGTTACTGTTCTTAAGAAATCGTTTTGCGGGATATAAAAGAAATAATCTGTTAAAGTGAAAGAAAATGACACGACTGCTTACTCAGGGCAAGCACTGGCGAATGATCGATTCTCATTATCGACATAGAATCTAGTCAATAGCCAAAGCATACGCAGCAGAGACGCGGCGAGCGCCAGCGGTCTTATCGCGCTCACCAAACACAAAGAGTAGTAATTGAAAGAAGGCTTTAAAGCGATATTGAAATTAAAGCTCAGTAGAGCGAGGGCATTAATTGCGCGTCAACGGGTAAAGCCGCAGTAAGGGAAACCGGCCTCGCGCTCGGCGGGAACCTCTCGACTGGCTTAAAGGGACGAGAGCGAGAGAGAGAATAGTCGAGCTCAGACACACGCAGGTAGCAGTTGTGCGCCAGCAGCATGATCCCCATAAGCCAAGGCTAAGAGGCTATTAGTTAGCTCCACTCGCGCATTCAAGCTCGACATAACCTCTAAGGCTAACACGCCTACTACCGGCACCGACGGCGGCTTGAAAGCTCGCACGAAAGGGGATCGATGTGAGCGTGCTAGTGCTTTGCCAGAGCGAGAGGGCGAGAGAGAGTGAGAGAGAGAGAGAGAGAGAGAGATAGTGAGCCGATGCACCATGACGACAACAGTGCACCTATGTTTACAAGAAAACGTTGTGCTCGATGAGCTGTCACCGCAAGCTGCCTAAACGCATAGCTGTTCAACGCAAGGAGGCAGACGACGCTTTCGCTCACCCGTGCATACACGTCGGCTCTTGTATGCGAGCAAGCTTGCGAAAGGATTAGCAGCGGAGCTTTAATGCTCCGTACCGCAGTATAAGTACAAAAATAACGGCACAAAGCGGGGAATTCGCGCTTCGATCACAACTCCTTACCGATGAGATTCGAAATCAACGACGACTCGAAGCTCGCGGTTAACAACGTTGTGAGCTGGAACGCCTTTGACGCCGGGTCACCGCAGCAATTCAGTAGCCAGTAGATGCGGCTTGTAAGAGAGAGAGAGAGAGAGAGAGAGATTTGGCTCTTTTTGCCGCACGTGTACTCATTGTATACGGTAAACATTCGGGAACAATTGAAGCCACAAAGGAGCTTCGTTGAGCGCGGATTAAGCGCGTGCGTCCAGGCTCCTAAGCTATTCTCGTAGCCCAGAAGAGAAGAGGAAAATTAGAGCTATTATTACCTCGAGCGGTGGCTTTGATAGTTCGAGCTTCGTGAGCGAATGTGTATGCGCGCGGCGGGACGGCTCAGCGCTTGCTGCAGATGCTCTTTACGCTCGATTTATTCGGCGCTCATGCGCTTGCTATAATTTCAGAGCTATAGGCGCTCTCAACTTCTACGTTCGGATAGGAGCATGCATCCGTGCGAGCTGTACGTACGCGCTCGTGGGGGTGAGGAGGGCGCGAGGAGGCGTTCTCATTGTACGCGGCAACGGTGGATTATCGGGCGCAGAATGCATAATGCCCACTTTCTGGCCCGAGCAAATCTCCAAGAGGCAAGTCGCTCATCCTCTCGGCTACGCCGCGTCTAACTCTTGCCGATCAGTATTCCAGGCACGTTCGTTATTAGCTATTCGCGGCCGCCTTGCGCGCCATCTATACATACACTTTACTAAAACTGCACAGGCGGAATCAAAGTAGCGTCTGCAGCTGCCAGAGCGGGGGGCTATAACGATCGCGACCCTTCGAGTTTTCCTGTGTACTCTTTGCCGGCTTTGCTAGTTGATCGCTCGCTGATTTCGGAATAGTACGGGTATAGCGGTTGCGCGCGCTATTCAAAGTGCCTACGCGACTGGAATCCTCGATTCTAATACTTGTTGCTTTTTTCTCTTGTACATCGTGTGTAATCTACTACGATCCTCCGAGGAGTAGTACGTACATATCATAAACCGAGTCGACGCTTCATTTTAAGGATATAATCATTCGTTAAACCGCTACACTGTGTCTACAGCTAATCGATGTCAATTTCATAGGAACCAAGTACATACGTATTTTTAGTTGAGAAATCTTTCATTGCGGGAGCACGACTCCTTTCAAATGCAGATTATTTCTTTCAAAATTTTCAATGTTTATAACAGTGCAGTTGTAATCTACACTTATTTTAATTAGAGAAGATAGTTTTACCTTCAATTTGAGAGGTCTGACTCTCCTGTAAGTCCCTTCGATAGCTGGTTACAATAGAAAGTAGAATATTAACTCGCCAAAGGCTTCAAAGTCAACCGATGGTTGGATGTAGGGATCTTCTCTAATTAAAAATAGGTGAAGATTAAAACTAAAATAAGTGTAGATATAACTGCATTGTTATAAATATTGAAAATATTTTATTTAGTAATTTGCATTTCAAAGCTGCCTGGCCCCCTTAAGGGGTAAAGACACCTTTAAGCGAGGCTACCTGTAATTAAACATTTTAAAGAGTTACATTTATTGCATTCTTTGTATATTTAATACCGACGTTGTAGGTACGTTTACCTATAATAAGAGCTTCGTTTTACGTATCTAAGTGCCATAGTTGATCACTTACAGTACGTTATTAAACACTCAATTTGTAAATTTGGACCACCTAAGCTGAAAATTGGCACGAATTCTCTTTGATACATTATTGAAAACGTGTATGTAGGGATGTTGTTTAAAAAATCCGAAACTGACTTTATAACTACTTTTTCAAAAATCTCGTTACGTATCATCATGTGAAATTTGTTCTGCTCGTTCTATGGAAAATCGCTACATTCCTACTTTAAAGGCAATATAAAAAATATATTTATGCCAATTTTCAGCTTCATTGAACTATTAATTCTCTTTGAATCTTTCGGGGAACTATTTTTCAACAACCTGGTGATCTTCGATTTATTTTTAAAATAAAGCTTCTAATTAAACAGCAGCTACAACATCAGTATTATTTACATAAAATGATATGAATATAACTAATTGAAATTATTGAGTATCAATAGTCTCACTAAAGGTATTTTAACCCTTTAAGAATGCCGGGATATTTTTTTAAGTTCGCTTTTATCGGGTTATCCTGGACAAAAACGATCTCAGAAAAATAACGGAACAACTGAATTACACCTATAACAAGTCCAAGTGAAACGAAATAACTGTTATTATATTTTTCTATCGAAAACTATAAACTTTACTAAAAATTTCATCGTAAAAAACGTCTTCGAATTTATTTATAATTAATACTTATAATTTTGCTCAATCACATCGCTGAAAAATTAAAAATTGTAACTAATATTTTACTTCATAATACTGATCTAATAAATCGTTTCAAACATTTAATAAACTTATTACAGAATGTATAATTTAACATTATTCTTTTATCAGTTACAGATTTTTATATTAACGTATATTTTTGCAACTTGCGTCATATTTCCCTCCTGTCGTAGTATGTCATTTGATTGAGTAATATAAACTTTTTAAATTCATAATATTTTCAATAGTTTTTCATACAGACATAAATAATAACTCATATACATTTCTATGATTGTCTACGCTTTTTTTGTACAGTTGCAAGTTTTATTTTATTACTATACGTACTATGTTAAGAAGTAACTACATCACTTTGGATGTTTGTAAAAAAATTTGTTAAAAATAATCTTTATTGAAAAAACAATATTTGATTGAATTAAAAAATAATGGCTTTAATGAATATTCATTTGGATGTAAAATTATTTTCAGCAAAATTCACTGCATACACATATAAATTTGCTCGAATACGTTAAATAAATGTTTGAAATCAAAAAGTGCATTTATTATGTAAATGTATTATGTATTATGTAAATGTATACAACTATTGCGTAAATAATTTGTTCAAATCGAAAATTTGTTTTAAAAATTCTTTAAATATTTATTGGATGTCAAAAGATTGTACGTGAATAGCGAATTATTATATTTAAATAAATATTTACTGTAATTTAAATGGCAATTAAAAAGTGCACAATCATATATTTTCAGATTATTCAATTGATATTAATTTGCATCAAATGCCGTGAAAAATTATTGGTTCAAACGAACGAGGACTTTGTGGCAAATGATTCTTTCGATGAGTTATTCGACAAAGTATATGAAACATTACTTATATCTAAAGAGCTGAGTGTAATTCCGTGTTTGAGGAAAACTCTCGAGCGCACGTATGTACATCGGAGCTTCATACGTGGAGAATTTGGGTTCCAGTCGAGTAACGTCCAGACGGACTGCTCAACTAATTGATCCGCCTAACGTTAATAGGCTTTAGCGTCATTCAAGCAAATGTTCCTCGAGCGGATATTCGAATGCACGGTGAATTCCAACTCCTTCTCGTTCTCACGGCGAGGAGTAATTTTTGCACCAGAGAACGAATGTCATCGGGACCCTTCTTTTTTACTTCCACTCGGATTTTTATCTCTGCTACGAAAGTATTCAATTTCGCGCGACGTTAAGCATCTTTTTTGTTTCATCTCCGGCGTTTTCGAATTTGCCTGCAGGTCTGATGAAAAAAGTTTCGAGTCTATTCGAAATTGGCGAAAAGCTCGGATGTCAAGCTGAATTGACTACGGGACGCAATTTTTGCACGAAAATAGTCCTGCCAGCTGGTATGATCGGTACTGATTGTAAACATGTACATATTGTACATACGTATATTTATATTAAAATCTGTCCTACCGTACAACGCATAGTCGGAGTGTATGTACAATGTACACGTACTGCAGCCGGGAGGAAAAAATTTATTTCCCGAGAGCTTGCAATAATGAACAGGGAGACGTGCTGCGTCGAGCCAAAAATCCGATTCATCGTGAGCATTTGCGATTGCAGGTTGAAAATCACACGCGAGTGCTCGGTTTGCAATCAGTGCGAAATTAACGTCGATTTTAAACGCATTTCGCGGTCGAAAAAAACAGCCCGCCAATGTTAAGAGCGTTGGGCAAAAACTCACGCCACGATGAATGTCAACGCGGCTGAATTAACAGTCGTGTCGACACAATCAAGGCCATTTGTTCGCTTTTACATCGGCAACGAGCCGTCGAGCACCTGCCACATTTTTTTCTCTCTCTCTCTCTCTTTCTCTTCTTTAACATATATACATACATGGGCATTGGTGCAATATGCAGAGCTGAGGGAGATGAAATACCAGTGGAATTAATGACCGCGGAATCAAGCACATCGGACAAACGCGTATTAAAAAATCACGGATGCAAATAAAGTTGCGCGCTATATTGCGGTATATTTATTCAGCTGTTTTATTCGATGAACAAACACGGCGAAGGACGACCACGCGAAATTTATGCGCCTGCCAGAGGCTGAAGTAAGTTTGTTCGCGTGCAACGAAAAATCGAATCGAAAATGACCGATGTATTTTTATTTTAAATTCACGAATAAAAAACGCCACTCGAAGGTAATTTTTCGCGTATAAACGAGTATTATTTATGTTGACAGTGCAACGAGTGACAGCGAGCGCTGCTGCAAGCTCTTTCTTAATCGTAACCAGAATTACGTTAAAAAAAAGAATTGTTTCTCAACCGTAAGCACTCGCTGTCCAACGAATGAATATGCTTTAGCTTTAAAAATGTACAAATAAATCGAGCTTATACGAGTACGTCGGGATTTGCCGATGTCTCTTAAGAGGTTTACATAATGTTTTATAGCAAGCGAGAGAGCGAGACTGGAAGCTCGATCGGTTTTATCGACTTTCCCAAAGGCACTTCCGAAAGCTAAAGCACGTAGAGTAGCGACGAGTAGAGCGCCATCGCGTTCGCGGCAATTCGCACGCAAATGTTCCGCAAGCCACGAAAACTCAGGAACCGTCTAACCCATCCTTCGACTTGGCTCAGAAGCCACCAAACCATAGTGTACACAGTCGCTAAATATGAATCGTAAAAGAAGCGTAAAGGTAATAGGCGAGCCGTATGCGATACCTCGTTCTTATCTCTCTCTCTCTCTCTCTCTGTACACATATATGTGTTCGTGGATATACAAAACGCACACAACGTATATGAACCGCTAGAAGCGAAAACCCGGAAACGCTGAGTTCGCCGCTGACTAATTCCGTCTGGCGAGTGTTGCATAAAAAGATGAATCTCGTCGAGGGGTAGATCGAGCTGCCGGCAGCGATTAAACTCCGCTCCGTCGGAGAATGTCGACAAAAGATTCGCTACGCGCTTACAGTGCCGCGAAGCTATAAGAAGCAGCGCAAGGAATTTCTTGTTTTATTAAGTACAAACGTCGCCATGGAACGTTAATACCTGGCACACTTCTCGCCAGCTAGTAAATCCAATTTTAATTGCGTTTTCAACTTGGGGCGCTGATGAATTCGTCGACTGACGGAAGAGAGAGAACGAGAGAGTATGTTTGTTTCGCTTGCAGCGCTTACAGGCCTGTTGTGCAGTCTAGCGGGACAATTTAAATTTGATTCTGATAGCGCGACTAGTGAAATGGGAGATTACTTTTCGGCGATTCAAGTGCTATTCGTACTGCGCGTCATGTTAGAAATTCGGAAACAAAAGAGCAATCAAGCGAAAACGGAATATTAGACGGGCGCGTCTGACCAACGCAAGGGAGTATCTACTTAAACGAAAGATCTGTATTCTGGGAAGTGTGTGTAGAAGAATCATGTTTACTTATATTCGCATGTCGAATTTACTTTACTCACGGTACACTGCACAATGGAAGGAAAAACCTCCCTAGGGCTGAGGACGTTATTTAACTGTCGAGAAACTTTGATTTACATACGGACAAGTTCTATGTTTGAACAGCCGAGGCTCGCTAGCTTGAGTGTGCGGGATCGCACGCTTGATACACTATATGTCATCGAAGCTCTCTTTCGGAAAATCTATGTTTTTCTAATATTTAAATGAGACTTTCAAAGTGTAGTGCAAATATACAATTAATATATGCAAAATGTTTTTAACATTCTTACTTTAAAATACAATTAACGCACAAGAATTTGGTAAATTGCTGTCCAAGTTCTGGTGAAACTTTTACCAGGGAAATGAGGTAAGTTGATAATAGTTGCTGTATCAATAGCTTTGCCGAAGTAAGCAAAACTGGTGAAGTACGTGAAAACAAAAAAAACGACCAGAAAGCTCGCAGAAAATAATACATTTGGCTGTTCGAGGATTTGTGCTTGCGAGTATTGCAAAAACCTTTAATGCAAATCCATTATATATAATACAAGAAGAAATTTTTTATTAATTCAGTTATATAAAGTAATTATAGTTTTAATCCTATTTAATACGGCTTGAGAGTTAACCAGTCGAGCACAGGTGAAATTTTCCGAATTAAATTGTAATTTCAGAAACCTACTCATCAATTTCTAACTTTAGCATAAGCTCTTTTTCGTACGGAATAAAGTACGCTAAACTATATTGGTTGCAATATTTTGAGAAGCAACAATTTCCAGAAAATAAACGATTTATTTGAACGATCCAATGAGAATTTTATACATAAATATACACACCACGACAGAGTTCAGAAGATAAAAGAAAATTTTGCGAGAAAAATTACTCTCCGTTGATCGATTTCAAAGGACCTTAGAATAACCAGCGAAGAAAGCGGTTTTGCGAAAAGTGCGGGCAGCCTCTCAAGTCGAAAAAGGCGCGGCTATGGAGAGGAATCGAGAGGATGGCTTTCACGGGCTCGTGAATCGAGAGAGAGAGAGAGAGAGAGCCGGGCATCTTCTTGACCGCTACTGGTCTCCTTCCCACAGCTCTCTTTTTCTATCCCTTTCAAGAAAGAGAGAGAGAGAGAACGCGAGTCGACGAAAGCAGCCCGTAGAAAGAGCGAGGATCACCATCGGAGCTTTTACGGGGTGACGAACACCGTCGCGATGTGTAAACCATGAGCCATCGAACGGCTCTGAAAGTCTGAGAGGAGGTGCGCTCTTTTACGAGCTTACCCCAAGAGAGAGAGAGAGAGAGAGAGAGAGAGAGAGAGAGAGAAAAAGAAAGTCTGGCTTTGTGTGCAGCCGAATCGGAAATTCACGCGCTGGCCCGTCGCTGTGATTCCATTCGTTCTCACTCTTATGCACACAGACCGTCAGGAGAATCGTCGAGCACTAAGTTTTGCGCCTGATTTAACCTAGCCTAGCTGAATTTAATTCAGCCAACGGCTAGACGAAGAATCGTGAGAGTAGACTATTTTAAAATGCGATTCGGCAATTTCAGTTATCGAGCAAACGTCTCGACCGCACTACGGTCCCTCGACTGGCCAATAAACAGTTTGCATTCATAAAGCCATCTCGTCCGGGAGGACACCCTCGATCTCGCTCTTTCTCTTGCTTAACAGATGTATAGTGTGTGTATATATATATACATAGATATTGTATACACGTTTATATGCACGGAACCGTAGGAAACCCCCTTGGGTTTATCGACAAGACCGCGCGTAAATGCAGCTACGCAAGGGATTATAGGAGGCGACGTCGTCAGAACGTTGCTGTCTCTCTCTCTCTCTCTCTCTCTCTCTCTCTGTCTCTCTCACACCCTCCTTTCGATCCGAAGATGCGACGCGGACACTGGCCGGTGTCAGGAAGCCTAATTCGATTTGCCTCGACGGCCAGTAGGTCAATCAACGAGGCGTAGATTCGAGCTCCCTAGGGATAATCCAATTTCCTTTCGAAACTTGTTACAAGCGACCGTCGCGTATAGTCAGCGCAAACGCCACACCCAGCTAAGCAAAAGTGTCGAGCGAAGATGCACTCCCTGTACTGTTTCATTGTGTATGAGCAACAAACTCTCTTGGAAGCAAGAGCTAAGTTAAGCTGCCGGACCTTCGCAGCGGCTCCTGTTGCTGCTCCGCTGCAAAGATCGAAGAAGAGAGGCAGAGGGCGATGACGAGGAAGGTGGAATGAGAAAACTGCACTGAACGGCTCTAATAGCCTCGTGGCTTATCAATATCCGGAGGATTTCGATAAAGCTATATAGCCTGAAATATTTAGTCCTTCTCTCGAGAGCACCACGTTATCGGCTGTCGAGCTTTAGCTGCGCGCTTCTCCTTAATATAGTCGACTTACCTATAATACACCTAATTCTCTTGACTATCTTAAAACCTAGCTCGATTAAACTTACACTTTTACCCCCTGCGCGAGTATGGTAATTGCGGACGATGTAACGAACGACTAGACTGTATATCTTACTTAATTGCGCTGCTCTATGTAAGATATACTACAGTGTAGTACAGGAAAACATTGAAAATAAAACAAATAGGCAAGAGAAATGCCGTTCGCTGGAGCCACTCCCGTTGGAGGGATAAGTCTGGGTTAAATGCTGAAAATAATGCAGGACAATTTATTGGTCGCGGAAAAAAATGAACCTAAAACGCCACTCGCAGTATGCCTCTCCTCGGACGATCGTATCTAATCCATTTCGCGACTGAAAAGTTTGGACCAGACATATTTCTAAAGTTCAGCTCATGTCCTTTCCGATAGCATAAAATAATTTTTCGAAAAAGTTATTAACTCTTCTAAGAGAACATGACTTTTTCACATTATTCTTTTAAATCAGGATTTTCAGCACTTTCGGGCTAGCTGTGCGCCAGAAATCCTTGTAACCGCTGGAATAAATGCAGAATTGTTAAAGAATGTTGCAGGATACCTAATTGCAGGCTGATTTTGACCGAGGTGTGTTAAAAAATCACTCCTGAATGCAAATTTTTTTGGAATACTTTAGTGATTCTTTTATCAAACAGTACTCATTTGAGGAAGAAATTGTTTATTAAATTTTAAATACTTTTTATTCTTCGAAATTCTTCACGATTTTCTACCAATTTTAATTTAATATCTCCTTTTTGAGCAAAAATGGGTTAATCTATGCAACTAAACATGTTTATACTACAAGTTAATGAGAATCCAAGTTTGCGTTTTAGCTTCCCGGAGAAGCATCTTTCACTAAAAATACAAAGGGAAGTTTTGTTTTGTAAAATTTGAGAATGCTTTCAAATTAAATAGCTTTAAATTACAATAGAGATGAATAGAAATATATAAATACTTTCGATGACGTATTTTTAAGTCATGAAAAATGTATATCATCGGAGTCTTAAAATGGAATTTTGAAAAGGTTTGATCGTTCGAAACCGCACCCAAAAAGATATCTTCATTGACTTCTAAACTATCTATAGTCGCAACTTGTGGATCAAACTGTTTCGGTTATAAATAAAATGATCGATCAAATTATCTCATATTGTAACTTTAACTGACCTAGTATGACTAACAGTTACCTCTTCACATAATTACATTTCTTGCTAAAATTACAAATCAAACAAAATTTTATTGAATTCGATATTTTTAAGTCAATTGAGACAGTGCGATAATTTATACAAATTGCACTTAATGAAGCATTTTTCAATTCAATAATAATTTTTTGACCGATCAATCTGCCAGAGGTGATCTTTGCACCCTTGATTTTACTAGATATTGCCCATAATTGCATATATTTTATTTTCGCATTTTTATCATAAAATAAGAAAATTTTGTAATAGTTTTTCGCTTATTGCAAAATAATGTACTCAAAGCAATATTTTAAGTTCGGTGAACATTGATTAAATTGCTCGGTACAAAAAATGCGCGGCAAGCGACTTCAAATGCGAAAATCAAACACGAATAAGAGAGGACAATAGCAATGCCGAGGATAGCTATATCGAGGAGATTAAATTTTTTTTTCCGTAACCAATAAATCATTGTACATTACGTTCAGAATCTAATCCAAAGTTGAGTATATAACGTTAAGTTGCAACAGTTCGCTGGTGATCCCGATTCGCTATATTGTCTCTACGATATGGCAGTTTAGCATAGAATCGATGCCAACAGTGCGACATTCGAAAAGTGCCCGAGAACCATTGACGTGCAGAGTCGTATACAGCGAGCTCACGCTTGCTGCAGCTGCAACGGATAGTCACAAAGGCTGCTTGCGCTACGCTACACCTGTGATGACAATCGGACTGCATGTGCGAGCGTCAATATTTGACCGAGACCGCACGCGATGAACCTACCACTCGTCAATTATCTCTTGCCGATGCTACGACTCCTCCTCATAATGCGCCGTCATCGACATTTATACCTGTATATCGTCTCTACCCACTGCTACACTACTGCTACTGTGCTCGTGAAATCGTCTCTCGAGCGAACTGCTATGCGTAGTAATGACCGGACGGTTGGCGAAGCGCACTTGGAAACTGCAGGCAAGTGTGTACGCAATTGCGCGGCCGGAATTTCGAGAGATCGATTCGCTGCTCTACGCGTGGATGCACACTTGAGGGCCAAGTGCGGACCGCACTCAAGTTGAGTACGCCACCACCACCCCTGTCGCGTATACGGTTTCGACTATGGACGAAATACGACTGCACGCAGTCGTTGGAAAACAGGGCGCAGTGCGTTAACAACGAGAGCTTTCGCCAATGTTTGTCCCTGAACGCAGGCATTGCTTTTTTATCCGCTGCTCGCGAGAGCTGTGGCGTTGTCACCGTTTGAAGCTGCCTTTATTGCGACGATTTTAATATGCATCTATCGATCTTATCACCCGATGATTATCGCAAATATTCGACGCGGTTAATCATTTCGCGCGAACGTGGCTTTTTTTAATGATGTGCAAATAACGCACTAGTTGGATTGAAATCAATACGAGACAAAATGCTGCATTACGAATAGCGTGCTTTATTTTAACAAATATAAACAGACATTTGTATCAGTATCAAATATTATTTTTAACTTCCTTTTCGAAATAAAATATGCTGGGATGTATTATTTGCTCAAAAGCAACATTTCACACTGTGTAATCAATTGGCATTACAGATGTATGAAAAAGTACGTTTGATCATAATTTTTTATTTTAAAAACAGATATTATTTATTTTCCTTTGCACCCCCGTATAGTCATAATTAAACAAATATTAGTGTTTTATTCAATCGTATCGAATGCAAACAATTTTACTTGAAGCAATGTGCCGATGAAATGTGCGGACGTTCGCGAACTTAATTATATATGTTAAAATACAGCATATTTCAGCTACTGTTAAAATTGAGAAATGGAAATTTATACCATAATACTCATTTACAATCGTGTACATATTACCTATAAACTATGTCAAAATTAATTAATCCAATTCAGGGATATTAACGTAATAGAGCGGGTCTTGAAAAAAATCAAGCCATGTTGATATACTCATTATAAAGAGTTTTAATGTTTACAGTTGTTGGCTACTATTGAGCGTTCGCAGCTCAATTACTTACTATGAAAAGTCTACTACTATATAGATTTAAAAATCTTTTCTGCCTTGAAAGTATCTATAAAGAAGGCACCTAAAATAGTAGCATCATATTTTCCTTTTCACATTTCCAAATATGATCTTAATTTTTGCTTGGAACGTAATAATAATACCACTTTCTTCGGGGTCATTTTTATCAAAAATTAAGATAACAAAGTTATTTACAAATTTGGCTCGAGAAATCTACGATTTTCTATTAAAATTTGTTTGCTTCATTCTTTGATCGATGAGAATTTCCAGCTCATCGTCCATTGCATTGTAAATTAATCATCGCTAGCTCAGTCGTTAATGATGACTCGTTTGTAGTAACACGAAGATTTTAAAAATTTTTCTGTTTTTTTTTCTCATTTCCATTTAACATTGATATTTTATAAATCGACGTTGACAATGTTATCATTTTAATGCAAAATTTGCTTCGTAGAAAACATCTTTTACATTATAAAAATTCCAAGATAAACAACGAAGATTAACATAACATTAAATTACACTTTTACTCAGATTACCTGTCAATTACTACTAGGGATTACTACTCTTGTCAATGTAAGTTCTTGAAAAAAATTGATCGATTTACACTTTTCGCAGAGCCGTCTAATTTCGTTCATTCGAAGCGCAGTCAAACAATGATTACAGTGATTCAACTGTCGCAGTTAGTGCTCAACGCAGTCAAAATCAATACAATGAGAGCAACAACAACAAGTGTGAAGTAAAGTCGATCGCTTTTTCAAGAACAAAAAGGTGACGGAGTATAGGCCCCCCACATGTAATCTCAAATTTCAACTATGTACGTGCGCGCGCACAAATACGAGAAAGACGTTCGCTCGCGGTAGACAGCCGTGAAAGCGGATTCGGTCGCCAAAATTGACATTTGCCATTAAGCTTGCGCGCTCGCTCGGCCTTTCGGCTCGGGAGAAAATTGCATCGTACAGAGTAATTCCCCTGAATTCCCTGAGCCAATTGGAAAAATGGGCGGGAGCGCAAGGCTTGTTCCTTTCTTTCTCTCGGCGCACACACGGAGGGGGATTAATTGAAAAGATTGAAGCTAGTGCGGAACCTCAGCTATAATTTCGGCATCGAAGAATGGGATGGGGGCGTCGTGAGATTGTGCACCTCCTCGAACGACTTCTTGGCCGCGCTCTGAATCTCGTCCATGCTGCGCTTGGTGATGCTGGTGAGGTCGTCAATCTGCCGGCGCGTCGTGTTCAGCAGCTCGTCGGTCGTCTTGGCGGCGCTATTGGCAAGGTCCTTCATTTCCGTGTCGATTTTGTCGATTACCCACTCGATCGCTTGTCGGCCCTGAGGAACAGTTTTTGTAGATTGTAAGTCGTTTGCTTTTTCGTCTCGAGATTGTTAAACGATCATTTCATATGGTAAGGCAGAGCTGCGAGCGTGTGCTTTTTTGACCTTGCGATCTCGTTAACCGATAATTTTTTATGCGCGATTGGCAGTGTGCGTGTTAGTGAATCGTTTGCCGTTACGTCTTGACATTGTTGGACGATGATTCTGTAGTATAAAGCTGAATTGAAAATGAGACGTGCGTCAACGAACTTTTTTATTTATAATCTCGTTATTCTTAGAAGATGGCTCGCGATGTCAGAGTTATTGGATATTATTGCGTTAGTGGGCTGAATTCGTTTGCATTACAATGCAATTACGATAAATAAATGAGCATCGTTACAGGTGCCCTATCGCTACTGTGACGTGCACAATAGGGAGAGAGAGAGATAGAGAGAGTGAGAGAGCCCGATCGCGATAATCAAGAGATTAATTACGATAGATAAAATAACAATAATCCTGCGCCTTTGGTTAATCCGATTATTAAATTGCATTTCGCGCTTATCAAAATAGTGATACGATCAAACCGGTTACGACAAGTTTGTACGCAGTTACAAGATTTGGAAGGGGGAGAATAAAAAGATGGTTAAAGCACTGGTATAAAAGCGAGATATAATGAATAGAGTCGTCGAATGAAAAGAGTGCACTCACCTTGCCAGCATTGAAGGAGATCTTGGACGCAAGGAGATCCTCCATATAATGAGTGAGCGGTACACCATGTACTTTAACGACAGCCTCCTGTGTCAAAAGTGTCTTACTATCATCCCGAGGGTGAGGCGTGTACGTGACTGTTTCGTCTACCGTGATGTAATTGTAGAAAGTCAGCTGTAACAGAGAAACAGTAAAAGGCTCGTTAAATTAAATCCTCCGTAGTCGTTAATTTTTTAATGGTCCGTAGCTCGGTGATCGCGCATTGACTTTATGCCGAAACTTTTATCAAATCCCCGCCAGTCAAGAGAATACAGCGATAAAACGACGAAGCTTTTTATACGTCGCACTCTTTTCCCCATTGCTTCGCGAAATAAAGAGAGAAGTCGGTCTTAAAAATGTAATATTAATGAACAATCGTGGCAACGAACGCAAGAAGGCCCGAAGCTTAACGGCCCGTCTGTCTTGGGAATTGATTTTTAAACTTTTATCCACTGCTACTGTCTCTCTTTCTCTCTCTCTCTCTCTCTCTCTCTACTCCGGTACACTTGCAAGGAAAACGACTGCTGCAGACTGCACGTAATGCATATTCAATGAACATGAAATTCGAATTAAGAAAAGTGCGTTTTGATTAATGTCCTCCTCCTCCTCTACCTCCCGCAAAACTTGATAAAACTCTATGCGAAAACATTAATAACAAGTTCCGCGGATCGGTTGCTGCACGAAAATCTCGAATTAATTACCGGCACAAGCCTATATATACGCTATATGTATATTGTGCTTTTATGCATACTACGCGTGCAGCGGTGCTGTGCGACTCGATCCGACGAAATGTCTCCTTCCTTTGCGCTCGGCTATACCTAAGAGCCTATATACTCGACAAGAAATTGAAACTATAGCCGTAAAGCGACGCCTGTACGAGTTCGTTATAACGCATAGCGTATTGTGGTATGAAGGGGAGCTTTTACGCTCTACCATTGTGTGGCTCAGAATCGTGCGTTGAGTTTTTGGAGTCACAACGGAGTTCGATTTTGCATTTTATTACGACTTCTTTCCGGCAGGAAAAACGAATGGCTTACGTATATATATACACACACCCACGTACACCTTCGGTTCGTCTATTAGTCGATTTCATAGCCCGAGGACAAAGAAAATACTATATACGCTAAAGCTCGATTTCTAGAGCAGAATAAAAAGATTTCGTCGACAGATTTTCAATGCGAAACACCGAATCAGCGAAAAGCCTCGGAGCTTTTCGATTAAGCTTGCGCAGGTACGCCTCAGCAGCACAGTGCCTGCTAAATTTAGCCCGAAAAAAGAGGGTCGCGTCACATATGTATATATACAAGTACAGCTGGTTTAACAAGTGCGGAATATAAAGGAACGATGTACGAGGCGTCGGCATTATTATGAGGCCCACGCGCGTGTCGGGGGGAAAATATAACTTCTACACCCACACGTACGAAGCGCATACACATAGATAGAGCAAGAGAGAGATAGAGCTGGTGAACAATTGAATCGCGAGGGTGCAATACGTTTCGTGGCGAAATTAACGCCCGCGGCGGCATTGTGGACCGCGAGGATTGCAGCACACCGGCCTATACGTTACTCTCGCGCCCCATTCCTCCCATCTGCAACCTTGTTTTCCAAGCTCTCCCGTGCCATATTGGCAATCAAGGAAGCTATGCTGCTGCTACTGCTGCTGCTGCTGTTGCTAACCCCTCGTCGTCTACTCTCTCACTCTTTCCTCTCTTTCAGCAGTAAGAGCTCGGGATATCAGCGCCTTTTCCAATCGTGGAGTGAGAGGGAGAGAGAGAGAGGAATGGGGGGGGGGGGAGCCGATAGCTACACAGCTAATTGTCTCCACGAGGAGCTTTGTCTCGAGAAGGGGATATTGAAGATGTAATACTGGCGCTAGCAGCGTTTGCAGGGGCGTCGCTAATGCATAATAATGAGTTTTTAGTTTGATGATGCTACGATGAGCTCCTACGTAGGAGAAAGTCAAATCGCTCTAGCGATGGAGAAGAGGCGTTTTTTTTTATTTTCTACGAGCCAGTGTGGTAATGTCGTTCGTCTTTCTTGTTATTATTATTGGCTTTGGCGTGGCTCGACGGTTTGATAGACTCCTCTACTATATCACTGCGAAACAGGAGGATATCGATTTCGATGTCATTATCTTTTCATTTACGCGCGCTTCCAGCGAGAGAACGGGCTGATTGAATATTGGCCAGAACGAATGCGGTTTGCATCGATGCGACATTCGCGTTGTTCCCAACATATACAGTCATATATGCAATTTCGGCTGTTTAAAAATTGAATTTGGCGCAAAGTACACAGTGATATTCGCGTGGGATAAGAGTTCGCGTTGGGTGAAATCGTCTAAGAAAGCCAGAGCATAAAATATTATTATTCGTAATTACTTTGCGGCAACATTGTTATGCATGGGACAGGTTTTCGTGCATAGAGCACGGTAAAGGTCGTAGTTTAATTAAGGGCGCGTGGCTTTCCGATCCACGTAGGCGAAGTTTCGTCGAGAGACAGAGAGAAAGGGGGAAGAGAGAAGAAAAAGCAAAGTGAGTCGAGGAAGAACTAGATTTTTTTCCGTCGCGTCGCACTCTCTCGTTACTTTTGTTCTAATTTAGCTATAATTCTTCCTTTTCTACGGCCAAGAGCCCAGGAATATTACACTTTCCCACGGAAAATGACTCGCACAAGGCCAAACTAATTTAAACTTTAATTTTCATCTCGTTTGTCATCCAATGTTCCGAGTTCCCGTTGCTCTTCTCGGTAGAACCGTAGCTTCTGCAGCAGCAGAATCGAGCGCGTTAAAAAATTCATGTAAGTGGCAGAAAACAGCAGGATGAGAGAAAGAGAGAGAGGGAGAAGGAGAGGGAGAGAGGGAGAAACTTTGAGTCTTAATTGGCGCATTAGCTCGTCCCATTGTCAGCTCTGCATAACGAGAATGTATACGCTGGCGCCCTTACCGCCGTGCTCAAGAATAACACAATTTTCGCTTTTTTGCTTCTCACCGAGCGCTGAGTGCGAAAGCATTTTCGCTTCTTTCATTTTTTCTCTTCCTTCCGCTCGCATAAGGAGTGCAGCGGCCGAACTGCTGCTATTGCTGCTCTCGCGAGCACAATCGAGAGTCAAAGCGGAGTTTGCGCTAAGAAACGCTGGAACTTTGGCGACAAAGAAAACGCCGCTTTTCTTCTTTTTCTTTCTTTTTTTTCTTTTTCCTACTACTGCAAACAAATAATACACTGGCAATCGTTGAACTCCAAACACGCGCTGCTACTCTTTTCTCTTGTTTACAGCTTCGAAATAAGCACTATAGTCGCGCGAGGAATCGATTGCGAAGTCCTGTTGACACAAGAGAAAGTGCATTTGCAATCGATGTTATAAAGCAACTGTTAAATAACGGTCGCATCAACGCATTGTAGCCAGCCTCAAAGACCTTTGTTTATTGAACAGTTGGATCGCTACTATGCGACTATTGAAACTGTCCGATCACTCAATGATTCGCTGTCTTCCTATCTTCCGATCTATCTATCTCTATGCTTTAGCTATTCACGCGCTTACGACTGTTCTACAGGCGTTCTGTCTATAGTCTATATATGTACGTAATATATACATGTATTTACATGTATAACGACTGACGGGTACGCGCGTGTGTCACGAGACAGGATACTGGCTTATGTGCGGCTCGGGGATCGATGTCGGGACCGCGTTTGACAGCGACTCACGCGCGCGTTATGCACAATTTACTCGCGAGATGCGCCACAAAGCCCCCGAGCGTGTACACGCCTGTAATGGCCGTAGCAGCGATTAATTGGACATTTTTTTTCTGCCATCATCGATATACACAGTAACCGTGCTGCACGTGACATCCTTCTGATTTTTTTTTGTTTAATCATTTTTTTTCAGCTCGCGTGCCAATTTTATGCAACGATCGAAAACAATTTTTCCGTTGCGAATTTTCGCACAATCTCGCGAAGCGAATCTATACGTGGAAGCTAAATAGAAAGCGTGATACAGTAAAAATATAATCACGAAAAACGTTGATAAGCAAAATTCAAACACATGCAATCGTACGTATCGCGTGTAGCATATGCAAATGGACAATACGACGGTTAATAATTGAAACTAATTTTTTTTGGCTTTGCGTTTGACTATCACTTGTTTTGTCTTAATTAAATGTAGTTTACTTTTCATTTGCTGTGCGATAAGCTTCCTCAGATAGATATTCCATATGCATTCGAATTCGGCTGCAGAGAACGTTAAAGATAGATGTTATAAGCGATGGCGCTATACCTTTTGTATTGCAAGGCGTAGAATCGAACAATGTCTTCTGATCATTTTATACGAAAATAAAACTTATCACGGTTTTTTACTTATTGTTGTTCAATTGCAAACTGTCTACGTAGAAAGAAACATTAATTACATTATATTTACAGAAAAAGTACGACTGACGGTAAATCAATACAAAGAAAATAACTGTTAAAGTTTACACCGTGAAATCGTCTGTTCAGTTAATGGATTTGAGAACAAAACTCAAACTTACGAGTGTACTCACACAATGAAACATAATACTAACGTAGAAAAGCTGCCTTTCAATGCAGGAACGCGAAAGTCGTTAGCCAATGAAGAATTTTGGATTTTGGTCGATGCATTTCTTATTGGAGAGTATGTTTTGCCAATATCAACGGTACGAGGGAATGCACAACAACACCTATTTACAATACTATACAAACTATGTATAACATTTCCGGCACACTTGACACTAGAAAATAATGATAGACAACAAGTTCGACAAACATTGAACAAGTTTCGTGCATTGTTTCGGGAAAACAAATACGAGACTATTGATAAGCTGTACGATGCATACGTTTCTGCCTGGTGAAACAACAACGCAATCACGTTATAAAATAGCAATTGCCTTTTCATTCCAACTAGTAACCTTGAAAAAAAAAACGCTATTCAGTCGCCGCAACCGTGCGAGGAAAAATATCGGAACAATAGAGCTTTAATTACTAATTATTCGAGTCCAATAATTTTTCGATTAAGCATCCGACCAGATGCAGCATCGCTATGCAGTCGAGTTTATTAAATTGCAGTGTGCACTAGCTTAAAAAACTGAGGATACGTATCGTGAACAAGTTAGAAAGAGATGGAGTGAGAGAGTAGAAACCCCTCCCGCACCATCGTATCGAAAAGGACCATATAGCTGATAAAGGTTGCATTGTAAAGTTCTAATGGCGCTCCAATTAGTAATAATAAGGAAAAGAACAATGGGTCGAGGGCGAGAGTTTCGGCGCACGAGTAGTAGGATCGAATAGAAGCGGAAAAGCCGACAGCCGCTCATGAAGAGCTTTCGATTGCAAGTAATTAGCATCGCCGCATAATTGAGGTCTTTGCGGATTGCGCCGAGACCCTACGTTCACAGCCCGCATTGTTATTCGGCCAGCCAGTATTTGCAGCACTGCTGCTCTGCCCAGTCGTTCAGTCAATCTAATTTTCCCCCGTTCGGTTACTCGTATCCACCTCCCACCTCACCCCTTCTCTCTCTCTCTCTCTCTCCCTCTCTCTCCCTCTCTCTCTCCTTCTTCCCTCTTATCCTCTCTCATACGGCATTATTAGAGCTTGCATTCCCGAACCAAGTGTGTGCCGACGAATTTCGCGCAATGGGGAGCTTAGTTAACGGATGAAACTTTAATCGCAGCCTGCTCGAATTTTCCCTTTGGCCGGGATTAGTTGTCGGAGGGACCACTGCGATTCCAGACCGCTTATAGAAAAGCTTCTGCGAGTGAATTAAGCTCGAGACTTTGGCATATATGTGGAACATATTACACATTAGTGATATTTCACTGAGCTACTATCTAAATCTATTTGGGAGGTGAAAATTCATTTTCTCGTCTAGGGTTATATAGTTACTTCAAGAAAACCGGTCGGAATTAAACGATGAATTTAAAGCAAAATATTCAATTGGTTGCGGGAAGAAACGGGGGCATTAATATTTCGGTTATAGAAAACACCGAAAGCTAAAAAATCGGAAAACACTAATGCAAATGAATAAGAATTAATTGTAGATTTTCGCATTTTTAATGCTTCTCACAGATTTTTGTACTACATAGTCAATTGCTTTTCACCAAACTATAGAGTCATAGTCTCTATATATTCCTTTAAATAGTAGTACCAATCCTGGTAGTCACGTTAAGTAACTGCTACGGATTGGTGGGTCGAAAAATATGCCAACGGTTGAGCTAACCGTTACCAAACATGTCGGATATTTTTGTCTCGTTAAACGTCATTCGTTTGCTTAACAGATGTTTAATTTTAAACTTTTATAACATGATTATTTTATGATCGCAATGCATACTCTAAATGTAAACATGTCAATGCTTAAATAATTAAGGAATTGATCGAGGTTTGCTTGTCAATAATACACATATATATGAGTATACATAGCTTAACTCTTAGCTTAACTTAAATATTGATTATTATATCATTGAAATAGTAACTAATGATACCTTGCATCATTATTTAATACTTATAATAATAATTTTATTGGTATCAAGTAGCTGAATTTTAATTTTTAAATTATTCAATTTTAGCTATCTACTGAGTAACCATATAATTACAATTATGTATAATCAAATGCTTAATAATTGGCTTTGAAAAATATCCAACTGTTGCTTAGCAGACTATTTTGGTTACTTTATTTTCTACCAGTACAACTCAATTTTCCTTTTAATTATTTTACATACTTATAAGATTTAATAATCACATATGTGATTAAGTGATCTTATTTCTGCAACCAATGAATCCTTTTTTTTAACCTATCCTCCAAACCCATACTCACTCAATCAAATTCATTAATGAAGTAAGAAATTGACATTAATATGACCAGATTTACTTTATTACTATTATTTATACTATTATTAATTGCTTTACTAATAAAGTTAGAAAATAAGCTAGAATTGTCACGAGTTTGGTCGTTCAAGGATGAACATAATCAAGTAATGTTACTGTTAATGTTTTGTTATTATAGATACAAAAATGATATTTTCATTTTTAATTAATTTTAATTAGAAATCTTTCAAATCTGTGCTCCCGCAATAATTTCTTTGTATGAGGTTATTCTTTTCAAAGTAAATTCAATGTCTATAATCATTGCTACTTATAAACGTTGATAAGAGATTTCGGAGGCTGAGACCTCAAAGGAAAAGGAACAAAGGTTGGTTCGATGCAATCAGTAGAAGAGAAAACATCGAAATATATATTGTAGACTTTTTATTCTTACACGCAATTAGCTCATAATCTTTCTAAATTTGTTTTCCCTTTTATAAAAGCTAATTGCTTGTATTGCAATTCATAAACAATGAATCTTTTGCATAAATACCGAGGTAATGTTAATTTTCTCTTATTCGATATTGGCGAGCATGACCGACACGAAGCGTACGAAATTACGCAAAACTTTCGGAGAAATAAAACAACTGAAATTTGAATTGATTACAGCTTTCTGTGGTTATACGACTTCGGACAAATGAATGCCAATAAATTTTCATATTCATGAGCGGAAGGTAACGCGATATAGAACCATTTTTCAACATTGAGCACATCAGTCAAATATTTTGATTGACGTTTTTATTAAACAATATTCCTTTTTTCTAGATTTCGAGACATATTTTGTTAAAAGTGGATTTTCAATGGGACGTACAAAATCCAGTATGAAATAAAAAAACGCTATAAAGAATTCGTCGGCAGTAGTAATACAAATGTTTGGTCAGGCATGGGCGTGAGAAAAATGACTGGTTGAACTTTCGAAAAAATTCCAGTTACAAACTCAATGAATAATTACAGCGACCGGTAGGTAACTCGATTACAAGCGATCGACAGGCATCGACGTCTGCGCTAGAGGCGCGTGACTCTTAGTCTGTACCGTAGCAACGCGAGAATGGGATATACAGGAGTGTAAGCCTCCCTTGTAGCAGCAGCAGCAGCAGCAGTAGCAGCAGCGCAGCCTCTGCGTGTTACCATTTTTCATTAAGCCTGGCGTCTCTCCACTCCATATTTCAATCGGTTCAAAAACTCCTGGCACCGCTGCCTGCTTCCTCTACCACCCCTTTTTTACGCGTTCGCGCGCGCGCGAAGAGTATAACCTCTCGCCTCCACGGTTCTCTTTCGAGCGCAATTCGTTGTTTTTATGATTTAGGACTCGGCAGGCACAATAATTCAGTCGCTGCTCCGTGTAGTAGGTACACAAGGCCTTCCGCCGGACAGCGGTTGTTGTTAAAGTCCGCGGGGAGTTAACACATACCCACAGGTAGACGCACACGTGTACATGCACACCTACACAGAAACTGGTCGGTTATTAATGCTCCCCAGTGCTTATACGATACGCTTCACCTGGCGCTTCTGTCTTCGGTCGCCATGGAAATTCAATTGGAGGAACGAAATTCCTCGCCTACTGGCCAAAGCTGCACTTCCACCTGCGTTAGATCACTTGTAATCCGATTACGCAAATATAGTTTGCATTTTTCCTCAGTGAAATTTTGAACCGTTTGCATGTGTATTATATCGAAAGCTGATTTTCCCGTTCACTGACTTTTTAGCATGGCAACTCTTCGTCGACTATTTTTGATTTTGCTTTTTTAGAATTGGATAATGATTTTAGAAATGAGGTCGTTCCCAAAGGCTTTTATCTCGCTTCATTTTTATTACACTCCCGTTGTCTTTCCGTATGCTGCGCAGAAAAGATTGGCCGAGGAAATGGCCTGTTGCAGTAGACTCTTTTGCATAATCTATTGCGTGATTTCGCCAAATTGCCTTATAGAGTCGCTCATAGAGGTGTTTTCTTTCTTTCACTCAGGCGACACTGACTTAAATTACACTCGACCAAATTACATTAAGGCGGAAAAAAGGCTATTGGTTTTTCCAATCTAGTAGATTAATCGTTACATTAATAAAAAGTAATGCATAAATGTTTCTCCAGTGTTATGCGGTTGTATTACCGAAGCGTACAACATAGCAAGGCTTTACGGGGCTAAGTTCGCTCTATGGCGCTCAATATTTAGCAAGCTATTATCGGCGTACCGTCTGTTGATGGAGAATCCGAACGCATGGCTGCTAATGCGCCGTTACGCAGCCAAGCACACATAATCACGCACAGACTGAAATTCCTGCACTTCATTCTCGCTCGGAGCAAAAGGAAAAGCGCGCCGTCGTTTTTCCTCGCACTCAAAGTTTCGCTACTCTGTGCCAGAAATAATGCACTAGGAGAGTGAAAAATTTCACAAACCCTCTCTCCGCCGTACAATAAACTCATTTCCAGAGAACAAATTCGCAGACCTCGAAACTTCGTCACTCTTGAGTAGCTTCTCGTGAAAGTTGTACTAGCAAGGCCAGGGATGACCGTAAGAGATAAAAGATAGAAGTAGCAGCGAGAAAAAGAAAAAAACGACGCCCGCGTATATTTCTCGAGCACCTGTTGCGTATGCGGAGTATCGCGCTTTCCATAGATCGCCGGGCCTTGTACGCGTAACGTATGCGGCCCCGGCAAATAGCTAAAAGATATTTTCCCTAGGGGCAGGGGGTGGGGCGGGAGAATCCTTCGTCCCTCCCTTTGCCGGACTCGCAATATACATTCTCTCATCGTCCTTCTTCCTTCTTGTTCTTGTTCTTCTTCTTCTTAGTACAGGCCATACTTACACACGCGCTCGCGTGCACGCCGGGGAATTGTTCAATTTTAGCTTAAGCTAGCGGAAACGCAGACTAACGCAAGCTCCTAACGTATAGGTATAACGAATAACCCGTACTGCCCTCATCTATCCGTCCGCTGTTGTATAGTTTCTCTTCATTTTCTTCTTTGTTTTCCCTTCTCATACAGCAGGTGCAAGACGCGCAACGCGTACGTGAGTTCGAAATCCTCTCTGCGTTTGCATCGGTGTCTCATCCCTGGTTCAAGACCTCCCACGAGAGTCTCGGAGTAGTCTAAGTACTTGGATACTCGTGGGATTGAAAAATGATAGCGAATGTTTACATCGGAAAATCCTGCGATTCGACGGTTGAGAGAAAAAAAGGACGTTAACCTTATGGCTCTTTCTCCTTCTCTTTCTCCTTCTCTTTCTCCTTCTCTTACTCCCTCAGTACTCGACTTCGTCTTTTTCGCGTCGAACAGCCTGCACCTGCCGGTCGTTCATCATGTGCTCTCGCTAATGCATCGTTTCTCAGGCCTCCAGATTTTTCTTCTGCTTCTTTTCTGAAGCAGTGAGCTACTGCTATTGCTACTGCTAGTGCTGCTGCTGCTGCTACTGCTGCTGATCTTTGACGCGCAGGCTGTATTGCGCGCATGGCGTAATGCGAGCATCGATAACCGATCGTTTATGTATAGCAGCTTTACTCTCGTCGCATTTAAGCTTCGAGGAGGTCGCGCTTTTTTCCGGCTTGCTTTTTGTACGGCTGAGGATTGACGGTCTCGGATGATCCGCAGCGCTGACTCTCGAGGGGGAAACACATTAGCGCGGTGTAACGATTTGGAAGTGCGGCTTATGCCGACGGATTTCTTAATCGATTTTCTTGCGCCTTCGATAGTTCGTGACGCTGCTGCTCTAGAGGTATAGCTTGACTTTTGAACCTTGATCTGACTTGATCGATGCTGTGCGCACTTTGATGCTTCCAATATCGCAGCGAGACTTTACTCTTGATGCGACTTGCATAACAATGGTTACACACCTTTTCAACGCAGCGTTTCAAGGAAGTAGCTGTTTGAAATGCGATTTTATTGCGTGAAGTACATTTGAGAGAGAATCGATCGTCTGATTCTGAAATGCATATACAAGAGAAATAAAAGTCGCGATAAATCGAACTTTTTACCTCTGCACCAAATTCCTGGTGAGAATTACTGGTTTTTTTACCGGTAGAAAATATACTGGTACTAGTAGTGGTAAAAGCTTGGTTCGATATCGCAATGTTAAGAATGCCTGAGTCAATTAAAAAAAACGACTTGATCTAGGTACCTGAACTTTTTACACTTTAAGTATACGAGCGTTTTTTTCACAGTTGTAAGAGATACACAAGTAATTTAATAATAGTAGTAAACCACGTGTATGTAGATCTAATAATTTAATGAACAATTAATTTAGAAATGAACACTAGAAAATTCTAGGTGCGAATTTAATTAAACGCTTAGGAAAGTGGTCAATAGCAAAACCTGGAAGCACTATATTGGTCAATCTAACGTTCAAAGATTTATAGAATGCATGTATTATAACTCTTACAATTGAAGAGTAAATTCATAAAAAGTCCAAGGAGTTAGTTTGACTTTTTTTGTAGCCAATAAACCGTTGCATATCATTTCCGGAATGAAGTCAGGCTGGATCCCTTAAGCTCCATCTTGCAAGAATTTGATGTAAATTTTACATCAACGGCTGAGGGAAGAACCAACCAATTAAAATGAAGTCTTGAAGAAGCAGACAACTCAGAAATAATAAAAAACGTAATACTTGTAAAATCTCTAGCATTAATCGATACGAGTAGTGCCATACTACTCCCTTATTTTTTTACGAGACAAACCCATTATCCATACATAACGAGAGATTTTTTCTAATCCGAAAATTGAAATGAGCAATCTAGAATTATACCATCATCAGCTGTGCAAAGTTTATCTTGCTAAGCCAAAACTTTAGCGTCGAGCGGACAAGGTTCTATACATATCCAAGGCAGAATCATATCCGAATATTGGCCGTTGTCGAGTGGCTGGTGGCAGCGGTGATGGGAAACTAGTAGAGGTTACGCGCGCAAACAGCACACGCAGTCGGATAATCCATCAAAACTATTCCATCAGGGCTAGCAGGTCGAACTTTCATGCTTATGGGAGAAGGTTGGCTAAGGAACACACACACACACACGTACTTAGACAGTGTTGATTCGCGTTACTCCATAAAACCACATTCAAGCCAAGGGTACACGGAATGAGTTAGTGTGCGAAAGAGATTTACATATATAGAGATAACGACAGCGAGAAATTGTACGCATATCCTTGGGTGCTCCTCACTCGACTTTTCCAAGCTAGCCTGGTTCAACGAATCGACGTTCGTCGGCCTCGAGTGATACTCGAGAGGAAGGAAGAAACGACTCGATATTCGTCGGAAACTTAACTGGGGAAAACCGTCTTCTTGTTCCGTTCTGATTGGACTAGCGGATTGCCGGGTGTGCATCGAACGAAGGGAAGAGAAGGAAATGACTCAGCGAATATTGGATGAGACGCGAGAGGAAAGAGACAAGTGATACTTCACCGCGCTCTGCCGGCCTCTAAGTATATATACATCCCGCTGGCTTAGCAGGGAGGACAATTGCTCTCTCGATATATAGATCGGATCTCGTTATCTCTCTCATTCGTTTTTTTTCTTGCGCGTGACGACGCTGGGAGAAAAAATTCGCTATATAATTGCCGCGAGACTGTTCGCTAAATGAGAACGGTATGTAACGAGTCGCGAATCGGTTTTCCGACCAAACAATGGGAAACGAACTCGCCTAGTCTAAAGCCGTTATTGTGAATAATATACCGATTGAGTGCAGCTTCCGTTTTAATCCAACTTTCGTTCTAAAATACATTTCAACTGCGAGGACTTCTGTCGACGCGTAAAGCTATTCAGAAAGCGATTTATATCGCAAATAAAACAATGGCAATTCTGACGATAGAAATCTGCCGCGAACGTCGAGGTCACGCGACTGCAGCTGGTGCTATTACGAGATTTCGTACTTTTAAATCAGCGTGTATATGCAGTCGCGCGTGCGCTTTCACGCTCGCTCGACGTTTTTCGCGTCGAATCGTCGAAAGATGCAGCCAGCTATCGGCTGCTTCGGAGCAAAATAAAAAGGGATCGAGGATAGGAAGCTCCGAGTCCCTCGGATAAATCCCGCGATCCGGAAGGAATATACGTGTGCGCCATGCGAAACACAATATCTCGTGATTTTTCCCAGGAGCCACTGCCGCCAAGCTGAGTCGCCCTTCCGTATAGCATAACTGCGAGGTTTTTTTTTGCCTCGTTCCTTTAAGGTAACGGCAATCAGATTCGAACAAGATAAAATAAATTTCAGGTATGGTTGAGGCATTAAAACTGAAATTCAAAGTCGAAGAATTTGAAAGAAAATCGTTCTTCCGCGAGGTCTGTTGCGATTCGTGTTTCTTGCGCGCAAGTAGCAGATACACAGAGTACATAATACGCAAGGTATTCTTGGAGGAAAGTGGAATTCCTTTCTTAGGAAATAATAAATGGAAAGCGCCGTGCAGCCTTCGAAAAAATCTCATTTCGAAAACAGATTCTGCCTCCGGAGAATCATACTTGCCGAAAGCTGGTTTTGCCCTCTGACGACCCGACTTTCATTCCCCCTTTACCTATATATACATATACGAAGCCGTACTTCAGTTCTCGCTCTTAGTCGTGGAAAAGCATATTCCCGTATACACAGACACATATACAGCCCAAGAAGCTAGAGGTTGGCATTACCTCAAAGGGCGTATAACCGTAAACTATGAAAAGTCCCGTCGGCGGATACATGCGCATACGTATGTCCCTGTGTGCTTTACGATGATGGAAAAATTCTCTGTTTGTGTGAAACGACTGGTAAAATTTTATAGACAGCTCGAAGCCGCAAGGGAAAACAGTAAAAACATACGGCTTGCTTCACTTATTCCGCGTGTGCGAGCGCGAAACGAAAATTTAAAATTATTGCACAGCACAAGAGTTTACGAGCAAAACATATTTCGTTTCGATCGCGCAAATGCAGCGACAAGCATTTTTCGCACGAAAACGCTCTCGAGGTTCCATTCATCTTCTCCTCGGCAGCCGAAGTAAATAAATATCCAGTCGATTGCTCGACGGCAGGTAGTGGAGCGTGCGAGACGACAAAGGACCGTAGCGGCAGCGTCGTTCCACCGACTAAATTAGGACGTGACAGATTCGTTGCTGCGACCCTGTCTATCTGTCCATCCACGGCCCAGTGGAGAATTGCAGGAGCACCGTTGCCGTCGAGAGATACGATATCAATCTCGGAAAAAATTCCCCTGCACCGATGCATCGCTCTCTCCCACTATATATATGGGTGTATATATAGATATGTTTATGTATGGTCGACTGACACACGATTGACGTTTCATTTAATTCTTTTAGGCACGTGGTCATTTCGCAGATGCTATACGATATAGAGACGCGTGCATTCATCCATCGGAAGCCAATTGGATCGATTTTTGTAGGTGACAATACGATCGATCTTAGAAATTGGCTAAGTATGTACACGTGCTATAACTGACAGCATTCTTGATTGAGTACATACATTTTTATGTCATAGCTACGTACGCAAGCACTGGCGGTGTAAAATTGCATCAGTGCGGTCGATACTGTCACTATTGCAAGTGCTACGTATGCCTGATAATATACTAAAATATTTCTCAGTACGTTACTTCCAACAGATAATGGATAAGAACTCGTTGAACGTTTTATGTAACGCTTATCTTGCGCTTATCTCGCAGATTTAGAGAATTATACGATTTGATACTGTCATTTCATCCTATTACGATGACGTAACGCATATAGCCAGATGTTAAACATGTACGTCCGAAGCCACACAAGTAATTACCGACCTAAGATTATTTATTATGTATGCATCTTTATGCGAGCTTGACACTTACATTTTTGGTCTTCAATACCATCTGTCTGTTGCCTGGATCGACTTCGCTTCTTTCGCTGGCGTAGCAAATGTTGGCGTCGCCGATCAACTGGAAAAAAACGACTGAATTAATAACTTTTCTTAAATTAAATGTATAAAAGTATAATAAAATGAGTCAAAAAATTTGTAAATCAATTATTAGCAGTTTGCTCTTGTTGACTCGTTTTGGGCCAAAACGCCACTCGCGGTACTGATACAAGTATCTAAACTTGAAAGGAACCTGATTGCGGAAATAATTTTAACCGCGGTGTGTTGAAAATGCCATTTCAACATACCCCAATTGCAAATTTTTTTTAGACTTTCAAGAATTTTTCAGAAAAAATGTTCAAGAGCAAACAGCTCTTAGGATTAGCCAATGAATGACATGATTTTTGAACATTTAAAAATTGTCAAAATGATCGAAAAAAAATCTGGTATATTACTAAACCATATTATTCTTGGATATTTTTATTTTCAGTTCATTAGTTTTCAAAAGTAATTTGTTTCTGAATTCTGGTAATATTTAGAGTAGCAATGCAATACAAGGGATTCTTAAGTACCCAATAATTGCCAAATACTGTTAATCATGAAAATCAATGTCACAGAAAACACTGAGCAATAACGCGTACAATCGTTAATTTTTAATAAGCTATTGAAATACAATAGTTGATCAAGTAGATTATATATATGGGAAATTATATTTTACAGGAAATACAGATTTAGATATCAACCGACTTCTGGTCGTCAAACAAAAGGGTTTATAGCAGAAATCAAGATTTTATTGCAGAGAAGTACTGAACCTGAGGTAGCTTCGTGCAATAAAATATTTATTTTTAGAGATACTTCTTAGTATCATCAAACATCCAATTCTAGAACTAAATTTATTACACCACGAGCATAGTTCTTAAATATGAAAATCATCTTATAAAATTGAAATAAAAAGTCAGAAATCCTTGGTGAAACTCCAGGTATTATGGCGAAATGACTTAGTTTTTATCTTCCCATGCTACGATAACTTAAATCTAAGTAAGCAGTTGAATACTGTTCCCCATGAAAGTGAACGACTTTCTGCAGAACATAAATTTCTGAGTAATAATACATGCTTTATCTCATCAAATCCTTGCACTTTAGAGTAAATTTTACATCTAAATTTACCTAAACTTTACAAATGTTTAAACACTATGAATTCACCACGTAATTAAATACCTTGACTCTTTGTTACAACTGATTAATTTACGAGTCTCCCTTATAATACAATAAATATAATATATATCGAGAACAGATCAATATTAAAAGAATTGAATACACGAGAAGAAAAGCAGTGACCGAATCTCATTTTCTCTCTTGAAGGAAATGCTAGAGGTTGGAGATAGGTATACTTTTAGGACGAGGAGGCGAGAAATGCAGCAGCTTTGCTCTAGGTAAAGAGAGGGCGAGAATCTTTGGCAGAAAAACGTCCCTGGAACATGGCCAACTGACGTAACATTGAGCACGCTCATTATGAAAGTTGATACGACGACGACGACGACGTTGTTTTGCAATTCCCCGGCGTTTCCCAACGATCTTCTTGCGCGCATAGTTCGGTAGCTACGCGTGAGTTTCGAATTTCCGGATGGCCACCCGGTGAATTGCTCGGCCCGAGGATAATGCTCTCTCTTTTTACGGGTTGGATTACTCGCGCGTTAGACACGACTTTGGATACAAGCACCCGAGGCAATGAATTCGCGTTAGGGGATTCGAATAGACAAGAGTAACGGGTCTTTTTAAGAGATGTACGGCTCACGTTGTCAACTGTGTACAAATCCATGTGGAAAGAACGAAGAAATATTTACGGTATACTTGAGTTAGTATTTACAACAATTAGAATGATTTTTTATAACTAATTTAAATAATGGAATTGAAAGTTGCTTTGAATAAATTACTGCACACTGATGTTGAAATACAACCCAATTTTAACAAACATTTTTGAAAACTTATTTAATAATTAATATTTTTAAACAGGCTATATAGAGAATGCATTGACAATGCTAGACAACTTAAATAGCTGAATTTTTAAGCTAGATCCACAAATGAAGTCAATTTTTTCACAAACAGAGTAATACATATTGATAAACTCTCTCAATGAAAATGCTAAAGAAGATTGTAAAAACATGACCAAAAGAAATCCATTAAACATTTGTATATGGTTACGCAAGTGGTGAAATCAACTTTCTCAGCATTAATATTGCAGATTTTTGAGGTCTTGACCATGCACTATATATTATTGTCCTTGAGAACTCTCATGTAACTACTTATACATAAGAAAGCAGAACTTTTCATCGATGTTCAATATTTGTAAGAAAAAATCGATTGCTTCATGAAGTTTTTCAAAAATGTATTCTTGCGCAAATATCTCTCAAATTGAGAGACTGAGCAACTTTACTTTGAATAATGACTGCTGATGACTAAAAGAAAAAATTATGATTAAATATCTTTTAATTATAAAATAAGTACATTAGTTTTAGTATAATAATTTTATCAACCTCTATGACAGTAGCTGTTATCGTGGATAATAGTACTTTACTATACGAGATTCAGTTCTGAAATCATCGCAAAAATTTTCATTCACAATGATTGATATATTTTTAATGCTCCTTTGTTTACCAATGATTCATACTATTATGCTGGACATTTGAAACATTTGTGTTTTCAAAACAAAGATTTTCAAAATATAAAATGTAAAACAACTCAAATTGGTTTATATTGTCGATTATGACTTATTTCTTATCAATAAAATTGAAAAACATGGTAATCAATGAGTCATTTACATTACAATCATTGAACTTTTAAGAACAAGTTTATCGAAGAAAATGATGAAATATTATGTAAAAAATTAACTGCAGATTTAGTATATGTATGTATATGAAATATACTAAGAAAAGATTGCATCACGTTATAGCAAAGAATTATTGGAATAGATTGTAGATGTTTTTACTACTGATAAGACAGTAATAAAGTCTAGTTACATATTATTCAAAACATACATTGGCAGATATCGTAAGCTATAGTATATTATGAACTGAACAAAATTGTGAATGATATACTAAAATTACAGGTTATAACGAGTCATTATTCACTGCCTCAATATAAGCAAAGACATGATTTGTAGAACTTACTGGCTTTGTCCATCGTGGAAATCCCCACTGACTCGAAACAAGCCTATGTGTGTGTAAGACTCCGTTGACAACCTTCCTGTCAATAACGTCAGTTCCCAGCACCGATGGAGTTATAGGATTAGGGTACTTCCTCCATGCAGCCGATGCTACAGTTTCCCAAGGATGACTAGAAAAGCAATCGACACACTTTACTATACCCGTTATTACACTAATTCAGATGTAAAGAATGCATAAACTTGGGTTAATTATTGATCTTTCAAGAAGTTTCCAAGGACGAATCAATAAAGGTTAAGAGAAAAAAAGTAATAATATACTCACTTGAAAGTATGCTCGGACATCCAAACCTTCATTTCGGCGTGTTGTATCTTCGATTATCTTTATGCAAAATTATGTAGGCCAAGAGAGAAATTCGGAGGAGAAACTCGCATAGGTTAAGTCCACAGCAGAACTACTAATACTGCTCGTGTTAATGCAGCATCGGCTGCTCGATGTAAGAGCCTCGAGGAAAAGAGCTCCCAAGAGCAGTCGTCGAACTTCGCAGCTGATTTTTTTGCTACCTCCCACTACTTACGTCAGTCTTACTGTCGTTTTCCTTTCCCCTGGTCCCTCCCGAAGAAGAAAATTATTCGGTCTATGTCAAGCCGCAGCGATAACGAAAGGTCAACCTTGAACGTGCGTCACCAAATTAGTCAGCGCGACGCTGTGTTGTGCTCGTCAGAGTGACTTTGTACGATTGCTGCGCGCTGCGCATACAGCGCTGCTCGTGCTTAGGCTTACTCGAAACCGCGATAAATTCAACTTTCCGTTCCGTTCGGTGCATTGGTCGTTATTGAATCTTAAAAATTTCCTCAAATGTGGAAAATGCTCCCATTGGTCGTTTTGAATTCAAAATTTATATTCCATCTCCAATTGCGGGTGAATGCATGAGTAATGCGCAATTCCGACGGAAACCGTTAAACAAATCGGATTCTTTGCGAAATTCTTGGAAAGCTTTTTTTAAAACCGTGATTTCCGGGAATAGGAAAATTCGCAACGGAACTTTTTTTCTTGATGCTGTACAGCAGCGATACGAGAGTTTGTATCTTGTACTTTTTTGTTCGATTTTAAACGATTATTGTTAGGAAAGAGAAATTTGTGTAAACGATTGTTGAAATTATCTAGTGATATTGTGAAAATTCTGAAAAATCATTTTAAGTTACATTTAGATACACATAATATAAAATGTGTACAGCAAATATTCTAAACAACGCAATGATCGGCAGTGATATTGAAGTCTACACTAAAAAAAAATTTCTTTGTCGAAATGTCTGCTTAAATATAATTTATTTTAAATATTAATTTAAATTACAGTAAATATTTTTTTATATGTATATATAATATATATGTTATAAATAGAATTAGAAAAAAAATTATTTACTAAAAAGTTACATATTACATTTTATGTAAATATATAATTCTAATTTTTGATTGCGCAAATACTATTTAATATAGTCAAGAAAATTGTTATTTGTATTTAGTACGTAACTTTTTCTGAAAATAATTTTGGTTACGAAAAGCAATTTTTTAATAAATAAATTTTCATTCGTAATCATGTTTTGTGAAATATATGTTGAATTTCATGACATGGAAGAAGATTGTATTGAGTTTGAAAGAGAGAATTATGGATCAGTAGGATAGGTTCATCAGTCAAAATTGTTGCTTAACTATTTTTATTCAAATGTTTTTTTATAAAAAATCACAGGAAAAAGTATAATAATAGAATACATATATACATTAACGTTAACGGTTGGGTATGGTTTTTGCATATATACTAAAAGTCGCTTGTTCAAAACTTGAATCCAAGGCTTACTCATCATCAAAGAAATTGATATTCTCTAAACCTTGAGGCATGAAATTTTTGTTCAAATTTTCCTCGCGCACCATATTTTTATAATTTTTTCCTACAAAATTTAGTTGGTGAATTTATTTTTCAAAATAACAATTTATATAGCAAAGGTATATTAGTCATTTATATTAATGTACATAAACATAATATTAAAATAAAAATTGTCCACTTACCAAGAGTTGCTCGAAGTTTATTCTGACCCGATCTATCTTTAATAAACAATGGAACTTTTGGTTGGGGTCCTTTGTGATTTTCTATTAAATCGTTACACTTTTTTAAAGCATTTGGTACTTCCTTTGATTTTTCGGCTCTTGCTAAATATACAACGCACTGTGTCAATATCACATCCGATTCCGGCATTCCTATCATTTGGCAAGCATTCATGGTGTGTACAGCAGTATCTATAGTGAATAATTATTTAAAATTAACTTTTGTACATCCTTCTTATTTAATAAACAAATAAGTGTTTCTTTTATGAAAATGGAAGAAAGACTTAAACTTGATATATTTATGAATTTTCAAACCTTACCCAATGCATAATCATCTGCAAGTCCAATATCTTCACTTGCAATTCTAACTAGTTTTCTAGCAATGTAAACAGGGTCTTCACCCGTATCCATTATTCTTGCTAACCAGTACAGAGCAGCATTATCTTCATCTGCTAAAATAGAATGATGCAGTGCGGAATACAGCTGATAAATATTGTCGCTTTTTTTACCAGTTAAAGACTGAGCCTTTTCCAAATTGTGTTTTACATCGTTTAAACTTATTTTCACAGGCTTTACCCTCATGCCATCATTCGGGAGCTTTGCTTGAATGGTCATTTCTAGTCCACCTAATGCTACTCTTGCATCACCATCACAGGCTTCTGCCAACCATTCTATAATTTTTCCCTCAACGAAAAATGTAGCATTAGAAGAACCCCCTTTAATCATTTTTTTACCTGCTTGTATCACTTCTCCGTTCATCATTTCAATAGCTTTTGTAACAATAGTTATTATATTGTCTTTCTGTAATTTTTTCAAGATAAATACACGACATCTACTCAATAGCGCTGAATTTAAACCCGAGGATGGGTTCTCAGTTGTAGCCCCGATTAATATAAATGTACCAGCTTCTACATGAGGTAGGAAAATATCCTGTTGTAGTTTATTAAACCTATGAATTTCGTCCATAAAAACTACAGTACACCGTCCTTGTTTTGTTTGACTCTCTGCTTCAGTAACAGCTTTCCTCACGTCATTAATACTAGATGTAGTGGCTGATAGTTTTATAAATTTAACTGCTCTATCAGACCTTTTTTTGCTCTCTTGCATTATTACATTAACCAACGAAGTCTGTAATTATTTACACATATGCATTACATAGAATATTTTTTATTTATTAGGCAGAATTTATGCAGATACTTGCCTTTCCACAACCCGGAGGTCCCCATAATATCATGCTTGGTATTTCTCCATTTTTCAATAAATCATGTAATAAAGTTTTTGGTCCTATAAGATGCAACTGTCCCATATAATCATTTAATTCATTGGGTCTCATTTTTTCAGCTAGAGGAATATGACTTTTTTTATTATTAAATGTTTGTTTTGTTTGGCCTTGTGCCTCATTAGGTAAACTATCTTTATCATCAAATGTTTCCATGTTATTCTCATCGTGAGATTCTAATTCTTTTTCTGGTTTTGATCCAAAGATATTCCTTGTTTTTTTTTGTGGTGGCGTTTGGATTTTATTACTAAAAGGAAATGTTCTTTTAGGATTCGATGCCATTGTTGTTAATTTTTCTATATCTAGAATAAAAATTACATAATTATTTATTTATAATATCCATTTTGATAAAATATAAGTGAAGTTACAAAGGTCCAAACAGTCTGTATTTCAATATGATTTTGAAAATAATAATATCATTTAAAGTTCGATAGATTGTCTTGTATATGATAAGCATAGATATAAATATATTTTATTTGTTTTCAAAAGTATTAAGTAATAAGCAAATGAATATAATGAGCTATCGAATATCGAAAAGTTTGAATTTTGATTTCTCTAACATTATAAATCTTGCATTCTCATTTGTCATTTAATACATTTAAAAAAAATGTCCACTAAGATCTCTCGTCGCTACGAAGGAATGACGTGAAAAGTAAACGGAATCTCGAAAAAAAAAAAGTTATTTTTGCCTCTCCGACAGCCGCTGCCCTTGACATTCTCGTCTGTTTATAAAAAAAGTATTTTTACCGAAAATTCGATCGCAGTGTACACAGAGAGTGCATTACTCCGTTGGTATAGGTGAATGACAGTAGTCGGCAGATGGAGGCAGTATAGTAAAAGCACTCTGCTGGCACAGTATGAGCTTAAACCGCTGCTCGATAAATCGGTGGATACTCGCGTGTTCCGCGCGATAAGCCTCGAGCACTAGCTTTCTCGAATGTGCAAGGTAAGTCTTTCGCTCTGGTTCTTTCAATAATTCAATTAACAACCGTCAACGACCTGTGCACAAGAATAACTTTGTTGGCTTTCCGCGAGTACAGAGTAAATAAGCCACCCATTGCGTGAGTCAACATGGAAGACGACTACCAGCGCTACCGACGGGAACAGGAGGAAGCTGTTTCGAATAATGCCGGGAGTTCGGCCAGCGACGTCTTATTCACGATTCTCCCGAACGTCTGCAGCATTTTACTGGCTCTGACGTTCATCACATTAGCCGGACCACAAATAAATCCGCAGACTCGTATTTTGATCGAATTCTGCATAACTATCGTACCGTGTGCTTTGTGCTGCACCGTTTTGTCCGGGAAAGTCATAGCTATATCGCAAGTTTTCCTCATCGTTTCGGCGGCGAATATCTTGTCGATTCTCGCCTGGAAACCCAGAGACTATTTCAGGGCTTTTCCCAGTCGCGCTGCCCCCAAGCTCGACTTTATCACGAATTTCCGCGCACTCACCAATATAATGACGGCGTGTTGTATTCTCGCGGTCGACTTCACCTGTTTCCCGAGGAAATTCGTGAAGACCGAGACTTACGGCTACAGTCTCATGGATACGGGTGTTGGACTTTTTATAATCGCAAATGCTATCGTGGCTCCGGAAGCGAGAAACGTCGAGCTCCTGCAGAAGACAGCTTTTTTCGAAGGACTCAAGAAGACTGCGAAGGGATGCTTACCTTTGCTCGCTTTGGGTATAGCCAGATCCGTGTCAATCGCGGTTCTTGGTTACCAGCAGCACGTCAGCGAATACGGAGTGAACTGGAATTTTTTCCTAACTCTGGCTTGCGTTAAGCTTTTCACCGGAGTGCTTTCGAGAAATCTCAGCTCGAAGTACGCTCTTCCGACTGGACTCTGGATCTTGGCGATGCACGAGTACGCTTTGAGCACGAAAGGTTTGAAGGAATGGGTTTTGAGCGACGAGCCGAGGAAGGACTTGCTGTCGGCGAATAGGGAAGGTTGGGTGTCGATTCCCGGGTACGTGGGACTTTATTTGCTGGGCATTGCTTTGGGAAAACTGATACACTCGTCGTATCAGAAAAGTAACGAGAATCAGCTGATCTTTAACATCAAGCTTTCTAGTTACGATTTTCACATCGAGTATAGTCGTTCTATGTTTCTTACGGTTAAATTGTATGCGCTCGCTAGTTTAGCATTCGGCGCTACCTATTATTGCGAGCAGTATTTCCGCATATCTCGAAGATTGGCTAACTCTGGTTACTGCGCCTGGATACTTACTTTGAGTATTTTAGTGCTTACATTTTTGTTAATGATTGATGTAATAATGGAATGCATCACTGGCTGTTTGAGAGAGAAGACTCGACGAAAAATCATTAAACAATTGCGACGCGACGATCTCAATGCAAAAGAAAATATCAATATTGTGAAAACTCTCGAGATCTTCGAGGCGGTTAACGATAATGGTTTGCTCTTCTTTCTATTTGCCAATATTTTAACTGGCGCTATCAATATGTCAATGAAGACTTTGCACGTGGACGAGCCACGCGCTGTAGCTATAATAATAACGTATATAGCCGTTAACATAACATTTGCTTTGTTACGCAACAATGCAAAGCGTCTCCTTAGTGCCAAAAAGAACAATTAGTTTTCGTAAACACGTTTTAATATCTATTTAATACGACTAATCAAACATTAAAAAATACATCTGGAGGAAGTATGTTTGCGTGTGCACCTAAAGAAAGTATCACTGCGTTGAATCGTTTTGTATCTTTTTTTATAAAAGTTTTGTATTTATAAAAATTAACAATGTGTAGATGATTACTTTATAAACCAAAGCCGTTTTATGTCAACAATTGCGTGAAAACATAATTTACGTAGTAGTCAGCTTTATGATATTTTTCATAGTTATTCAAGCATTTATTTCAACTTTCTGGATCATTGGTTAATGTCATAATTCATCTTGTATTAATCTCTTATTATTGTCGTAGACTTCTGTTTCTTCGTCTTCGCGTTTTTTTATAAAATCCTTGAATGAAGCGTGATTTTCTACGTGTTTCTCTGCTATGGAAACAATTCTTACAAATTCTTCGACATTGAAACTGTAATTTGTAAACTTAGCATGTGCGCCACCATGAGTATGTGTGCCCTAAGTCAATGTTAAATACATTATTTACTTTAATAAATGACAATTATTAAATAATGAAAATAGTTGTGATTTAAAATATTTCTTACAGGATCGTGTTCCGTAATTTTTTCTCGATCGTCCAAGGTTAGATATTTAATACCTTTGAGTCGGGCCAAATCTTTGTAACAACTGGCATCTTCGCAATTGTACCTGTTTATCGGATGATTAATTTTAGTTTTTAAATTAATTTTTAAATTCAAATTTCTCTTCAACTTACAACTCAAACCCAACAGCCCACTCGGGAAGAAACATAAAATGAGTTAAACCAGCTCCGTGAATTCCGATAAATATGTCTGAATTTCTCGTGATTTCAAGTTGTTTTTTGAATGGCATATATTTATTGTAAATGACCTAAAATAATCCGACAATAATTTTAAAATACACTTAAAAACATTTTGATAATATTTAATATCATATACAATTTTTGTATTACCTTTTGAACTTCGTAACGAGGATTTTTTTGTAGCGCTTCTACCAAATCATCTTCGTTTAAAATTCTTCGATATTGAGTATCTCTACTCAAAAGAGTAACGCGAATTTTAGTATTTTTTCTTACGTGTAAAGGTATACTTAATCTATGTAGAATGTGGTCTGAAAATGCTGTAAAAAGTCCACTATTTTCACAGCCATAAATCTGGAAACGTTTTTACAATTCTTTCAGTGAGCTTAAAACATTACGAATTGTCTAATAATAATAATAACAAATTTAACATACAAGTGGTGTATTATAAAATAGTCCAAATATCATTCGTGGCAATAAGGGAAATACAACGTTTTTAAAACATACAGTTTCTCCTCTAAACGTTTTCAAATCCCAAAGGGGGTTTTTTGTAAAGGCTTCGAAAGTATCTTGAAACGCCGACCGATAGCTACAAAATAAATAAATCGTTTACCATTTCGGATATATATTTTAAAATCATATCATTTTGAGATATTCTAATATACCTGTAGCTTTCCCAAATCATGATATGATTGTCAGTGTTAAATATACTAGGATGTGAAAGATTCACGTGCAATGAAGCGTATAAATTGAAAAAATCGCAGAAATGATGGTACATATTTACAGCTGTAAAAAATAAAATACAGTATATTACAAAAGAATGAAAATAAGACTCAAATTAATCGTAACAAACAAAATATCACGTACCTGCATCAATTTTAAGAATATATGTAGGTTTATCAATAACAACATCACAGTCACCTTCTACAATAGGTTTACGAGGTAGATTCTGAAAATTCCTTATCTCTGGTCCCCAGGATTGCAAAGGACTAATATGGTCGGCATTATCTTTCAGTCTTTGTTCGTGTAGCCTGTAGAAAAAATTCACGGATAAATATAAAGAATAATATATTCTCAACCACATAAATGAACTTACGTGCAGTAACCTCCAATCTGCCCTTCCTTTAAGACATCCATTTTGTACCTTAAAGGCTCCTTTCTATTTACAAGATCAGTAAAATTAAGCATTATATTTCGTCCGCGACAAAATCTCAAATGTTCGGAACATTCTAACGATGAGTCATCCTGCGATTTATATACGATATATTAATACATTAAATACTATTAATTTGAAATAATATTATTTTTTAATGTGAAAAAAGCAATTGGCACTAACTATGAAAAGCGGCTCGCACAATACCATCATCTCCTTTCGCTGATCTCGTATGTAGCCGAAATCACCTTGCGAATAAAATGTATCCAATTGAGCCTTCTTTGTAGCGACCCATCCTTTGTGATCACCGGGACAGTGAGGGGTTGAAAATGAATTTTCCGGTGCACAGCCCAACTCGTATCCCCAACATTCTTTTTTATCCAAATGCTCCTGTTAGATCAGTTGATAGAATTGTAATACGATTTGACAATCTTTTAATTTTATATTTTCGCTACTTTTGTATTATACGCAAAATCAAATTTTATTTACGAATATCAACATCGATGTATTTAAATTTATTCGCGTGTGAGGTATATTTATTTATTTATTTACTAGCCGTGTATACACAAATTTACACGAGTAAAAAGTATATCTGAAACTTTACGAAAATAGTAACTCAGCAGTAGTAAACAGTATTAGTTTCCTGTGTGCTAGTGTGGCTGTTGAAAAGAAAAAGTAACAAAAAAGAAAATTCAAAGTAGAAAAGGAGAAATGGAACTTAAAAACTAACTAATACTGTAGGAGAAACAAGCGATTTAGATATAAACCTACCAGGATATATGTTAACACGAATACATTTTGTTATTGCAAAAATGTAAAATCAAATTTTGTTTATAAATATTATTAAAACAATATTATAATCGACGCTTATAAATTTATTCGTAAACGTAGTATTATTACTAGTATACATTGAAAATACATTTTTTCTGACCTTGTATGGGCATTCGGGATCCTTCCGGCATTTGTCAGCAATAGCAGGAAATGAATTAAAATAATACTTCAGATGATTCTTCGGCAAGTCAATATCGGAATAATTAGCGGCCTCGGTAGTGCTCAGAATAACAAAAAGATTTAACGTCCAAAAAATATTGGAAAAATGTATAAAAACCATTTTCAGTTCGAAAGCTAAAACACAAAAAATACACTCGATGGCTACTATTATTTCGGCGTACTAAAAAGGTAATACGATAGAATATGTATAGGCCACCTGCCTCTGTGTAGGAGGTGTACGACCTCTGCATTAATGTAAGAATATACTTGGACACCCACATCTTCTCTGGAGTTTCACGTACACGTGTTTAACGTAGAAATAAAATGAAAATTTATGAATTTTCGTTAACGCTAATCATAAACCGTTGAGAGTTTAAGATATATTGGATAGTGGACTGGGAGTAAACGTCAAAATTATGTTTATTTTCAAGTATCTCGTAAATACACGTGTGTCAAACGTACCGCCGATAATGTAGGGCAAAGTAGACATACGCGATCTGTCAATAGTAAGAAATAAGAATGATTTACTTACTCGTTCAAAAGATCCTTTGATTAATTTGTAAATTTTTTAATGTGCCCCATACGGGAGCACTAAATTTCGACTCAAAACTGTTCAACATTTGGCTAACGAAGAACCTAACGTCTAACTGTTTTCTCTTATTATTTGACTGTGTGTACACTGTTTATCCAATATGGATGTCGGAAAATTTGAAGTACGCCACCTAGCGTTGGAATTGAACATCTCATTCGTAAATCGATACAAATTTTATATTATCTGATGCTGCTAAATTATCCTTAAATGGTATGATGATGAATGATGTCCTTTGGTACGAAAGTTACCTACATTACCGACGGCGTCATTTATCATTTTTTAAATTTAATTTCTATTTATTGTCAATCACTGCGCAAAAGGGTCCAGGGCCTGCTAATACGCAACGATTTATTGTTCACGAAAAGCAGACGAGTTTATTTAGCTAACAGTAACTTGTTATACTTATGCGTGTTGCAATAATACTTATTATAATATAAAGTAAAATAATTATGATATAGTAATATACATACAATACTTGGACATTAAAATAATCCAAATAACGCTCTTGTCAGTTGGTATTGTCTAAAGTCCGTTGTTACGTGTTTTTGAACCATGAAGTATTAATATGCTGAAAATGCTCCTTTAGCATCCTGAACTGAATGGAATATTTTTTAATTCTTTCATAAATTTTCGTTCACGTTTTTACATGATATATTAGATTGATATTATTAAAGTATTGGCACATCTCTTGTAAGCGCATTAAATAGTTAAAAGTGCCTGAACCGTGAAAACAGTTTCATACCAGAGAATTAGGCTTATACGGTTGGCTGATAATAGTAATTAAGTGCGCAATATCTCGAATGAGACCCGGAAAAGTTCGATTCAAAATTGTGCCAATCCTTAATGCATATATAGCCAGTCATATATTGTGTAAGTATCGGATCGCGATAAAACGAAATAATGATCTAGATCAGTCATGACCACACCAGTGCTTGAGCTCAGGCAGAAGCCGCTGTTATGTGATCTGCTGCGGCTCTTTGCTGAATCGCAAGACAATCGTACTGCAAACCCACTGTTCTTCCTGTTTACTATTATGAAATGACTAATTTTGGTTTGTAATTACAATCGTCGTAATTCATATCTTGAGTTAGAGATTATAGAATAAATGACTTCATCCAGTAAAGCGACATCTTTATTTGTCAAATTAGCGCTTTTTCATGCAAACACTGAAGAAAATGCATTTATTAAAAAATTGCGCCATCGCATAAATATATATGAATTAAAAAAAGTTTTGAAATCGAATAAATAATTTCTTTTTTGAAAAAAATAGAAACAATTTTTTTAGTAAATACATTTATAGCTACGAATATAGCTATATTTTTTCCAGCCTAGTACATAGTCAATAAAACGTCCTATTAGATACTGAATCGTTAAAGTTTATTGAGTAATGAAGAGCAATATTAAATTAGCAATAACTTATTTAATAGATAAAGTGCAAAGTGAACGACATGGTGTTATACTCCATAATACAGGTAAATCAGAATAAATGACTGCGTTTAGCAGCGTGACTATTCATATATATCCTGTAGAAGTTTTCGATTTTTCATTTAGTGTCTTACGTGTCATGCGATATGGTTAAAAGGGGGAGAGAGAAAGAGATTCTAACGCATATAGCTCATTGTCAACGCGATGTCGGAGCAAAATGCGCAACAGTTTGAATTGCCCGACACGGTGGCGCCCAGTGTCACTGTATCAACGTCCTACGCGAAAATCTAAGACGTTTATAGTAGAAATATATGTGGTGAAACGGTTTTGTACCTTGAAAAAAAGCTTTATCACCAAGACTAGAAACTGGATAGTCTCTTGTATTCTGCACAATAGAATATATCTTAATTATGAAATTCATGAACATTACCTTTATGTTAATTGTTCTTATTTGTGATACAATGATTCTTTGTTCTTGCAAACCAGATATAAACTGCGTTTCTGTAGATAAATTATTATTTTTATAATTCTCATTTTTTACCATAAATATTCTATAACAATCTTTGCAGAGAATACACAATTTCATTTGTTTGCTTACAAAGTTGCGTGTCCAGATAATAGTTAAAAGCCACCACAAATCTCCACGCATTGGATTGAAATATGGCCGTGAGTAACTCGAGTACTAAGAATACGAGGATATTTTCCGAATAATATTGCTTTTTAATTCGAATTGTTTATTAATTTGTGCTTGTTTGTAATGCGATCTATAAGCGCGTATATTAGACGTACGGGGAATAAATAAATTAGCCTTAAATGCTAAGTCTTAGCAGCACTTCAAGATCGTTAGGCTAAAGTTAAAAAGGTTTAGCCTAACGATATTGAAGGTATCCAGAAATTTCAGAAAAATGCTTACTGCTCGCAACTTGATTCGAGTGTGTGTCGCTTCCCAACCTGTCGTGCATACCGAGAAGTCAGGATTATTGTAGGAAAAAAATGTCCTTTGAATAAATTCGTCTCATAAATTACAGAATACTTAAGAGTCGCCGGCGCATAAAGTGAATTCATGGTTGATCAGAGTCTAAGCGTGTGTGGGCTGCTACGGCGCCTTACACGCGCTGCTGCGCTACTGCTACTCCCGTAGTCTTTTTGCCTCTTTTGTAAGCTCCTGCTGCGTTGTACATCGAAACAGAAGCCGATTCCAGGTGTTAAAAATACGATTGCAACGTTTCGCGAAAATAAAATATTTTTTAACTATACAGTATACATGTCCAGATGTTGAGTTCTGCTATATTTGCCCATTATATATTTATATGAGCAAATTCACGAGATACTGGAAATGACTCGGTACCTGGAAGTAAAAAATTTTCAGCATAGGCATGCCGACTGGACCCAATTATCCTGATTCCAGGGTGTCTCCTTAGTAAGAAAAACACGGAATTTATACTTTTTAGCTTGCCACTCAGTTTTTATGGCCGAAAACGTAAAGAAAGTTTGAACAGATTTTTGAAACATTTTCAGTCGGCTGACTTTGTCGGATTTCAGTAAGTTAATCGTTACTCGCATATTCCATTAATATATCTAAGAAGTATATTAAGAGAGCTGCAATTAAAAAAATAATCTGTCCATATCGGACAAGTAGATATTAACTTATCGTTAAAGAAATGTAAAAAATATAAAAAGGTCCCGTTTTTCGAAAATCACCAGTTTCTCTCGTTTTCGGTCAAATGGCTTTAACTTTTCGACCCAGTGGTCTCTTTTGATTTTTTTTTCATATTGAAGCTTTTAGCATTTATTTTTGAGTTCAATATTTTACGTTGACATTTTACAGTGTAGTTAAACAGATAAAAATATAAGAAAAACAAGTTTTAATCGATAAGCATTTTGAAGAAATCTTTTGACTTCTAAAATCCTTTTTTAAGTGCTTGTAACATTTTTCAAGAGCTCTTTTTACACAAGTTTTGTTTAAAATTTAATTTCTTTTCTTCTATTTTATTTTTTTTGTAATCATTATATTTTATTATTTTGGTTGCTGTAATACAATATGTGTGTATCGAGTAAACAAAAATATATCATACATAAAAAGGAGAATAAGAATACAGAGCTTTGATTTAAAAATACTGCATAATAAAAATAAACAAAATATAAAAATTGAAGTAAATAATACTCCAATTCATGTGTGAATTCCAAACTACAAACATGACAAATGGGTAAATGAGTAACTAACTTCGAACAAAAGATATATTGAAGATAAAAGAGAATTTCATAGTTCCAGGATCAAATCTATATTTATTATAGTCAAAAACATAAAACTTTGTCAACAAATTGTTTATAAAAAGTTAACTTTTTCCCATACTTTTAGCCTTAAGTTTCTCGATGTAAGATTCTGTGCCAGCTTATGTCAAGGTAATTGTGTTAACTTGTACACAGGATTTTCTTATGTAAAATGTTCGGTTGAGTAAGTAAAAAGAAGCTTCAAAAGAGACCAAGAAAGCAGGAAAATTCGATTCAGTCGGTGTACTTTCTCGAAAATCTTTTGAATTTTCAGCACCTCGTGAATGGACTCCGAAACTTGCATAATTTTCCAGAAATTCGACCGATATTTTTTCGAAAACGAAGTAAAAGAATAGATGAATTTAGCGGAAACGAGAGCGTGTGCGCGTGCAGTGATAAAAGTGAAAAATTAATTGAAATCGAAAGTGATGGCGCACGTCTCCACCGGGTAATATCGCTAGCTCGCTTAGTTTGACATACGAGAGAAGAGCGATAGCTTGTCCCGCGGCGTGTTCACGATTCGACCCCTGCTCATGACCCCATAGCCGTAAATTTTACTTCACTGCCGTTGTCACCGACTTCGGCTTCTTTTTACGAGCGCTCGTACACTCATATTCCATTTGTATGATCCTTATGAACGTTTCGTTACGACGATGAGGTGCTCGCGCAAGCCTTTACACTCGATTTCGCCGAGCGCTGATTGGAGGTAGCTTCGAAAGTTTCTCCGAATTAGTTCGCACTTTCGTTTATTTTTAACTACTAGCCTCTAATGATCACCGGTTAATAAATTACAAACTGAAGTGACAAGTTACGCACCTCCGGACTTCGCTAGACACTGTAGGCTAACTAAAAGAAAAATTTATTTATTTATTTTTTTATTTACTCGAGTTTGAAACATTATATTTTATGTGATGTAGAGAGGAGAACAGACCACTCTAGTTCGTTGGTTCGGTACAAAATTACTTAAAAATTCAATTGGCAAATCTGGGTAAGGATCAAGTGCGCATTCTGGCAATATTTTCCTTGTCTTTTTCTTTTATTATTTAAAGTCACATTTCGTTTGCGGGGCATTATCAATTTCATCAATAATAGAATGTTACATTTACATGGAAATACGCGTTGCTAATTTATTTTTTTGCACTGTTTTACGCCAAGTAGGTGACCCTTTATTTTTAACTGGCCTCTTGCTTCTGCGTCAACAGTATAACATATGTGGTTTTTTTAGTTTAATTGTTTGATCGTCTTTAAGATTGGTTTCTTGGAGGTAGGTAATATTTCAATTTTCATGTTTTATTCGTTGCTTTAAATACTGGTTTGTGAAAGTTACAAACTCAAACTTAAAACCATTATTTGACAATTGAGTTATATTTAACCAACTGTAAATTCAACAGTTACGAGTGAATATTACCACGAATCCATTTCTTAATTTATTATAAGCTATCCTCGCGCCTGTACCGGATGATATTTTACTTTTATCGGCTGTTTGTGATATATTATTACAGCTTTTTTTTTCTGCCTTTTTCTAGGTAGTTGTATTTCTTGTTGCATTGTTTGAATTTATGTACTTATTCCTTAAGCCATTATATTCAAATCGAATGCTTCCCAGAACAAATAATTGATCAAAATTCACTGGTTTATGTTGCGCAAAAGTATTAATTATACATAATCTTTAATAATCTATATTGCATATTTTGTCAAAGGTACAAGTATAGTTAGCACCACGAAAGAAGTCGTAAGGTGCAAATTAAAAAATATTATATTTTGTTTTACCTTTCAACGAGCAACTACACAGTGTCGATGGTATTCGTACGCAGCTCAATCTCGATGTTCCGTTTGTGACAACAAAGGCCCCTTTTTCCAATCCCATATAAAGATCGCGAGTAAAGGTTCGGTTCACGTTCGCAGATAATTGTTAACTGCAGGAGGCTTATCTTTAACGCACGCCTCGTTTCAAGGATGTAAAACTCTAACAGCGAAGGCGAAAGGCTCGTCGAAAAAACGACGACAGAAAATCGAGGAAGAGGAACCATAGCGCATCGGCTCCGCTGTTCTCCTCTCTGTAAAAATCTTCTGACCAATGATAATAACGCGCCCGGCGGGAGGGCCACCGTCGATATTCTTTTAACATCTCTATATAATCTATTAAGTACGGCTCGTAAAAGAGGAATCCTCCCGATGAAAGAAAGGTTCGCGCATTTTTACGAGAGCTTTACGCGTCTTTTCATGTCGCCCACGTTATTGCGTACATCGCCAGGAGCCTATACCCATACGTGTGTGTATACACGCGTGCTTGAACCGTTTCTCATTTAGCCAACGAAAGTAAAAGGCGACATCGTTTCGGAGAAGATGCGATGGGCATAGATCAGTTGCGCTTTGACGAATCGGAGTTGGAAAATAAGAAAAGTGAAAATGTATTTAAATGGCAACGAGCTCCTTTCAATGCGTGACCCGTATTGTTCGAGCGCAACAACGAGTTGCCTATCCACAGGGGTTTCAGATATCGCTTACATGTACGAAAGATATATAAATATACATTCTTTTGAAACGATCGCTGCAGTTTACGATTGAATATCCTACGATTTTGTACTATCATTTAAAACGGAAAAATTGGAAATTTCTCGTGGTGAGTCGATTAAAATGGAAATCTAGTTTAGATCTTAACTCTCGATTCAGCTGAACAACAGTATTGTAGTGTAGAGGCTGGAAAACACACGTTTGCTCGACTCTTGCCTTATAGCCCGTGCTAATGTATTCCTTGGAAAGTAAAGTTAGTCATTTATAAGGAAGCGATTGTCTTGCACACGCAGCTCGCGCTATCACTTGCTACGCAAATGACGGCATCAACGTCATACTCGCCTATAAATATCGTCCTCAGCTGCTTGAGCTCGCCGATCCTGATTCGGTGCGGGGATCATTTGCATGTGGATATGCATTCGCACTGGCGAAGAAATGGTGCGCAGGTGTTCCAAAGTGCTTTTCTCGTGCCTGCACCTCTTTCTCTCATTGTGCAATACGCCGGAGCGCGATCTTCTCGATAGTTCGCCTTTCTTTTCCGCGATCAAGTGTGGCCCGCAACTGAGAGCGCGAAGGGGCGATCGCACAGTTCTCGCGTTTCCATAAATGGCTCATGAAAGTTGCCCCAGTGCGAGCAAGCGCATGGACTTTTGTATTTTGCACCCGTGTTATTAAAACTTCCGTGGCTGAATTACAATTGCTGGTGTACACTGAAAAGTGGTGTTGTGTACACAAGTACATTTATATGTGTTAAAAACATTGTTTTTCTATCTGAAGAAGAACATCTATATTTGGGATTGAGAAAATATTTATTCGGAAGGATAATTGTTTTCATTAAAAACTAACTCACTGAATAAACACAAAAAGTAATATGAGACTTTTATGTAAATAATTTTTTTAAATCTCACATTCGTTTTAATTATTCTGCGACTATTTATTGGAAGTCGAAAAATTTCATATGAATAGCGAATACTAGATTTAAACAGATATTTATACTGTAATGTCAGTTAGCATTTAAAGTAAATTTACATTCCAATGAAGATAATGATTGGATTCAAGTAAATATTTTCAATTATTTTTTTCAATATATGTGCTTCGTAAAACTGAAACACAGTTTCAGTTTTATATTTCAGTTGTACCTACTTTTTACTTCAGAAATTATAGGATAATATAGTACAGGTATACACGGCGAATTTAATTTTTTTTTAATTGTACACCATACATGGAAATCTACTGTTTGACAAGAGTATGATTACAATTTTAAAACATCGGAATAGAATAGCTACGCGGAAGTAATGAATACTCACTGTTTCAATGAGAGAAAATAATTCACGAAATAAAAAAATCCGATTTCTCTGCATAAAATAGTAAAAATATACGTCATGAATATGTATTTTTTGAATTGAAAATAATGCAAATATTTTGAAGTGTTGCTTGTAAAAGTTTATTTTACTTTCACAATAATACTGATATTACAGATTTAATCTGACTTTGTGGAAATTAATTTAGTGTATCATTCAGAGGAACATAATTTTTTTTATTTTACGCTTTAACAAATAGTTGTTCCATGATGTTTTGATGCGATTCACAAAGACTTTTCAGAAAATAATAAATACTGCCATATATTCACTGTTAATTAAAATTGACGTACCAACCATGTGACACAATAAACAGACGCAGAGGGATTTAACAAAATTTGTTTGCAAATCCTATCAAGATTTTCATTCTTATATAGAGATTCGGTGTTTAAAAGCAGTAAGTTTTTACATTACACTAGTACAGAAAAGCACTTATTTTGTATCAAATTCTTATTTAAATATTTTAAAACGAATGCGTACTTACTTACATAATGAGTATTGCAAATGAATTTTAATTCCGAAAATCTGTGATTCCTTATAGTGTAAACTGTTTAGTGTGTAATGTGCTTTCTCAACTTTCAATATACTACATTCTAGTTCAAATTTATGCTACTTATTTGTCAAATGTTCTGCGCTTCATATTCAACCCTTTCCTAAACATTAAATTACTCTTTTAATTATTGAAAATTATCACTTTAAAACAGTTTGTTTCAAAATGTGTATTATTTTTAAATCATAAAACTTTATTAGTATTTATATTGCGGTTGCATTAGAAACGCATACGGTAATCGCTTTGGCCAAATAGTAACATAATCAACGGGTTAACTAACTGTTACCGAACATACCGGATGCTCGGTTGCTTAGCGGTTACTTAATTTTGAGTCTTTAGAAATTAATGATTTTATCATCATAATGCGTAGTTTGTAGACGTAATTAAACTAATTTATTAAATCCATTGTTATACATGTTAGAAAAGAATTTTTCGCTTTGACAGTATATTTTAATGCTTAAATAATCATTAAATGATTGAGGTTAGTTGTCAATTTTATATATGGATCGTTCTCTGACAGATTGATCGGTGAAACATTTTTTCCCTTAAAAATATTTTTCTATAGCACTGCATGTGCTTTCATCGACACAAAAAACATAAAAGAGATTTTATTATCAATTTTTATTATCAAATTTGTTAAACTTTACAATTAAAATTCTTTTAAGTATATATCATAATAATCTCCAAAGTCATCTAAGCATCAAATTCAGTTTTGAGAAGGTTCAATGATGAGTATTAACATGAAGAAATACAGGAAGATGTCTTGTATGAATATAAAAGTGTCTATGAAGGTTGGAAGTTGAGAATCAAGCTCTATTCCTAGCTAGAAATAAAGATAGCAAGCAATTTCTCTAATGTGTATAAGAAAATATATATTCACCTACTCATATAATGACTTAAACTGTACTAAATACACTAATAAGTGACTTGTAAGTTTGTCCAGGTTGACGCTGAATCAAACTAATTATTTAATTAATTAATGAAACTGTCGATCTATCTAAGAAAGACTCAATTTGTGATTCAAGATCTATTTGTAATTGAAAATTCTAGTATGAAAGTACATTAGCAAAGAGTGTAATAATATAAATAACGTATTTTTAGTATTCGTTTACAATTCGAATAAGAGAACATTAGCGCTCCACGGAACAATGTTGTCAATAGAAAGAATTTGAACGTAATTCGAACGGAATTCGCGTACTGTTAGGACTTGGACTTTATTTGTTCCTTCTTCCTCAGAAAAATATTTTCGGATGAGACTGCGCGAAGAGGGTTAACCACAAAGATATTCGGCCGCGTGTTTCGCGTCGTTGGTCACCCGTATAAATAGCGGACGATTGCTGTAGCAGTGAGATAAAAGAGAGAAAGAGAAAGAAAGATCTGCGGCAACATCGAAAACTGCTCGATCTGCAAAAGTTGCGGATGGTATAGCTTACTTATCGGCCGGAATCAGGCTGAACAAGAGCTCGCTCGCGTCGTACGGCCATAATCGTGGATCACCCATACGACTACCACGCGACGACGAAATGCGACTCCGGGCAAACTTATGGCGCGCGAACTCATCCAACACCTTCGGAGGGAGAGAGAGAGAGAGAGAGAGAGAGAGAGAGAATCGCGTGTGTATACACGGCCCTCGAATGTGGATCATGACGTTGCAGCGAGTATACCGAAGCATTTTTTATCTGCTCTTTTAACGGCTCGCGGTGTAAATTTTCAAACTGCTTGATTAAGTCTTTTTATGACTTTTCGTTATAGTCTTTTTATAAATCCCGTCCAATAAAGTATGCCTAATTGCTGTTTCCGATTTTTTCGCGCAAGAGTAGTGGTACTCAATAAATTGAACTTGTTAACAATGCTTAGCACGCGTAATTGTAAAAATAGCACTGCCGTGCTCAGTGCGCAGCAATAAGTGAAAGTTTGCTTCTAATTTAGTGCTGCGCTTGCTAAGCTTATCGGCATAATATCTAGTACGCAGTTACGTTCGACTTTTCGAATTGTTTACTGAAAGGATAAGAAGGCAAAATATCGTTTAATTAGCCGAAGTCATGTGTGCAATGCTTAGACATTAAGGAAATGGTCATAGGCTATATAGCGCGTGTTCCTTATCGAGCCTGGTTTACACGCAAGAATGTCGCTGAATCGTCGGCAATTTGGACCAAATTTCTACTACTGTGCAGACACTGTACTCTCTAAATTTTAAATAGTGAAAAATTCATTATTATTTATAGTCAAGGCATTTTCACTTTTGAATTAATGGACTATTCACATGAAAGGGGAGTGAAAAGACCTTAATTTATTATGCACTGCGTTTTTCTCATTTAATACAGTGTATTTTTACAGACATTACAAATCGCTATTTTCTTCAGTGAATATTTACTATTTAATTCAATCTTGATCTTAAACGTATAATTATACGTTATTATTTATGCAAAATTTTACTATCAGAATTAATTTTTTAGAGTGAGACAATTATTGCACATTTTAGAATCGATTATTGTTAGTGATTGTAGGTTGATTTTCTTCGATAGAAATTAATTTATATTTAGCGTAGCTAATAGTAGAAATAGTGACAAATTTTCTATTATTTCAATTGAACATGATATTTATCGATCAGTTTACTTTTCACTATTAAGTAAAAAAACAGAATTTTATGATGAAGTAAAAATTCGCTACAATTATGCAGATGTTTTCCATTTATACTGGATTCTTAAACATACAATATTTATTCTATACTTTCGAATCAATCATCATTATTTTTCTTGTTGTCTTTAACTTACTTTATTTTGGTATAATTTATTTGCATTCTTTGGAATAATAATATTCATCGATGAAAAAATTTTCTTCAAAAATCCTCTTGGATTTCTTTTTGCCAGTGTCAAGCGGATTGGTAAGTCGTCGTTTATCAAGAATGAATAATGATAATATATTATTCCTAGAAAATTGCTAAATTATGTTCACTTATTCAGTGAACATTAACGGCTTCTATGGCGGCACCAATGTGTCTTTTAAAAATAGCGAATATACACCGTCAAATAGTGATTTTTCAGTATTACAGACCATGTTAAAATTTGTCCAATTTAAAATTCGAAAAATACAGTGCAGCATAATAATCCTGTAATAATCCTGGGTGTTCTCAATCGATCTCGAAAACGGCACATAAATTGTCGCTCTCGGTACACGCAGGATCGAAACTACTACGAGGTTCGATGCAACGAGCGAACATTAATTTGTTATCCGTCGAATCTAATCGTGCTGCAAGGGAGTCGAAGCGAGTGTGGCGGCCTGTCGTTTTGCAGCTAGTCGCGCGCTGACGATCGGGACCACCCTGATTTGCTCGGTGCTTGCTCTATATATGTTATACATCGTTGAGTATATTCCGGTGAGGCCCATGTAACAGGTCTTATGGGGATAGGGACCTTTCTCGTGTTTCTATTCGGTCTAGCTCTATATGTTACATCGCGGCCCACTTCTTCCACATGGTCGAGCACCATGTGTAGAAAGACTTTTTTCCTTTGCTCGATTGACTCACGAAAACCGTAAGATTTTTTCGAATATATTTTTTCTCTCATCGCAAATCAACGGTTAGCCGGATGAAATGCAAGAGTTATATTGATACTTCAAAGAGCTTTTTTTATTATTTTTTAACTCAATTTTTTACATGGACATTTACAGTGCAGTTAACGGTATGTATATACTTATCAAAATTATGAAAAACGAGTTTTAATCGGCAAGAAATTTTAAGAAACATTTTCAGTTCCAATCCCCCTTCTTAAATGCTTGTAACCTTTTTCGAAAGGTCCTTTAACGCAAGCTTTTTTAAATTAAAGCTCATTAGTTATATTTTATATTCATGTATAATATCTTACACTTCGATATTTTAACGTAAGCTGTCACGTTTTGGCGTCAAAGGAATATGACGTAAGGAGGTCGTCAGGAATGGGACAGGGAAAATGAATACGCGAAAACTACTTATCAATAAAGGTTTTTTTTGTTGCGTATGGAGCAGAGGTTCGCGAGTGGTTGTTCCCGTATGCGTTCCCGGATTCCGACGCGATGGATGCACGTTGCTCGCGCTGCGCTACTCTCTCTCCCCAGTCAGACTATATCCACGCAGAGAGGCGGGATTGTGGTCTGACCCTCTTTTGCTCTAGCGGACGATGTCCGCTGAGAGCGAAGGAAATGGGGCTCCTTATGCCTGTGCGTGAGAGCGCACGTGGCGAGAGAGGAGATTTCGCGGGCGGATGCAAAGTGAGTCCAGATTACCCGACTAGCGACACCGCGGAGTTCTATCGCTCGAATCGACTGTGTGCCACGGCGGGTCTCCACAGAATGCTTCTTTTCGCGCTTTGGCTTGTCTATTTATCACCTCGGACATACGGTTAAAATAGACAAGCCAATAGATGTGATTCCACGTATTGGTGGCGGGCCCTTCGTGCGAGTTCGCACCGGCCGCGGACTTCCCCGAATTTCCTATAGTGAGAAAAAGGCGCGCCTATGAGATCGCGCGCGTACATCAATTTGTTTGGCTATATTGTTGTAGGCGAATCAAGAAAACAAATTTGTTTCTCTATGAAACCATATACATCCCAATTTAAATAACAAAATGTAAGAATTTAAATAGATAATACTCCAATTGACGTATGAATCCCAACCTACAAACACGACGAATGAGTAAAGATGTATCTAACAAAAAAAGCGTGAGCTCTTCTCCCAGAATTTAGAGTGTCTGTAAGAAAACAATTTAACACTATTACAAAACTTTTTTTATTTAAACTTTTTTCTCAAAAGTATATTAAAAACATTGTTTTATAAGTTCTACTACATTATGTACAGACATATGATATTTTTATTTTTAATATTGATAAAAATCAATAAAATGCAGCTTCATTCAGTACTATGTAATTAAAATACAATTCTATTGTTCAAAATAAAATAGAAATATCATCATTTGAGTAGTTTATGCCAAAAGCAAGAATCACAAAAAATGATCAATCTCTTTACACAGAATACATTATAACAATATTAAAAAAATATTAAATATATTATTACAGACAGTCATATTTCAGGAAAGAGTAAGCAAGTGTAAACCCCATTAAGAGACACCAAAAAGCCAAAAAACATGAAGTTTATTGGAGTGCTTTCGCGTAAATCTCATGGATTTACCCTAAAAGTTGGCGAAACGGGTAGTTTTGAAACATCGCATTTTCCAGCGTTATTTGAGAGGCGTTATCGCAATCTTCTATAAAAGCGGTTTTTTTTCGGAACGCCTACGAGTGCGTCCGTTATGCGCACTGCGCGCGGTAATTACGATCGTAGCGCAGGTATAGAGTGCTTTTCTCGGTGATGATCGGATAAAAGCGCTGCGGCACAGAGGTCAAGCCGCCGCTGCCGTTGCGCGGAGACACAATCTATAATTAAATCGGCGGACATGCGCGTTTAAGGATCCGGACCATTTGCGAGAGAGCCGTGTGCACATATCGTGCTTGCGCTAGCTGCAGCTCAGCAGACACACGCGTTGCAGACATCAGGAACATGGACTTGTTGGACGGAGCTCGTGTTTTACGATTTCATTCCGGAGTGCAACGATCGATCGATCGAGCTATGCGTTAGCGAATGTTTGATTAACGGCGCCGCTCGATCCATAGTCGAGATGAGCTTTTCTCCGGGTCATTATGTCACATCGTGAGGTTTATTAGCGCACGAGTTCGCTTGTGATTTAGTTGCGAACTTTTGAGGAATCTTGTATATTATGCCATATCGTGCAGTATCTACTTGCGGGCCGATCGAGGAAAAATCGGATTTATGGGAAAGTTCTGCTCTTTCCCATTAATGTAGTGTTTCTCTCTTAGCGCATAATGCATCGCGCGCTTATATTATATTTCATTCTCTCGTTTAGAAAAAACGAAACATCACTATATACACCGGTTCGTGAAGATCGTGTAGCTTTTATGTATATATAAAGTCGTGTGTAAGTGTGTAAGTGTGTGTGTGTGTGTGTGTGTGTGTTGCTGCGACGATTCTCTTCTGAAGTTGCCTCCGCGTCTGACTGTCCCGGAGCGCTTAGCTCGTGTCTGTTTCTCTGTTTCTGTCTCGGGTGAGAGAGTCAACATTCGCAGGCGGCTTCTCAAAAGAACGCTTCTACCTACGTCGTTTAGATAAGGAGGGAGAGAGAAAGAGAGAAAAGGGTGCGTGATGTCTGAAGTGCATAATGTGCATGTTGGCCCATATTGAGATGAGTTGCTGACGGTATATCCGTGTATGTTCATTTAAGGCAGGCAGAGCAAGATGCATCTTGAGATAATGCGAAAACTGGTGGCAATTTTTCGTTATTCCTTTCTTTTTTACATTTTTCATTATTTTACAAAGCTGCATAAGAGCTTGTACACAATCAACATTAGAGAACAATCGAGCTTATATAACACAACGATAGGATGGATTTCTCTCATTAAACAGCTTCTTACGCGTAGAAACTGATATTTTCAAGAAAAGTATGAAAATTATATAGTCTCCAAGTATGAAATAGTGAAAAATTCATTATACTCTCGAGAGTGAAATAATACTCACTTCGGAATTATCTAACTTTTCACTATTATGTACACAGAAAAAAATGTAGTTTTACAATGTAATGAATATTTAGGATTTAATAAAGTTTAGTCTTATAGGGATTATAACACTAAATTCTTTTATTATTACGTAAAACCTTATGATTAATTGTGTAAAAAAGTTTGAATGAGAATGGGTTGTTAAGCGTACATTATTGTTATAGACTTCATGTTCATTTATTTTGGTAAAAATGTATTTATAGTTTATTCGAATGAAAATATTGATATCACGTACAAAGCATTTTCTTTAAAAATCCTTTTCCGCGTATTAAGTGATTTCTTACCAGTGTCCAATAGATTGATAAGTCAAAGTTTATCAAAAATGAAAAATTACGCTCATTAATATTTTCTAAAAATTATGTACGAATTAAAAAATTAAATGGATTCGTGGTGTTATTTGTTAAGAAAGATATCATCGCCATTAATTTCCTCGGAATCAGATTAAATGCACAATTATTATTATACAGATATACAGTAAACTTTCATACGGCACAGTTATGAAAACTTTCACTACTTTCAATCCAAAAAGTACGTATTGATGTAATGTATTTTAACTAGTCTACAGAGAGAAAATAATATACTTTCCCGCTTAGTATATTATTTTCACTTATTCAAACAGAATATTCACAGCTTCAATAGTCGAACTGTTTGAACTTTTACAAATTCTGAATATACACTACAATATACAGCCGAAAGTACGAACGTAAATGAGCCAGATGCAATATTTCAGGAAACTTATTGGAAGAATTTGTAAATAGCTACAAAATATTCAAACATCATCAACTACGTCTAGGACTTAAATATTAAAATTTAAATGTTCTGTTCCAAGTAATGTGAAATACATTAAATTGACTATGTATTAATGTACATATGTAGAATGTAATATATGGTCCGTGTACATAAAGCACTAAATGTAAATTACACGAATATAATTATAGTGTCGTTAATGTCTTCAGGGGGTGAAAATCTGAGATTTACACATAACAACCCTGGAAAAAAAATTTTTTTTAAAGTTCTATGAAAACTTGAATGAAAAAAATATATGTTTTATCTCAGATAATATTTTTCAAACAGAAGATTTTCGAAATCACAAAAATTATTATAAATATTACATTTACATAATTACACTTTTGCATACTAATGAACACGATTATAGTTTCAAATAAATATTTTTGTAAAACCAAAATATATTGCTTTTTAATTCAAGTAAATATTTTCTTTTTACAAACGAGCAATTTTTAAATCACGAAATTATCTTAAATTTCGCACAGAACGAGAATGTAACAAAACCCGAATCAGAATCCCTATAAATCCACGGCTATTGATTTTACGAAATGATCAGCACCGCCGTTGTAGTAACTCGAAAGAGCCGCGTAAAGAACATGCGACAAGAGAGAAAAAAGTGCCGAAAACTCGCGGCGAAAATCAGAGAGTTTGCGGCGGGAGAAAGGCCGCGAAGAAGACGACGACGACGAGGATGGCTATGGCACGTGGAAGGAAGAGATAAAGAAGAGCGGAACGCGGAGAAAAAGGCGCCGACAACGCGAGGCGAAGATCGTCGAGGATCGGGCTGTTATTTGGCTGTCAGTAATTCAGTAGCCCGGACCTCTTAAGGTCCTCTTGTGCAGCGGTCGCTATAAAAGCACATCAGCGACTCGATCGACTCGACTCTCTACGCTCCTTTTCTGCTGTTGCGGACTTTGCATACACGCGCTATCGCGGCTATGCGAAACGCGAGCGATTTGTCAAGATCACGGCCGGTTGATTCGAGCAAAAGAATCGTCCACTGCAAATTGAATCGCGGACCGCCGGCTTTGATAAACTTTCTTCTCTCCTCTGTCCTTCTTTTTTCCAATTCGCTCGCGAGAGTATTGGAATTATTTTAGTATTTGTGTATATACGAGTAAATCCGCAAAATACAGGAAACACCTCGGTATCTAGGAAAATCGAAAAATTATTCACGAGAGCGCATTGACCGGACGCTATTTTCCTCATTCCTGGATATTTTCCGAGTAAAACGAGCTATTTCTTGAATGCGTCACTTGGCTTTTATGGCTACAAACGTAAACAAATTCGCCATTTTTTAGTCCGTGGATTTTCCTAGTTTCCGTCGAATGAAGCGTGAGCTCTTAAAGATTAATTTGTACAGGTTGTCATTGTTAAGGAAGTGCGAAAAAATACAGAAAGGACGAGTTTCTTCGAAAAGTTACACTTTTCTAGTTTTAGTTCAGATGCTTATAACTTTATTTTCAAACAAAGCTTTTGAAGACTACAAGTTCAAATGAATATCTAATTGATTGATTTTACTCGGAAGACAGCCAGGAACAAGGAAAAAAAGGTCCGGATATCGTCGATTATTTCTTGCATTTTGTGGATTTACATATATATATATATCATCGGTATCGGTACAATCATGCAGTTTAAAACGCGCGATTTTTCTTTCTCGGATAAAGAAACTTTTTACAACTTTATTAGAAAAAAATGTCGAGAGTGCGGCATTCAGAAGTGAAAAAGCGGAGAGACATTGGAATCCTAGGTAAAGCAATAAGACAACAACCTCGCGATTCAGGTTCTCGAGGAATTTCGAATTCTTCGGCCTCTATCTCGGGGATTTCATTCGAGTCAGGTGCAAATTCTTCAAACATTATCATCCACTTGTGCCTTGTGCACGTTCTCTCTCTTTCTCTTCTTTTCTGTCTCTCTCTCTCTCTCTCTCACTCTCTTTGGTGCGTGTTTGATCGCGTGTAAATGTGGGTGGGTAGAGGAGGCAACGGCGCCACGGAGGCGGCCGTCCTGCAGCTCTCTCGACTTGTATAGAGAGAAGGATCAGACGGAGAGAGATCTTGAACTCACGTGGCGCGCGTCGAGTTGTATACACTGCAACAGATAAAATTGTCTAATGCATACGCAATCTCGCGGGGCATTCGGCTCTTTATGTTCTCGTCGCTGGACAACTGGAAATGTTAATCTATAAGCCGCGCGGAGCGATATTGTTTATATCTTATTCGTGCATAAGTGTATAATATGTAAGCAACGATTGCAAAAGTACCGAATCCATTTTCGGAGAGTCTAGAGAGAGAGAGAGAGAGAGAGAGAGAGAGAGAGAGGAGATAATCTGTGCAAAGGTCGTGTAGGAGTATTTATATCGAATTATTGCTTCGTAGGGAATATTAGTCGTAAAGAGTCGATGGGAGATTGATATAGTACGACGATTTGACAATACATGTACTTTAAAGCGTGAACACGGAACCTTAATTTTCAGACATTACTCAAACGGTTCATCGGCCAGGCGGTACCTTTGCTCCGAGGCTAATGAATAATACCAAGAGTCCCTGATTCATTTTGTGCTTGACGTTCATTTTCGCGCAGGATTCTTATTTTTTTTTCTCCCAGTCCAAACTGCCCCGTCATTTCTTACTTGGTCGTCGCATAAATTAAAACAATCTTTCGACTAATCACTTGACGAACATTTTGAATTTCGGTAACTGCGATGTGGAGCGATTTCGCGAGGGAAAAAAAGAAGGACAATTTTATTGTAGCAATCAGGGTGACGCTGAACAAGACGATCGTCCGTTAAAGAAAGAAACAAATAAATAAAAAAGCTACACTCGGACATTTTTCGCGTCAGCGTTCGATGACTCTCTGGACCAGTTTCCCACTCAATACCGAGAGCGTTTGTCACCTGGCTACTTTAGGAGGCACGTCGTCGTCACTTAGCCTTAAACGCCCCAATCTCGCGGTGCTTGTTTATGTACGCTGCGGGCAGAAGGAGAATCGGGGCGCGATCGCGCGTCCATCTTTCTCCTCTTCCTCTCGTTTGGTGCTCTTGCGAAATAAATCATGCAACCCAATTCAATAAAGCACCGGTGCGCAGGTACACACAGAGAGTATCCGAAAGAAACGTCGAATGTTTCAATAACTCAACGACTGTTGCTGCTGCTGTTGCTTTGCTGCCCCTTCGTATTGCTTCCAGATTTGCGCATCGGTTTATTTATGAAACTCGCCGCTGACAAATATTTCTCCGAGGCTCGTAACTCGGCCGCTGTCGTTGAAATTTCGTTGAAATCGAGAATATCCGGCAATAAAGTGGTGGTTCTAATGATTTAGTGTCCGGGAGAGCCGGACTTGTTCCAATCTAATTCCGAACTGTTCATAAACTTGAAAGAGGGAGAGAGAGCCGTCTCTTTCTCTCTTTGCGCGCAAATATGTACACGCGGATGCGGAACCAGTTTGCGGGCGCGTGCGGCGGGCGGCATACGTATGAATATATATATATATATATATATATATATATATATAAAGGTATACACTATACAGGTATATATACCTTTGTCCATTGCGTACATACATAAAATCCAACTGTACAGTATATGTGCGCAGGTACGTCGCGTCTCTGTGTACGCGTGGTTTAGTGCTCTGCGAGGCTACTGTCAGATTTGTAGAACAATATTATCGAGCAAGCAGCGGGTGCCTGCCTCGCACGATTCCGCACCTTCTTTATTTCATTGCGGCATTAGACTCTCTTTCTCGACTGTTCTTCGTATATCTGACCAGAGACAAGCTGCACTCACGCGTTCGAGAAAGGGAGAAAATCGTCGTTTGTGTGTCTGTGTATACGTTAAGAGAACACGCGATATATGTATACACGAGAGATGGCAGCAGCGGGAAGCTCCGCGCTCTGTTTCAGTGCCGTCTTTATGTTAGCCCTTCTCTTGATACAAGACAGGTCTTATCGACGATTTGCGATTGTTTCCTTTTGGCCGACGGCTCTCTCTTCTCTTATCACGTGTCTCTTTCTCCTCTGTCGCACCGCGTGTAGCTTTCGAAGAGAGACTTTATTCTCCAAAAAATACAATGCGCTTTTTCGTCCCTCTCAGCTTGTCGAGCTATCAACGGCATTTCCTTTTTTATGTCCCATTGTCGATTCAACAATTTTCGCCATCTTTTCGTACATTTCGCTTGAATTTTGACCCACCCCCCGATCGTCGTGCGCAAACGCTCGATGTTAAATTATTTACCCGCAAAACATTATAACGGGATGCAGAATAAATGTATCTTCAGATTTGCATTGAAGTACACACACATTATGTATGGTATTTAGATTTTTTCGCTACAAATTGCTCTATAAGAGCGAAATTTTTGTAATTTTTCGTTTAAGTTCGTATTCTCTCAAATCTAATTTAAAAAACTACTATTAGAGTGAAAAATGACGATGGATTGATAAATTTTAAAAACATTAAATTGATATTTACATATTTTCGTTGCCTAATTAATAATTTATATTTGGTAATAATGTCGAAAAAAAGTATTTTTCAAAATATTGTTTAATTTCAAAATATACATATAGTGTATTTTGAAATTTATTCAAAAATTGAAAGGAAAATCGTAAAATAAACGACATGAAGCTCTATTCTGTAAAGTCCAGAGTAAAAAATAACTTCTAAAGAAAATTTTAAAGTGAATGTTCGCTGAGATATCATCAGTTCTAAAGTTCTCCTGATATTTTTATTTTAATAATGCTTGTAGATGATCTTTGAATTTCACTTCATTACCTTTGTGAAAGAACGACTGATTTAAGAAATAACATTAAAATCTCAATAGCTTTATTAAAAATAAAATACAGAATTTGATAAATAGAGGATAAAATATTTATTTATGCATAAATTAAAAACTTAAAAAACCTTATCAACTCATAGTTTATGAAAAGTTAAAATTGTCTGAGATATTTTTATCTGCAAACTCAATCTTTTAAGATTTAAGACTATAGCAGGCTATGTAGAAGTAACTGCGTTTATCTCCTATAGGATTTACCGATGTGATTTTTTTCTAGTTAAATAAAATTAATAAAAAAAACTTCCTAATAATCTCTCCATTATTAACTCGAACATAGAGTGAATAAAATTTAAAGACTAAAATTTTCAGAGTACAGTCTTTCGAAATTTCGATGTATTATATCGGTGTCTGCGAAAAACGCGAAATTCCCATGCTTTCATAAGTGTGTATATCTAAATCTATAAGCAAAACGGGACGCACGCAGAGTAGATTAGTAGAGTTTATAAATTGGCAACAACAATCGAGATCGACGCTGGAGTTGTAAGTAGCTGATTAACACATTGTTCTTGCGTGCATTGTTTACTCAACACATAGTCTGCTCTCGGCTCCTATTGAAGTTCCTCATAGATGCTTTATCCTTTGAGCTAAATGAATTTCAGCGCCGCCGTTATTTTCTCAGTAAAGCACCGAGCTATATCGACCCACGCTATACGCTCTTTTCTTATACATAAATGAGGAAATTAGTTCGTTATAACGCCAAGCCGATTAATTTGTCGTGCGGCTCTCGGTATGAGGATAGGCTCGGCACGCGTATTGTTTTATAATCGTCAATTGACTTGTCGAAAAATTTGCGATTTATCGCGTATCCAGCTTTTTGCGAGGAAGGCAAAATTGCCTTTCCGATAAGACTCGAGAGAGTGTTTTATAGCTTTCAATTATTTCACAAGAAACTCCAGCAAAGTTAATAAACTTGTCGCGCGCGCGCGCGACTCGATGAGTTATATGTAAAAGATACGAAATAAATGTTTATAACGATTGCACGCTAACTGGAAGCTGGTGATTGAGGAAAAAGTATCGGTTTCGCGAAACAGCAGTGCACAAATAAGAATCGAGAGCGTGAGCTGACTCTGCGCAGATTTGGTCCATTGAATAAATCTATAATTGGTCCGCATCTCGCTCGTTTTTCCCTCGAAGGCAAACTCCCGCTTGCGATCCTCGACTGGATAGCCGCTGTTTGCACGTGAGAACCGCCTCCCTGTCCTCCTCGTCGACGCTACCGCTGGTGCAGCCGGTTCTCTCCGCTGAATCGGGAACGCGGTAAATTGGTTCCGTACGCGAGATTCGATGCACCTGGTTACCGATAATTTGACGAAGATGCGCATAATGAAATTAATTTTGAAAAATACCGTGAAGCTCTGGGAAAACTGAGCTTTCGCTTTATAATTACAGAGAATACGGCTTTTCGCGTGATATTCTAATAATATGTGAGAGTCTGAGATTCTACATTGATAATATAATCATTTGAAGGAAATAAATTCTTTTCAGCTTGATAGAAAATAACCTTAATAATTTTCCAACAAATCTGAATTAAAAGGAATATACGTATATATATATTTAGTATAGTAATTTTTTGATGTACTAAATATTAAATTTTATCAATAAAAATCATGAACAGAATAAGTTTTATTTCTAATAAACTGTTTGAAAGATAATTTTTTATTTAAAACATTGTTGACGTTTTAAATTTCAATTGTCATATTAATTAGTGTACGAAATATTTTTTTCGCATATGGTTATTACTTATAGATAATTCAGAGTTATAACATGGTTCACACGAATCGTTAGTCAAATATACAATACATTGCATAAAACGAAATCATAATGAAAATATTTTGTAAAAAAAAACATAACGAACACGTAGAAACAATCGAACATGTCGAGTTGTACGTTTGTTATATACTCACCATAGTATATTTTTACCAATTACAAGTTAATTTGACCAAACCGTATAGTACAAACGTTAATGAAAATATATAATCATTTTTCATAAAAATACATAACTTTGGAGTGAAAGAACAATTTCTTTTGGAGCCAAAATATTCGTTTTCATAAAAAAAATCAAGATTTACTATTCCAGTTTATTGCTTTTGAATTGAAAGGACTTTGCCGAACAGACATTCCGTTTGTCACAGCAGTATCATTTCTTTCGGTGTATCGAATGAAGTGTTATACTTGTGAATATATACATCAAGTGTGGGCAAATCGTCGCGTTGGAACTACATAAACTAAGTCTCGCAAGTATTCGTGCGAGAGGAGTGTGCGCAGGTCACGATCGGTGCCAATAAATAAACAGGGGAGAGGCGAGCAATTAAGAAAGACATCAACGAACTAATGAGGTTACGCCACGACGACGTCTCTCTCCACCCTGTTGAAGCGGGTAGAGATACGAGCATAGACGTTTTGAAAAATGTCCAAATGACTTCTTGGTTTGTATATAAGTATTTATGCTAAACGCACGTCATTTAAAAGCGTTTGCTTATTATTCCCTCGTGGTTTATCGTGGCAAAAGAAAAAATCCCATATAAGTGTATATATATATACACATATAAGCGCTTGAGTACGTCGACGAGAGTCGCTACAAGTCGTAATTTATGCTTGCGATATCATACGCGAGAATTTTATCAAGCCCGGAGTATAAATTATCCGATTGACTGCATATATATACTGTACGTCTCTCCGCAGGCTCATTTGATCGGTCAATCATTATATACGCAGGTTAGCGTCGCGAATCGTCGTCGCGCGTCCAGCTAATAAATTTCCGAAGCGTAATTTCTCGCGGAAACGCACGAGACACAATACCGTCATAAATCAAGCTCGCGCAGGATACCCCCTTCCCCGTGGCCAGTCGATGCACTCGGATAAGTCGCGCAGGCGCGTTATACGCTAATTATCCTTCAGATCGAGGAAGGAAGTCGTTCGTATCTTATACAGTATGTACATGTATATACATGCATACAGGTATATATATATATATACGTGGCTAAGGAAGAGGTGTGCACACGAGTCTCTTGAAGGAGTGGCTTCGATTTCATCGGGACGAGGGAGCCTGACGAAAGACTCGTGTGTGTCTCTATCTATATCTATATCTCTAGTATATAAGTAGTTCCATTTTTATTTTGCGGAGCGCAAAGATTCGCGGTGTTTCAGCAGCGCAACGAGAGACAGAGAGAGAGAGAGAGAGGGGGGGGGGGGGGTCGGGATAGAGAGAAAAAGAGATCGGCGAAACGGTAACGGAAAATGAGCACTGGCATGGCCGAGGGAACGAGGCGAAAGAGTCGCCCCGAGCCTGTGCTGGCTGCAGTCGATGGAAACTATTTCCGGGTAGAATGATCCGCTCGCGCGCACGATGCACACGATGCCCCAAAGCCAGTTGACCTCGACTATGCGCGCTGCCGCCGTCGCCCCTTTCTCTCTCTTTCTCGCTCTCCTCCCTGGCAGCAGCACCTCGTCTTTTTCCTTCTCTCGTTACCAATGCGCAAAAATCTTTCTCTCTGCCGAGAATGCGATGAGTTTAATGCACAACCGGGGGTGTAGACGATAGTTTCAACGTTTCGATACCAATGAAACAGGTTTGCAAACTTTTTTAACATTTTTTTTTACTTGATTCACAGTTGCCGATATTACAGTTATTCGAGAGAATGTGGAAAAATGTTCTTTTCGATTTTGTCTTACAAAAGAAAATAATTCTTTGAAATTAACGTGATATAATTCAATTATAGTTTTTTCTTCAATTCTTCTTGCGAGTGAAGATTTTATTTGTTTAGGTAGAAAAAATTACGTAAGTGAATTCTATTGGAGGAGAACGTAGGCACTTGTGCAAAGGCTGGTATATAATCTTAAATCTAGAACTTAAAACTAAGAGTAATCGAAAAATTTAATTTTTTATAAACAATTGGCTGATTAATCTCTTCACAGGTAAAATTTGTATATAAATATACATTTTATCCTGTTATTATGAAAATGTGTATTATGTTGTTAACATATCTTTTGTTCGAAATTTGACTCATTAACTCATTTCGTAGAATGTTAAAAGACTTTCACTTATTTTTTATACGTTTCTCTCAATTTTATTTAATAATAAACATTGTTTATTTGAAGGCAAATGATTATTGAATATATTGCGGTTTATTACTCCTAGGAATGATATTTAAAATAAAAAACTTTTATTTATTATTTTTAGTACTTTAGTTTGAACCATTTGTATCAAGTTTTTTATTATTCTTGTATGCACTTCTCTCCAGGCAATTATACCGTAATTTATTATATCATGAAATAAAGCATAATATATTTTAATCAGTGACACTTATTTATTTTAAGTACTTTGTTTTATTTACTATATATTTTATATGTTTCGCCCATTTGATTTTACAGTCAATTATTACCCCCAAATACTTGTAGTTCTTAATGAATTCTTTCTATTCCTTGACTATGTATTATTTCACTTGAAATACTGTCAGTGCAGTTTTTTCTTTGTCAATCGTCTTTTGGTTTCACGTTCGTAAAAATGTCTTTTGGAATTATATCCCTATATTTTCAGCAGTTATCGATCGTAATCGATCGTTGATAAAATACGTACGTCCCGGTAGCAGTTCTTAAACTTGAGCAGACGATCCCTGCGCGAGATGATTTTCAAAGAAACAATATAACTATCAGAGTATAATAACAAGAAAATAAATATAATAAAAAGCACCATTGGATCCTGAACAAAGGGTGTAAATGATAGAGGATGAAGTAACGAGGCCAAGACGAAGTAATCATCTAGATCCATCTTGGTGAACTTTGTGTTTAGCTTTAAAAAAATATATACATAGTATACGGCCAGAGGCTTCGAATTCCGGGTCACACGTCTCTCGCGCTTATATACAAGACAGGACAGTTGTTGGTTAGGTGCCACGCCGGATCAGGTGTCATTACAGTCCGAGGGACACCGTTGTTAGCTGCCGTTGCTGCTGTATTTGCCGTTAGAATAACGCAGATATTTTCCGAGGGGCGCGATCCCACGAGTATGAGAGGTACAGACGCAGAAGTCTCTTGAAACAGCAATCTTCTTCCCATGAAAAAATTTATTGTATAATGTATTGCGGCATTGTTGCTACAACTGCTGTTCTTGTTCTTGTTATTGTTGATGTCGTTATCGCTAAGAGCGAACTATAAAAATAGTGCACTGGTAAATTAAAAAGAAAGGCAAACTATATAATATAACAATGTCCGACGTTTTTATAAGCAATTTGTTTGTGAAGCGAATGGCTTGTTCTCAGCAGTGAATTATCGTCGCATTGTTCAAAACGAAAGCGAACGTTTCGTAATGTGCGTAATTTAAGTAGGACAGGGTATACGTTGTGTACATATAAATATACTCATATATACACATATTATATATCTTTGATTTGGTGTAAAGCGGTAAAAAGAAAGATAACGCTGAGCTTCGACTTCCGTCTTACGAAAAATATTTATTATCAACGTGTGTCTCTGGCGGATCCAGGCCGTTTTGATAAGAAGAACAGTTTTTTCTTTCAAACTCAATGAATGATCCAGTTATACGGCGAGGTACAATGTATATATACACATATGAAAGTAAAAGATCCTCCAGTGTGTCACTCGGCTCTCGGTTTTATCATTGTCTTTTTGCCGTAGCAGGCCAAGAGCAAGATACAGAGAAAGAGGGAGAGATCGAGAGAGAAAACGGCCGTTAGGATTTTACGAGGAGTCGGGAGGGCAGCTCAGAAACGAGAGAGCCAATAAATCAAATAACTGGCGGATAATTGGTCGATCGAGCTCTCTCGCGCGCATGATACTCGCGCGAATATAAACATGACTCGTTAAACAATGTCAGTGAAGTGGAGACCGGAAAAAATGTGTCGCTCGATGCAGTCTGGGAAATTTTTCACCTTCAATTCATTGCTCTGCGACGCTTTTTTACTACGTCCCTTAAATAACGCGTACACGACGAGAGAATTTAGAGCTTCCGTGATTTTCGGCATGAAATTAGTCCTCTGCAGAAACTCCGGTCGAATAAATCGCTGCGCAGAAGTGGGCGATATATAGAAGTGCATCTTAGCGAGCAGGTTACATCTTTTATTTTCACGGCGCGTGAGCACAAAGCCGGTTCGCGATCTTCCCCTGTCACTGCGATTGACTGATTAACGTCATTAGAGGAGATACGAGTGGCCGTGTCAGTCGCTCCTGCTGCTGCTGCTGCTGCTGCTGCCGCCGCTTCGCGGAATCGGCGTCTCGCTAATGAACTACCGTTACAAACTGCGCGTCAAGGAGAAACGAGGATCAGCTCCTTAAAATGTTAATGGGGGAGAAGATCGACTTGGATCCGAAGGCTTGTATATGGAATTCGGTAGCTTTTTCCATAAATCTAATAACGTGCGTGAGCTGCATTGCACACAGAACTCAAGTCGAAGCTAATATTTATGTTGCGAGTCGTCGAGTACTTGCGCGAGTTTTCAGTACTAACCAAGTCTCTCTCTCTCTCTCTCTCTCTCTCGCTCTCTTTGGTTGTCGGACAAAATTATTATCGCTCGCTCGACACTTTTCAGGACATACGCGTGTCTGCTCTCAGCGAGGATGCAGCGCGTGCTCTGATTTATCGCAATAGCAACCGACTTTATCCGATGGGATTGAGTGCTTGTTGCAGTTTTGTTGACTTTCCGACCATTTGAAACTCTACATTAGAGACGAAGCAAAGAAGTTGACTCTTTTTTTTCTTAAAATTTAGTCACGGAATACGTTCCTTAAGTGTGTAAGCCTGAGCTGAACACTGTAAATAATGCAAAATGATTAATTGCCTACAAAAAACTTAATCTAGGTAATTAAGATGTTGTATACTTTAAGTACACGCGTAATGCACGATGTTTGCACACTAAAGTAATTCGCGTGTTGTTTTCTCTTGTAAGTGTTTGATTTTGGCATTTTTATCCGTTTGCCATGGGTATTTCAGCTACGTGATCAATCAGTTTTCACCAAGCTATGTGCTTAAAATGTTCCTTTCGAATAGTACCGTGGATTTAATTATTAGATCTACTTACGTGTGATTTATTATGTTGAAATTACTGATATATGTCTTATAATCGTGAAAAATATTTGAAATTAAAATTATTCTTTAAAAGTAAACCAGCGAATTCACGATGCTACTCGAAAGGAACATATTAAGCATACCTAAGTGTAATATCCTGTCAGCAGTACTGTAAGTCAGTACTCGCTCAGCATTGAATCATTACTGAAATGATAAGAACGGGACATACTTTAAAACCTGTATTGCTCAAGTACTGGTACAGTATTTTAAACCAGTACTATGCCAACCTTGTTTTTTATTTATTATTTGATTTTTTTCACGAATATTTTTTGCATTATTATATAACAGTCCGAATCAAACACTTCATCGCCTGTACTTGATTTCCCAACACTGGATTTATCAGAACTGAATTGTAACCTTGCTCTTTCGAGATCATACTTTAATTCTGATTCAAATCTGGTACGTCAGCATTCAGTACACAATACAGTAATGCAACTCGGGCTTGTTCTTATCATTCCGACATCGAACCAAAGTTGAGCCAGTACTGGTCCGTCGTTCCAGAACCGGTAAGAATTGGGTGACTGTGTAGCAAAAAAATCCGTGTCAAACAATTAAAAATACAAAAATCAAACACTTACAAGTGTGAGTAATATCAATGCCAGATGGACCACATGGATTAATGTACAAAGATCATGTTTTATACGTATAATTGAAGTATGAAAAATGACAGTAATCTTGATTAAATCGTCGTTTTCTCCGAGTAATAAATCGTTTTGAGGTTTTGTTCAACTCAAGCTTAACTCCTTAAGATCAGTGTTCGTGGAACAGTGTGTTAGAAATGATGGATCAAATTCTGATAACCGAAACATCGTAAAAAGATCAAAACACACTGAATAATGCGTATATACAACGTGCTTACTTTGTCCGCCTATGATACTTTGTATTTTTAATGCATTAATGGTCATCGACCCTAGTGCGCGTCATACGTTTCCCCCGCATCAATGTAACCTGAACGGTTTAACAGTTCTTTAATGTCATTGAAAGAGAATACAATTTATCTTTTCTCACTACGAGAGTAACAGCCTGCAAACGAGACGTTTCAATTCGATTGTACCGTATGTGTGTGGTGAGTTCACACGCGAGCCCGTGGAGGAAAAGGAAAAATCAGGAGGAAAGTAAGAATAAAAAAGAAAATTTGAAGCAAAGAAAATTCGGAAAATTCAATCCAGTAACTTCGGTTCGCGTGACGTTCATTCAACGAGCTCGTAAAAGGTCACTTTATAAGTCCCACCCACTTTATAAAGCGGCTTTGTGTTCGGGCAGATTTAGTCGATGCGCTCCAATGCGCCAACACGAAAACAAGACGGATCTCGAGATTTCTACGGGTCGAGAATCGGTCACACACGAGGATCATCGCGCCATTGTCAGCCACTTCTCCCTTACCTTTTACTCGCTTTTTTTTCTTTACTCTCGCTATATGAAGACTTTTTTTAAAAGGGGGTACTACTACCTGTCTCGAGGCGCTTTATCGCCCCAAGACGACTTCATTCATGCGGCTATCGTTCTGGATCTCGTATACGTGCGTGCGACGATTTTTCGGAGGATGTATGTATAGGATCCTTATATTGTCAGTGGCACCTTTTTCTTCCTTCGCGCTTTATAGGTCCAATCAAATTTTTTATTCATTGTTGAGGACATTTGACGCGCTCTCTTTTCGTACCATGCGCTCTCTCTTTTCGTTACGTGCGTCACGGCGAATAATTTCGTAATTTATCAGATGCTCGTATTGATCATTATACATGCCATTAGACGAGCTTTGACACCGCTTACGCATATGGCAATATTTACCTGCATCGCGTGTAAACAGTACATAAATATGCTGTCTCTGAATTTGAAGTCTCACTCGAATAGCGAAAAATTGTATAATATAGTGAATATTTGTTATTTTATAGTGTGAAATTCGCTATTCTATTAAATTTATGAAATTTAATAATATCTAAATGTTATGTATTTAATTAATTATGTAAAATTATTCCATTTCAGAATTTATTCTTAAGCACGAAATGATTGTTGTAAAATGTTTGAGTGAAAACTTACAAATACTTAAACTTTAAATGTCTGTAAAAGACATTTAATATTATTGCCAGGCTAAACTTTTTTTCTTAAAAGTATATTATAAAACATTATTTAGTAAAATCTATGAGAAGTTCATGTTATCATTGTGTTTAAAGAAATGATTTAAATTTTGACGTTTGCGTATACTACATTTGTAACGGCTTGATGGATTTTTAAGATTCAAAGTGATTTTTATGTCATTTTTGGCTATTACTATAGCATTGGTGTCATTCTGCCTTTTACAAATACAGAATATACACTACGAAATAGTGAATTTTGACTATTTCAGATTGCACGAGTACAAAGGAAAATATCGACATCACTTTCAAAGAATTTTCTTTCAAGTCCCTCTCGGTATTAACCGATTGTTTCTCAATGTAAATGCATTATAAGTCAACGTACATAAAACATAAATAATGATATGACTTACTACAAATTTATTAAATTCGGTTAGCAAATATTTTCATTTTTACAAACATTGAATCTTGAAGATTCCAGATTTATAGAGCACGTAAAAAAATTATGACAAAGCGTTAGCAAATAGGATGAATATGAAAATAAATTTGTGCTCTGAAAAGCAGCGTTTAGTCGGTTTCTGGAATGTGTGATCAATAGCGACAAAAATGTCTGCTCCTCGAAAAGAGAGAGAGAGAGAGAGAGAGAGAGAGAGAGAGATAGAGAGAAAGAGAGAAAGACGGCCCGTTGAGAAAAGAAAGCGTTTAGACAGCGATGTCGCACTCGAGGAACTCTATAAGGTAATCCGACTTGAGAGAGTGTAGCGGTCCTGTCTCACGGAGTATATAACGCTGCACGGGCAATCCCGCAGGCGTAAGAAGCAAATAATGGTCTTATTCGGACTGAGAGTAACGAAACCCTGGCAGCGTTCCGCCAACGACAACCGACCTTTATAATGGCATTGTCCTCATTACAATACGTACTTGAGAGAAGCTGCATTCCAGTCTTCTGTAATCTCCGAGAGCATTCTTTGCCTGTACGTAAATACTACAGAGCGTTCGCTGTATTTTATATGTAACTCGTGCAGATATACATTTTTCTCCTTGATCGTTCGATCTCTTTGGACCTTTTGACAGCTCCTGTACACTGTATAAACATTATTATCGCTGTACCAATCAAGCAAGGTGCAGCTGCCTTTAAATGCACATAGGTATACCTATGTATATGTACGAACAGACACATATTTTACAAGGTAATGAATTATCAAGCGAGCCGATAAAAACCAGACGAAACACGCAAAAGTAGCCTAATTTTCACAGTCGATAAAGCATCGTCATGCAAATAATGACTTTAATTATCTCATACTGTTTTTTTTTTCGGACCTTTTTACTCTCTCGAGTCAGTCTGGAAGTGGTCACTGTACAGAGACGGGGAGACGTACTCTATAAATCACACTGAATTCACGACATTCCGCAGTGAGTAAAGTACAGTGGTGCACTTGTTCCCTGTGAAGCATTCGCTCTTCTTTCTCGCTCTTTCTTTCATTTCGTTCATTCATGCGCCTCAACGACAATGACTGCACCTTACGTTTTCAATGGCTCGTGTTCGCGTCTCCGAAAATTTTTCCCATTCACAAAACGGCGCGTAGGCAATGCGTGCAGTCCTGTGAAACTAGCGAAAGAATAAAGGAAGTTCCCGTAACTGAATGGGCCGGTGTCGTCACGCTGTATCGGTAATCTTCCTTGAACCTGCACCTATTCGCATCTTTGTTTCTCTGAACTTGTTGATTTTATCTGTAGAATTTCATTCAAAAAAATTTTTTTTTTACCTCGGCACATCCTCTTTATTCTTCGCGCCCGTCCTTTAACCCATATTATTATTTTCTTTTCCTTTGGGAAATTTTCGAAAATAACAGCTCCTAATATACCCATTTTTGTGTTATTCTAAACTCTAATGGAATGTTATTGTGATATGTGATTTACGTCACGACAAGATTATTATCGATCCTGCTATGTTTTGAGTCGACGAGGAATTAGATATCCTGTAACATTCACAAAATCCTTGTAATAGGAAATTATATTTATATATCTCATTCATTATTTCGTGTGCCCGGTGAAATGATTGACACGACTAGTACGTGTGAGAAAAAATTTGTCCGTAGAAAATCGGTATAAAAAAATTTGAGACTTATTCGAAAATTGTACAACTATAAGGAAATAATCAGACCCCTGGCCAACGTAAATAATATGATATCAAAGTATCTTTTAAATTATTGCAAAATACAGTTTTATAGTCTACGTAAAATATCGTTTACGCGAAAGTTGGAATAAAAAAAAACTAATAATGCACTTAATAATTATATTGTAGTTATGTATAATTTATTATTATTATTATTACTAAATCTATAATATGAAAAATTAACAATCTTGAAAATATTTCACGAAGAATTACTATTATGACGGGTGACGATAATGCGGTAGTTGTTATATTTAAGGGTACCATACAAAAATTCAGCTCTACTAAAATCCCATAATCGAATATTGCAACAAATGACTCCTTACAATTTTATGTAATGTACAGTTGATAATAATAAATAATAAATTATTCTTTTCCTTAACAAGCAGCTTACCAAAATGCAGCCATAGGCAATATTAAAAATCTTCAATTTTTTACAATGATTGTCTACGGTCAAAATTTTTCGAGCCTTTCACCACATACTCACGTTATAAGTAAAATATTAGATCGTTGAATAGAAATAAAGTCGAGAAAAGAAGTACATTGACATGGCGCTCTCACGAGAAGAAAAATCTCTCGTATAATCCCGTGGCATCAGATTGCGAAATTCCAAGGGAATCATCCGTATAGAGGCAGGTACGAGCGCAAAATGTTTCCGCGTCCGTGCATAAAAAATTGTCGACCGCACCGCGTCTGAGAAATGAGAATTCCCTCGATCTTTCCACTTGTCCCTTAGTTGCGTGTGCGAGCACGCGGGCGGCAAAACATCAGAGGCTGGACCCGCTTGTCTATCACAGGCGTCTCGCGCACGAGTTCGTCTCTCTTTTACGCGGATTCGAGTCTTTTGTCGCCGACGACGCTGGTGGTGACACCATCGCACGATTGCTGCGACACCTATGCTCCGCACCGAATTCTCAAAGGAGCCGCTTTCAACATCAGAGAGCACACATACACACATGCGCACACCTGATTTTTCGGGCTATTATGTCTCGCGGAATTTCGAATTGCGCGCGCCTGCTCTCAAAGTGCCGCGTTTTAGAAAACAGAATATTGTGTGTGCTTTACTTTTTTTATGGCTCTCCTTCTTCGCTTTGTTGTAGTAGAGAGAGAGAGATTTGTGTCTCGATGTTCGTTTATTACAAGGTACCTGTTTCGTAGGCTTCAAAAGAGTCCGCTTTCAGAGGGATTATCATTATTTTAATTAATTCATGTTTCAATAACTTTCACAGCACTAACGCTTGTATTTATTTACTTACTTATTTGTCAGAAAAATTTTTTAAAAAAGTCGTTTAAACATACTATCTGTACACAGGCTGGTACAACAAAGAACGTGAGACATGTTGGCCGAATGCTCCACTTATAGAAAATAAATCTATCAAAGCAGGCTGATTTTACCTACATGGTTACTTAAAGGTTGGTTAAAGTTTACTACTTTAAAAATTCAAATTTAGTTATTTTATACCGAGAAATTAACACGTGATTATTTCTATGAAATCATAATGTGTTAAAAATAATAAAATATCAGTATATTTCACGAATTCTTAATACTACCCTTATTTACTTAATGTTAATTTTCGTACATGTATTTATATTTTTTCATTGATTGTATTATCTTACCACTAGGCATTGCGACTTCTTTACTTATATCACATGAGTATTAAGTATTATAGTTATAATATAATATACTTACTATTATCGTGTCTATTAGACCCTTTTGAAAGCAATAACTCACGTGGTATGGAACGAAATCGCCATAGTCAAGTTTTTCTAACCGGTTCGAAATCAGATTTTCCTTACCTGTGAGAAAATCAAATCTACGTGTGAGAAAGTCCAGAAAAATTAGATAGAAAAAAATGAGAAAAGAGAAAAAAACAAGAGAAAGCAGGAAGAACGATGTATGAGAAAAAAGGAAACTCGTGCACACACACATCCCCGAAGGCTTTCCCATTGTCGCGGGATAAAGGATCTCGCGTAGAAATTCACTCTTTTGCCCCCAATCCTTTCGCTTCGTTACCTTCACCCCCGCATTGGGTCCGATACGATGAGTCTTTCTCTCATAGAGTGTCATCGACGCCGCTCGGTCTGCCGCGGGAGAGGATGTCGTGTCCTTGAGATTCTTTGTGCAGCCCGTAGGACCGCAATATAATAGCGGTAACTCAGTGCTGCAGAGAGAGACTATATCCCTCAGTTCTTTCCCACCAAGGAGTGAGACGGAGCGAGAGACTCTTCGTCCATAGCGCCGAAAGCTGGAAACCCATTCTATTATTAGTGTGCTGCGGCCGCGTTTTTTCGGCCTTTTTCCCTCAAAATACGCAGAAGCCGTTTGCCGGTATGGGAAAAGCCCGAGTCCTTCGCAGCCACGGAAAAGCCTAGAAACGCCCTTCCCACTGGAGCTACTTGCTGTACTGCTGCGGATTCATCCTGTATGTTTACCTTTCTTTCACACTCGTGTGCCAGAGAAGCGTCTTACGATGTTATAGCGTCGCAATCTTTCGCAATCCTTTCAAATATCTCTCGAGCATAGAGAGAGACGGAGATTCTCTTTCTCACACGATCTCCTTATATCTACCTGTCGCTTGGAAGGCTCTCTATGTATGAACTTTTTTATTTCCTGAGAATCGAGAGGGTTTTTCGTAATCTCGCGGTTACTCCGTTGAATCGTTTGAGCGTGTGTGTATGCGCGCGCGCTCCGAAAATCTACGAGGGGATCAATGCTCATAATCGCATCATCTTCTCACGTTCGTCCTACCGAGAGGAGTGTTTTGATAGAAAAACATCAGCCGCGGGCTCTTATCGTCGAGGATCATGGGAAAACGCGCAAGCTTTCTTAAAAAAAAAACATTGACGAAGCTCATAATTTTTTAAGTCGACGGGGCTCGTTGTTGCCGTGTAAAATTGAGCCTCGTAAATTGACAGACGAGATTTCTATTTCACTCGTAAATTCTCTTGCTACGGGAATAACAAGCTCCATTGTCTGTATTGAAGCGCACTGCACTTTGAATCTTGAATTAGCCGTCCGCCGACATCATCTATCAAGCTCACTTAGTTTGAACTCTGCCAGGGGCTGCAATAATTTTCGGAGGCAACTTGCTGCTTCGAATAATTGTCTAGCTTGCGGTACGAGACACGTAGCAAAAGATGAGTCAAGGGAAGAATGAGAGCATAGAGCGAAGAGAAAAAGTTCTCTCGCAGTCAGACTTGACCAACGGCTCGCGTACGATTAGAGTTAACGGTCTTTATGCCGCAACAACAACGGTGTCTTGAGATCCTTTGATGCTTTAGTGGCTGCTGCTATAGCCAGCGGCCCTTTTGTCGAGGGTCGGCTTTTGATTTAACGCGGCTGTGCAAAACTTTTTAAAAGTCACCGAGAGGTTAGACCAACGTAACTATAGTCACGGAGGATCTTTCGGGGACAGCTATTATACTACACTTGTGCACGCTGCACTGTCTCAAGTATCTTGGACTGTTTCTCTTTCTCGGCGAAACAAAGAGGCTCGAGTGGAGAGGTAAGAGCAACTTGCTTTTTACAACCGCGAAAGAGAAGGACAGAGAGAGAGAGAGAAAGAGAGAGAAAGGAGAAATTTTGCGACAGGTGGGTGTGGTTGAACGTACGCATATACCTGGACACTTGAAACCGTATAATTTTCGAGAGGGGACAATTGAGCGAGGTGAAAAGTGTCTTGGCTTCGCTTTGAGATTCCTTGAACGTCAAACACTGGTTTCTCGGTTTCGTCTTCATTATGTGATGCTTTTAAATAAATTGGTGAATCACTCCACAGGACACTCCTGCATTATGTTTTCGTAATACCGTTACACCGAGCTGACAAAAAAATCTTCTTTTTCTCTTCTTGGAAGTGAAAAATTATTATGCGAGTGAATGGAAAATTTGTCGAGTATTTGCATAAAAAAATTAAAAAAAAAATATGAGTCAAAGTAGATGTATCTGTAAAACATCGTTACACCGGAGAGCTCCGAGTGTTCGGCATCAATCAATAGATTCCAGAAGCCATAAGCAGTCCAGACGTAGAAAAAGAACATCCGCCCATGCTATCATCGAGAAATGCGGCAACACAGGTCCTCAAACGCGCCGACGCAGACAGGGATGTTAAGTTTTCCACTTTTCTCCTCTTCTATCGTCTGGACCATATGGCGCGTCAGAGGGCGCGTGGCACAAAGAAACTCGGCTCATTTCGTTTCTCCCTGCGCTTTTTTTTTAATTACACCATGTGGCGTCTCGTGCGTATACATAACTGACTAGCGATAATATACGCTCGGCTCATTTGTAGCCGCAACTGTCGTGGATTCGTAATATACATACGTTATACCTATATATACCTATAGGTATAGAGGATCCCCCTGGCCGAAGAGTATGCATCCCCTGCGCGAGCATTTAAACACACCGGCTGTGCATTTTGTTTGATTTATATCTTACTTTGTGTGTTTGCGCTCTTGCGACGATGATGCGTAATCGAGATACGCGTGGTGCAGGTGAGGCTGCTCGATGACGATAGGCCTCAAAATGACATTGCACGATGCCGAGTATGTACATTGTATTAAGTTTGCTTAATTGGATTTCACGAAGGTCGTGTACTGTCACGTGAAATATAGCCGTGCATTACGAGATCGGTTTGTTTGCCGTCGCGTCTTGATGTCGCGATTGTCGATCATTCGAAAAGATACGATATCTCTCTCTTTCTCTCTATCGTGACTCTGCTCTCCATTAAAATGCCGCATCAGAAACAATGCGCATGTAAATAACTCTCTTCAGCGTTCATTAGTTTACCTGCATTTCAGCCAAATTGCCACAATAATTCATCAACGGAATTGCCAACTCGCATATGGCGTACGTCGATTATCCGCGGTCAGTGTGGGTCCCCTGACTACTCGATTGTTGATAATAAATCGATCCCACCGGTGAGCGTGTGCCGGCTATTTCAAGGTAATCGAGAGGTCCACGGAACCACACCCCAGTCATCGCGTGCATATCGATGCTCGCACAGCCGGCCACCCAACCGATATACACAGGGGATGATGATGAATCTTGCGCCTGGTCACTGGCCTCCTCGCGCTCCACCTGTTGTACATAGCTGCAGGGGATGGAGACGCTCGAAGCCGTGTTTCGGAAACGCTTGGGCCTAATGGCCGTTTAATGTCGGATTCTCTTGGTCGGGTCAAGAGAACAGGTCTGTTTTTTCTCTCTTGACTTCGAGGTCTTTTCCTCTCTCGATAATCTGCCACGTGCCGTGTATTAGTGCGCGGGGGAGACAGAGAGAAAGAGAGACAGAGGAACACGCGTTGCCGAACGAATACATATACAGGAGACATCAGCTATAGGAGAGCGTACTATATATTTTCCCTTTTATCTGATGCAGACTTTCACTTTGACAGCTCTGTCGCGCTAATTCCCCTCGGAGAGCAACAGCAGCCGAACGGCACTTTTCTTCGACGCCGCTGCTCCATCAGATAAGCTGCGAAATTGGCACCTGACTTTAAAAAGCTAACGGGACTTAATCTGACGATGTCGATAAGTCGAGAGAGGACTAAAGCCAGTGAAAATCCTACTCTATTTCACGTGTTTTTTTTTTCAAAGCAGTAGCTATAGAAAAATAGCCTGTCAACAGAAGTAGCGAGCAATAAATCTGACGACGATTTTTCAGTCGTAGTTCGGAGCTACGATAATAACAATTATAATTGGAAAGTTTATCCAGCGGAGAGATATTCCAGATACACGCGAATACAAATCTATCACTGATGCAGTAGAACAAGAAGAAAAAGAGAGAGAGAGAGAGAGCGCCGCAGGTATATAACGCAGACGCCGCTGCGGTGAGCGTGTTATTGCTCCGTTACGTAACACAATGGAAAATTAGAAACAGGTTGTTACGCGAATGAGCGGTAAAGCAAAAAATGCCACGGGAATTTAGTGCTTCGTATTAAGGAAACGCCGTTTAATGCTGGACCACACCTCGGCTCTTCCTCTTTCGTTTTCGTGTACAAGCGCGTATGTACACAGCGCGCCGGTAGGGATCCCATCGTAATGGACGCGTGGGATTGCATGAACGATGAATTTCGTGGCGAACATTTCCTGCAGCAGCTTATAGGCATATATACTCGCGGTGGAGAGAGTTTATAAGACCACACGCAGAATCGCTTGTCGCGTACATTGAAAAGCGGTCGCCGTGAAACAGCAGCGGAAAGTGGTACGCGAGCACTACACCGACGAGTCGTTTAGATCTACTGTTATGTAGTGTGCATACGACAATACACCGATTCTATAAGATTGCTTCGTTTTTCTCAGACTTTTAACTACCCTAACGAGAACGGATTCAGCAGACCAGTACTGTAAGCCAGTACCTGCTTAGTATCGAACAAACACTAGGAATAGAAATAACAGAATGATAAGAACCGACCGTGCTTTGAAACCAGTACTGATTAAGTATTGATGACGGCACTTATCCATCAATGTTGTATATATATGTTTAATATATGTGATGGTATAGCACTTTAAGAGGACAACGCACATATAAGATGATGATCTAAAAACGAGAATTCTAAATATGTTTATTAATGAACCAAAATTTTGAAGCAAAGAACTTGCAAAGTAGATATATCACGTAGTATACTCTTTGATAAACTCCTTTTCACGTGAATACGTGTGGTTTTAAATTGAATGATCAGAAAAAATTTTACATTAAAAATGTAAATGTACCTTTTTTGAATAATTGGTTGTGAAAATAGTTTTTAATTTATAATTATTGTATGATCTATGCGATTTTAAGTGCCTACTGTAATTATAGTTGAATTAGACTTTGAAGAGATTTAAAGAAGCTCTAGACCACTCCAATCATGAATAAATATTCTATGTAATTACTTCGATGAACTGTTAATTTACGTTATCGAGTGACCTTGAAAGCATCCGTTAAAAGAGAACAATCGAAAAAGTGTCAGCCTTGTTACGTTAAACAGTTAAGTAGGTGATGGGTTAAAAATTGGCTTAAGTTCGGTAAACTTTGTTGGGTTAATATATATTAGCGTATATTATTAACAACTATTTAGTATTTGTAAAAAAGGTAATATTTTTTGTTGATGTATAGATAATAACGTAAACTAATTAAGTGACTGCAAGAGACGCATAAACCTAGAATAAAACAAATAAAATTATTTATACCATAATGATATATTTTATAAATTTGTAATTAATTTAAATTATTTAATTACGTTATAGAGTAGTTTGAGCAGTCCGATTAGTCTGCTCAGCAAGACTAACCATCGTTAAAAAATATATCTACAAGAGTTGTAGAGAATCGTCATCTAAATATTGTTAATAATATTTTGGAGATAAAAGAATAAAAGTAGTTTATAGTTTTAATTTTTAAGTTATAGTTCAAGTCTTTGTTTTATATAGACAGTAAGACCAGCGAACAGAAAAATGTTTCCTCTACTGGATTACTTTATGTAATGTTAACGTACAATAGGTCATTTGTTTCTGGTTGTATGTACTCTGATTAAAGCTTTGCAAATACCGATGATCAGCACACTGTTAGACAGAAAATAACCAGTATTAGCTTGTAGTTCCAGAACAGTAAGTTTTTACGAAGATTTAATTATCGATGTTCTCCGGAGAAAAGTTTCCAAAGCTATGTGACTAACAAAGAAATCACGCGTAACCCCTTGAAAGGCTCGATGCTCCTGATTGCACCCACGCAGTCGTACACGTATACCTCTATATACACTAGTACTCGGCAAAGAAATAGAAATATAATGAAAAGAGAGGCAATAGTAGTCTCGTGATACGTCTAATGTTTTGGCGGTATAGCGTTTTTCTACAGAACACGACAACGAGAACCGCATAGAGAGTTAATCTTTGCCCCGTGCGGAACAACGACACAATGGCAGGTTGACGCGACCGCGCACACGCATACTCGAGATCAGTTGAATGCGAATTAATGACCTGCATTCATGAAAATCGCCCATTGAGCTCCCGTCCCGTGTTTTGTACCACGATAGGTGTATACGTATACACTCGCCGGCATAGATGCTCCCAAGCGACGACCCTATATATCGCGTCTTGCCTATTTTGTCCCGTGATTAAGCGTCTATCTCTCGGGGTGTGGGTGCAATGTTCATTCAGGCAATTTCACGTAGCCTCTATGTGTATACCAAGAAAGAGCTTTATTTTGACCGAGTCTCAGTTAGGATTTTTATTATTGAATTGCGTTGAATGATGGCAGCCTCAACGCAAGATTAATGAAATTCTTGTAAGCTTTGTGAGAGATCGTTTTAGAAACTTTCAAATAGCTCTTGCTCGGTATAATGGACGTGTTTTCGATGAATCCATCAAAATAAAATCGATCAACTTCCGCATAACGACAGCCTCGAATTAATCCTGGCCATCGTACATTCTTTTCCTCTTCGTATTTACACGAATCTCTCTGTTATACGTAAAATACATTGACTCGTGTAGCAGGTGAAAAAAGGCTGAAACCAGCTGCAGGTAATAAATGAATCAGTGACAAGAGCCATTTCTATGCACACGGCAGACGAGAGACATTCCACTGGTATAGCGTAAAAAGAACTACACATTTGAGCATAATCTCGGCATAGCGCGAGATGACTTTCAACATAGTCCTCTTATTAGCATATACTCTCTGGAAGTAGCAGCAGCTGGTAATTATCATCTAGCAGCATGTGCATATGGCTTCCCGATCAATTAGCAATTTAATAGGCCAATTAAAATTAAACGTGTCTATAAACTGGAGACAATATGTTTCCCAGCGCGCAATACTCGCGATAGTCTCGTACGCTGTGCCGTAAATAATGCCAGACTTACAAACGAGACTCGGCTACTCGTCGTTTCCGTAGCATTAGACTGAGGTGCCGCCGCCACCGTAGTTGCCGCGCGTTTCGTTTCGTTAATTAACATTAAAGCTCTCTCCCGTTCGCTGCAGGGGAGGCTTCCACGTGTGCTCTCTCATGTTAATAGCCGCGGCAGGTTGTCGCGGTAGGCGTGTCACCCACGTCATGTCGATGCTCCTGAATATTCTTTTGCCCTTCTTCTTCATTTTTCTTTTTTTATCCTTCTCTCTTTTTTATTATCATGCCCGCATGCTGTCTTCGGAGTATGTCATTTCGAGCCGAGGACAATGCTCAATGAATTTTGATGAATCGCGAAGATCGTCTTGGGAGGATTGCTGATGATCGTGAAATTTTTTTCCCCTTTATAGGCGACGTTGGAATAATAAGTCGTCGTTTCTGAATGCATTTACCATATTGCAAACTATAAAGTACTTCAAGTAGTATCATTATCTTTGTAATTGTGGGCATTCATTAGCATTCCCGTACCGAACCTCTGTAGGATAAAAAGCTAATAAAGGAAATTGTATGCCTGTTCGAAATTAATATTGCTGCGGTATGTATTATAAGTTCGCTCCGAAACGCATCTTATTACGTTTGTCCGAGTCATCAAGATCTCTAAGAAATGACCCGACTGGCAGGTCTAAAAAAATGCGTATTCGGTGAAATTGAAACTAAGACAATATACTGCGCAATTAAAACGCTTATAATAAAAGTGAAAACTGAACATATCCACTTAAATTGGCGCCGAGTACGGAATCGATGCGCCAACTGGAAACAAACAGGTTTCCCGACGTGTAAATAAAAACAGTCGCGTCCTTAAAATAACCATCCGTTAATGCAAGCCTTCGCTTACACACATTAGAGGACGTATACACCGAAGACCCAGTACTGAATCGCCGAGATGCTTTGTTCCGGAGGTCAATGTGTCTGGATCGCGAAAAATCGTAGCGTTCTGTTTCTTTGGAGCGCAGCAGTAGCAAGAGCAGCAAAGCCGATCGGTTATCTGGCACTAATTAACACGAGCTGGTAATGAAGCCTACGTATGAAGCCGCAGCAGCACACGCACCTATGCTCTTCCTTTTTGTACTGTGTTGTCTTATATACCAGGACCGCGAAGCGATGGACACTGCTCTTGGGGCGCCTGTGGAGCTATTTACAATCGGACCGTACCATCGACCGATATACCATCGGCACATTTCGCGCGCGCGTCGTCTAATTAGTCCTTCGTCTCTTTCTCGATTCCTTTTTCTCCTACACAGCAGTCTTTCGCTGACTTTTTTATTCCGCTTACTCCGCGAGCTGGTACACGTAAATGAGAAACGTGTCCGATTGTATAAAGTGTACACTGATAGAAAGATTCGTTTATTGTGATGTCGATGAATTAGCAGTTAATGAGTGCATATGTATTAATAGTTGAGAAATGCTTCATTAAGGATTCTAACCACGACTGCTGCTGTGCTGATTCTTGCCTACTTCACATTGAAGATGTGCATTGACTGTTAATGAATATTTGCATTAATGGGGCAAAATACGCTTAAGTTGATAATTCTAAAAATAACAATTTACACTCACTACAAATTTAAATAGTTCTATTCACTTTACGTTCGAGTGAATGCTGTAGTTTCTAACATTAACTCTAATGGAGGGGTTCATAGATAACTCTTATACTGAAGTATAAGAGTGAGAATTAAGTTTCTTAAGTTTAAAGTAATTTCGCGTTCTAGAGCTTAGACTACAGTCTGATTAATATGTTACTTTAAGGCTAGAGTGGCCTTAAAACGTAACAAGGCCTATACCGTTTCTTATGTTATTTGTGTCAAGTCAAATTAGTTCAAAATAGATATTTATTAAAATACGTGTTATCTGAGTGAACATTAAGAACAATGAAATTCCGATAATAAAAAAATTGGACTATTATTTTGTTTACAAACAAGAATCCCTATTTCAATGATTCTCATTATCATATTTATTCTTGGATAAAATTTTCGCATCGATTTATAAATAAATAAAATCATTAAACTATTTTTATTGTTATCGTGGGATATATATTGAGAACTGTTAACCTATTGGTTTAGAAGCATTAAAAATTACTCATAGAAATTGACAAACTAGTTACATTTTTTCCTATATCACTGATTAAGTACTTAATTCTATATAGTGAAATTGACTACTGTACTTTACTGAGATTGAACATTCACCTTTATAGAGTAATATAATATACTGTATTTCTATATTGATCTATGATTGAATAGGTCTAGCGCTTCTCTAAGTTTCTTACATGATTAGATGACAATTGCCCCTCAAAATACATTTAAAATTTATAAAATGTTTTAATAATTGGTAAAAACTTCTGTTTTTTCATGCAGAAAAGGGTGTATTGAAGATTATTACTATCAAGTTTTAGCACGATCAATCCATTTTCATGACAGTGAAAATTATATTTTGCGGTGTGATTAGTTCAGTCTTAAAACTCTTCAATTAATAATTATAAATTTTGATTAAATTATTGATAATATTTTAATTTCTAATATTCAAAAAAAATTTTGGTTAAATTACAAACGCCGTGTAAATACATTTATATCAAAACAACTATTATATGTGTATGTTTATGTGTTTGTGTGTGAGTGTGAGTGAGCGAGAAAGATTCTGGTAGAAACCAGCTCTTTGAGTGCATCCTCATCCAGAAGTATCTCAATTTCTTATAAAGCAGGTATACATATGGAAGCAGAAAGTGCGGAGAGAGCGGAAACGACAGAAGTAGCTTGTTAAACCTGCAGTATCATCCAAGATCAACATCCACACGCTATGGATATGGGAATTAGTAGCATGCGCTCGCGCATATGTGCATTATACCCTCGACTAACCTGCCGCTGCACGGCTTAATCCAATTCTCGCATTCATACATGGACGGACCATTTCCTGTCCATTTGCAAACACGCGCGTTCACACATACGCGAGCGACTACCTCTTCTCGTATAGGCATATTCCATCAACTGGATTACGACGCATCCGGCTCTCGAAAAGGGCAGATCATTCAGAGACTCTCGAGGGCCTCTCGTCACCTTCCTCTTTTCTCGTTCACTCATACTGTTCCGGTTCGAGGCTTTGCTACCGTTTTAAATGAACTTATGGCTCTTCCGTGTTCCAGACTCCGATGGTTTTTAATACGATTTATTTGGTGTATAACGAGAAATGTACGACTTTTTAGTGCGGTAATTTTCTTTAAATTATTTTCTATTATGTTGAAGGAATTCGTTGTTGTATGATAAATATAAAGACATTGTGCTACACTCGGTAGCCCTGAACCTTTCCATACTTTTCTATATTCTTATAGCTACACTCAACTCGTGGGTACTTTACGTTCACTTTGGAAAAAAATTATAGGTATATACAAGGTAGTTTGCAAGCCAGTATTACAAAATTGCGTGATAAATACGGCAGTTTATAGACTTAAAGAGAACTACTTTAATAGCATAATGCATATACATAACTATCGGTTGGAATGTTTTAATTGAACTTTTGTATGACTGATAAGTAAGTATTGACCCACTTTGATAATATATTTGATACTTATTTAAGTAACTATTGACCCACTCAGATAATATATTTGATATTTATTGATATTTGAGTGTATGATGTTTCTTCGCGTGCATTGCAACTATATTAATGCACATTAGCGGAAGTTTAATAATAGAATTGTAAAAAAATTGTAGCTAATTCACTCTAAATTGTTCCTCGACAAACAGATGTCGAAGTAGCGCCAATTGTGATTTCACCTCGAGCTACATTTATCGTTATTCATTTAGAAATAGGTTTCCTATAATTGAAAGAAAATTAGTTATTGTTATAATCAGGTGTATTACTAATTTTCAGTCCATTTTTAATATTAATACATTCGTAATAGTTCATTACTGCATAAGGAATCTCGGAATACGGAGACTTTAGAAAAATGACGGTCACCTCATTGACGTCGAGATATATCTTCATCTTTTACTATTTATCATTGTTTGCAAACACTGAATATAATGACAGTAACAACCTCGAAATACCACATTTAGGAGCGATAGGCAAGTGTTTGTACTGTCACGTTCGTATAGTGCACGTATCAACCGAATGTGATTACACAAGATCTATGCAGCGAGTTGCCAAGCGGATGTTACCTGATGCGCTCCTTATCACTATCGGACCAGTCGCGCGAGGTGAGGAGCCAAAGCGAACAGGTGACATAGTACTCAGTCTACCTCCATCTTTCGAAGTTAACGGAGGCAGCCAGGGAGACATTTATAAATCTATATTTATTTCTCTATTTCTTACTCAGAGAAATAAAAATCTCGTTTATAGGTAAAATCAATAGTCTCCTTGATCTCGCGAGCTCCTTTCTTCACGGTTAAGGACTCTGAGCTTTAAACGGCACAACCCCGAAGCCACGCGCGCGCACACCTTCTTACAGCCCTGTAACAATACTTTTTAATGATCTAAAAAAAAGTTGAGGCTAAGAAAGGTAGATCAATTAAATCAATGAGTGTGGCTCTTCAATTCCGTTTGAGTGTTTTTCCGAGCAAAACCATGATCTATCTTCCGACGTTCAATATAGCAGCAAACGTCTTCTCGTTGGACAGTAGCTTTTCTACAACCAAGTAAAGCAAGACGTGAATCTTCGTATTGTGATAAATCAGTCGAGCATCTTCGTTTTAATAAGTTTTAGAATTCATGAAAAGTGATAATTCACAACCGTGATGGTTTTCAATGTGAACAATTTGTTGTCGATTTTCCTTTTATGGAACTCCTTTTATCAAGGTAAATTATATTCTGACCATCGCTATGTTAGTCAAACGTGAAATCAGAGTTTTGTAATGAATATTTTTTTAGGGATTGCTTGGAATTACCAAGATTTGAAAGCGTGGGGTGATATTGCTCCTATATGTAATATAGGGAAAAGCCAGTCTCCGATAGATTTAAAGGCTGATGTTTTAGGACAAAATAGTGCCAATCAAGCTCTTCAGTTTATAAATTATAATGCATTACCCCAAGCAATGACTCTCTATAACAATGGACACACGAGTATATTATCATACTTAATTAAAGTGTATTTTACATTATTTTTTTTTTTTACTAATTTTATTACACAATTTCAGTTGAATTGAATGGCACGTGGCAGAGTGACAATATACCCAGTATTACAGGAACTGTTTTATCGCATGAAGTTTACACCTTCGCTCAAGCTCATTTACACTGGGGTACTCAAGACTCTGAGGGAACTGAGCACAGTTTCAACAGTCAAAAGTAGTTTTTATTTATTTATTGCCAGAATAAATTATAAAAGTAGTCCTATAAGAGATAAACAGGTTACCTGTAGATAGGCTGGTATAACAAAAAAATGTGAGGTATCTTAGCCGGATGCTCGTACTTAACAAAGCTTAATGGCTAAACTTAAAATTATTATGAATACAATCAAATTATCATGACGTTTATTCGTTATTTTAAGTATAGTTTAATAGTATAACGGAATCATATGTACTTATTCGAAATTATAACATTACAATTTTTAATATATTTTTATGTATATTTGTTTAATTAAAAATTTAATTTTTTTCTTTGAAAATTTAGGTTTGCTAGTGAACTTCACCTGGTACTCATAAATAGTAAATATCAAAATCTATCCGAAGCATTAAATCAGCCTGATGGTTTATCAGTTATAGGTGTCCTATTTCAAGTCGATGTGAGAACAGATTATTTTAGTTATCTGTTCAAGTATCGCTAAGTACTTTTATGAATTTAATTTTTTTATTTCAGGACAACTTTACTCCCAATTCGGGAATGGAAATATTTTCAACTCAGATTCAAAACGTTTTGAATGTTCAAAGCACAAGCAATGAAACTGCGTTCGATTTATCGCTATTTCTTCCAAAATCTATAAAATCGTTCTACTCTTACAGCGGATCGCTCACAACTCCAAATTGCACGGAAAATGTACGCTGGATAGTTTTAGGAGATTTAGAGCCGATAACTTCCGAAATTGTAATATTAACAATCATTTTTTTATGAAAATTAATAAAATGCTAAACTGTATAATTCATTTGATTTACGCTTTTAGATAAGTCGATTGAGAAAGGTAGCCTTAGAGGACAACGATACGCATAATACACGACCTCTACAGCAAATTAATAAGCGCCTCGTCGAATTCTACGAGCAAAAATAGTGAAACGAATTGAACGCTATTTTCTACAACAAATAATATAAATAATCTATCTCATATGAAATTCATACGAAGAATAATTTACGTACATTGACAGGAGAGCACAACGGACTCATGTTTTTGAAACATAGTTTAAAAGCGGTCTGTTACTCCTGAACTAAAGCCTCAACACGAAAAGCAAGTCGACCGAGGAGATACAAGACGCTTTAAGCCTTGCCGAGGCATCAAATCGACGTATATAAAACAGTGACTTTTAGCCGACGAGATATACGACCAGACACTTGTCCCTCTTTGCAGAGGGGAGAAACGTAATCTCGGATCTTGTTCGTAAGACATATAGTCGAAGAAGGATCCATCACTGACGTGCTTCCCGATACATAGGAATTTTAAGCAGGCGACATTCACCGGCCTCTGACGAGACTTTTTTGCGGATCAAGGCCTAATTTCGCGCGTTGTGTGGCGAGAGTCGGCGGTTTGTCAAAGGACGACGAAAATAAGAGTAGCTGTACACGTGCTCTGTCTTAAAGAGAGACAGGTGTGGACGATCAACGAAATCTCTTTGGAGAATGTAATGCGCGCAATTCATTGTTTCTCGAGGTATACGAATATCTGTTTATAGCAATTCAAATGAATAAATCCAGTGGAAACCCGTTTAATCGAAAACTAACATGTGAATATCACGAGTTTCCATTTAAACGATTACTATTTACTGTTAATTATTTCTCTTCGCCACGAGATTCCAACGAACACTTCTCGCCCACTGAAATCCAACGAATTTTGCGAACAATGCAAACTCGTCCTATAAATAACCCTCTCACATCGACGAATCACAGTGACGAGCTGGGGAAATAAAAATGCTTTAGTTGCATCTGAACCGGAGAATCTTCGGAATTCCATTATTTGTTTAATATCTATTCGCGGCACAGGAATGCACCTTACAAACTTTCGCTTTCGAATCAACGCTGGGGTTATTCAACTTTTTCTCTCCTTCGCTCGTCTTTCTGCTTTTGTATTCGGTCTTTTTCTCGCGGCCATAATACGAACACATAATGCCGCAGATTCGTAGGAGATAAGTTAGCACGGTAGCCAGTGAGTATTATACATGGGGAAGCACGTGCGTGATACTCTTGGAGGTTTTGTGCAAGAGAGAGAGCGAGAGAGAGGCAGATATACATCGTCGGTAACTCGATATTGTTTCACTCAAACAAATTAGGGGAATCCTCTCTGCGGCTAGAAGATGTTCTCTGCTCGCTAGCAAGAAATTTTTCAGGGTCATGGAGAGGATTCAAGTCCACTTGCTTGTTCTTGGCTTCCTGGAAAGTCAGAGCGCTCCTTCTGCTTCCTTCTCGTTGTCGACATTCCTGTACATTTTTTGTTTAATTGCAATGCTTAATGCTAAATACTACTACTCGCCTAATGCTTTTGATTAAATTGTTATTGACTCTAATGCTTATGGGCTTAAACGAGCATGCCTGAAATTCAAACCTTTTATTTTTTATATTAATTGTATTCTGTATATATTTAATGCTGAAGTTGTGGATTTGTATTATTGTCATTTCAACTTTGTTTCGCATTTCTGAGTCTCTTCGATGACCACATATGGAGGTTGTTGGAAATTCACGTTTCCTATGATTAACAGTGAATTAATAAACCAATTAAACTAGACTTTTCAATACATTATTTAAGGCAGGAATGCAGGATTTTGTATATGTACATAAAAATTATTAAAATATTAGCATAATATTGGTACACTATTGATAGTTTAATTATAATTTAATTATGATTTAATTATGATTTTTAGTTAGTTAACCCTTTAATATTAAAAGGACACTTTTTCGAATTATTTATTTGAAGGGGGCGTCGAGTCTTATTTTCAACGGAAAAACAATTTTGAAAATCGCAATTCAATCCGTTGAAAAAATTCTATGACAATTCAAATCACTTCCTTTTCATATCCGCACGATAAGCACCAAGTCTGATTGAAAAATCTTACGTTCCATCTTTTCTTTCATTACTCAATGTAATCTGACCATATGATTCCATACACTGTAAAATTGCGTCCTATTTTAGCAAAGCAGTATATAATTCAAGTAATATAATTTTTTACGACATGTCGTATTTATGACATATCGTAAAAAATATTACCTGCATTATACACTGATTACATAAGTTAAAAAATATTCTTCTACGACAAAATAGATCTCGCTGAGGTTTGAAAATGCTTAAATAATAACAAAATTGATGTTCTTTCTGTTCTTACGAAGCGCTTTATAAGGCTCATCATTTGGGAAAAAGATAGTTACTAAATCATAACTACAAATCACATCCACGAGAAACAAAAACAACACTTTTGAATTTTTCTTCCGAAACTCTACCGTACCCGAACATGTATTCCGTGATTGGTTCAGCACTGTCGTCATAAGTATTTGACCAGTACTGGTTTGAAAGTACGTCACGTTCTTATTGGGTCAATACTGGAGAAGTACTGGGCTGTTGAAAAGAGAAAAAAGTGCACGTATGTATGCAAAAGAAATAACGAAGGTTCGTCGTGTTCGATTAATTACGCGGGGCGTGACTTCAATCGTAAATTGAGACGCAGATAGAAACGCAGGAAAGTTATGCACGAGAACACGCGAGGCACAGTAAAGCGACGGAAGTTTGCGGTGTAACGAGGGATATAACTCATTGTCTTAAGTGTCGCGCGTGCATTTGTTTCGCATGGACTATAAAGCAGCCTACATATTCGCATCCATAACTCTTCGAGCGGCCGATACATCTTTCATCCTTCGAAATCATATGGATTATTAAATAAACGTAAACGTGGCGGAGCCAAACCTTTTACGGGCAAATTTATTGTCAACGCGCGTTAAGCGAGATATACAACTTTCGTAAATCATAAGCGCACGCGCGAGCACTGGCAAATGATTCGTCAGCGTATTTTTCTCAACTCCTTCTCGCAAGAGAGTATAGAGAAGTCGAGAGAAAGAGAGAGAGAGAGAGAGTAGGGCGTAAATTTTTTACCCTTAAACGTCAGCGCGTGCGCGATGACAATGATAAAGACTCGCGCGCTCGAGAGAGACCGTAAACGAGAGACCGGGCTCGTTTCGTAAATCACGGTTACGCGGGAATTGTTGGCATTAATGAAAGCGTAGTTACATCGTCAGCTCTTGCCTTGTTTCGCGAACGAAAGAAAGTTTGCACTCGTACTCGCGAGTCGTTAACTTATAATTCATCTGCGTGTGTATATAAACGACGAGCGATTAACCGAGAGTGTACGCAGTTCATACTATTACGCATCGAACGGGCTTATAATATTTACGACGCGACGACGACTCACTCCGACATTGCTCTCTTTCCCTCGTGTATTGCAAGAAGAAAAACGACGCAAGTAGAGAAAGAGAAAGAGAGAGAGAGAGAGAGAGAGAGAGAGAGAGAGAGAGGCGGTGAATTTTTGCCTCCTTGCGACAGCGGCGACGGCGGCATATCGCGTTTCTCGCTGTCGTCGCCATCGGGCGCGTTCCCTTCTTCCTGATTAGCGACGGCTCATTACCGGCACACCGAGCGCTGAAAATCGCGGTCTATATAGAATCAAGCGGCTAACTCAGCGCGGCACATAACTCGAATGCAAACGTGTCAAGTTCACGGATCGCTGCTCACCGTCCTCGCGATCTGGGTGGCACATGCACCGAGTAGTCGAGGCTTACCGTCCGCGCGTATTGCGAGCTGAGCACGTGCCAATAAACCCGATCATATGGAATACGCCGAGACACACTGACACGACGCTCTATGGACGCTGCGGATATGGATATGGAGATCTAATGTGCAGCAGATGCACTGATAGATGCGCCCTCGATAGCGCTTGCTCGGCTTAGACGTCGTCAGGCTTTCTCTGCTAAGTCGACTTTACTTACTCGTCTTCGATTCGTTCTATCAGATTTTCGAGACAGAAGAGCGGCGATTGGAAATTTCCTGTATAAATGCTTCAATTTTCAGACTGACAATTTATCTGTAAGAAGAAGAATTTTCAATATTCAGAAAAGGGCAATGTTATAACAAAGAGTTAAGTCCTTTCTTAACAAAATTAGGGTGGAAAAATATAGTTATAGATCGGTAGTTTTCAGGAGCATTTATTGACACTAGTAAAGCAATTGTAATTTGTGTTCTATAAAAGTTTCCTGTATTTTCAATTTTATTTATAAATTAAAAGAAAAATTCTATGCATAAATGAATGTAATTATGAAAATTATGTAAAATAGGTGTTTTTAGAAAGAGAATAATAATATAGTAAAAGATTGCACTGAATTTCAGAATGAAAAGTTTTCTATGAGCTATTAACACTATTAAAGCTTACTCGAATAACGAGTATTTTAACTTAATACTTATGCGTAGATTCTATTTTAAATTCACTCAAGCATTTGAGCGATATTTCACTTAGATAACGAGTGATTTAGGAAATAGCATAAGCTTAAATGAAATTATTATGTAACATATTAATTAGATTGTATTCTAAGCTCCTGAGTGCAGAATCACTTTAAGCTTACGAGTAAAAAATGTTCACTCTTTAATTTCACTATATCTCTAAATATCTCTTAATTACAGTTAACATTAGAAATTTCACCATACACTCGAACATAGAGTGAATTGAACAGCCTGAAGTTTTAAGATATTGCATTGTATACATTATACGTTTCTTAAGGGGAGAAAACACCTTAAAGCGATGGTTCCAAAAAATTAATTTAAAATATTTTCTATAATATAGTCATAACTTACATTTAATTGCATATTAGGGGAGATGGATAAACTACTGAAATTAAAATGCAGCTATTTTGGCAGAAATATTCTTTGATATTCTTGTTGTCGCATAAATCCAATAATGGATTCAAATTGAAAGATCAGAAGAAATTTGACATTATCAAATGTTTCTAATTTTTAATAATTTTTATGAATTTTCGATTTTAAATTCCTACATTCGCGTAAAATGGAGTGTGTGCAAGAGCATTATTAATCAATTTAAGCTTAATTCATCCATTATATCTTATCGAATCTTGGAGATAGTGAGATTTCTCTTTTGTAGTCTTCCATAGTAGGCAAAATATATCTTCAAATACTGAATTAAGTTTAAATTATAATTACATTGTTGAAAATATTAGCTACCTAAAATAAAAAATTGTCATATTCATTTAGATTTGGAGTAATCAACAACCTATTGCAAGTAGTAAACGAAAGGACTTGTGAGCTGAAATTTAAGGTATACGAACCTACAACTTCAGTATTAAGCATATAAAGAAAACAATTAATATAACGAATTAAAATTTGTAATTTTAGTTTGCCCCATTCAAAGGCGTCTTGACTCCTTAAGCAAAAATAAATCTGTAACAATAAAATTATCATAAAAATTCGCGCAAGGTTCGTCTCGACACTTGCACTGACCATCAGCTCGGACTTCATTGTCTCTCGAGAGACACGTGATGTCACTTCCTCCTCCGCGCAACAAGTTCGATCCAATGGAGCATGTCACCGCGCGCCAAGACGAAGTCCAATGTCTCGGGAGGAAACTCGTCATTAAAACGAGCCAAGGCGATCGATGCAATTAGACACGCCTCATATAGTGTCAATGGTACCGATCGTGCCATCACGGCGGATAAGGCGAGGTGTACATCCTGCGGCAAAGTTGCTGAATATAATACACGAACAATGGTTATGGCAAGTGTGTTCCGCGACGTCGTCTTCATTATACACAGGGATAGCCGTGAGAGTCTTTAGATGATATCTCTGCGTGGCAATTATCGTCGCTAATATTAGTTTTGCTTATTACCAAGCGGTATGTGAATGTACGGCCTACACCAAGGGCTTCCCCTTTCGCTCGTTTGTCTTTAGCTCTCTCTCTAGCAAACCCTGATGTACGTTATTCGCACTTGGTTGATGGAACTGTCGGTTATTACTCGGGGATTGAATAATCCCGCTGTATCGTCGATTTATTACACGGTAAACTGATCCTTAATAGCGTGAATATGTGGGAGAACAAAAAGTCATGTAATGTGCTGGTGCACATTCTGAATGAAAAAGCGATTCTCATTTTCCCGGAAAGCTCGTGCTCGTAAATTGCTAAATGAATGCAACAAGAATTTAATCAGCTTACCTCGATCGCAAAATCCAAATTTACGTCGTACACCACGTACGAGCTTCCTGATGGCAAAAGCCGGGCTCCCGCACGCGCGAAACTCTCGCACAACAAAGTGCGCCATAATAACGCCGTCTGATCTTTGCCGACTTTGTATACCTGTACTAATCTCTATGAGTTGGTAAATTCCTTTAATTGCTATCGAATCTCAATTACCAGAGATTAGCGCCTCGTATAGCTACAGTCCGTGGATCAAAGCAGCTCAACGTAAGACTGCAGGCTTTAAGTGTGCGCAACGCTCGTTCAGCAGAGATAAGGTGCGTATATACGTGTATATACGTGCCGCTCCAGCCGTCTTCAATTTATCGGGACGCATAAGATATGCGACAGACACCGTAGCGCGGGAATATTATTACGCGGCGGCTACTCAAGGCGTCGTCTCTTCCGCCTCCGTTGTACAGAGACAACTATAGCCGTGTGTATGTATAAGTGTGCATGGCGGAAGGGACGAGCGTATACGTGTATCTGCTGCCGGTCCATAACTCATGCGACATTAGAGGAATTAGCATAGCAATCTCGCGAGCAGAAGCTGCTGCTTCTGCTGCCGCGCATGGCAAAGCGAGCCTGCGTTATAGTATAAGAGCGCGCTAATGTTGTTATGCGCTCGCGAGCGCGTGTAAGGCTTGTGTTTTCTTTGAGCTCCGAGGACTCGTAATTGTTCTGCAGAGGACTGTGATTGAGATGGTGTTTTATTGTTGGAAATTAAGTTGCTTGCTTTTTCGTATGCATTTGCGCTGGTGTACACGCTGAACGGACACTTTTATCGGCCGCGCTCTCGCAAACTCTATTCAGAACCGCGAGAGGCGGTCAAGGGACAGTCGGCATAAATCACGGCAATGCACTTTCCTCAAAACGATTTTTTCTCTCCTTGCGTACAAACGCCTCGTTAATCTTCCTGAAAAGGAGAAAAAACTGAAGCAGCAGCAGCAGCGGCGGCAGCAGTAACGCGTTCAGGGCTTAATGAATATGCAACTGCGCGGCGATGTGGTTTTCAGATATAATACTCGCGAATTCGAGCGAAAGAATGAGGCTGTATTTTCCTGCAGCAGACCATAACTCACGGGACATCGAGCCGGAATTAGCATAGCAATCGGGTGTTCGGACTGCCTTCGCAAAAGGACAGAGCTGACGCGCCGCGTCAAAGCTTCGCGTCACGTATAGGTGACTCCCGCGCAGATTCGCACTTAATCGCACCTGCATATCTGCACGTCGGTCCTTTATCGAGCACTGTCCTGTCACACTTGCATCCACTCGTTTTATATTGTAATATGATAAACAACATTCCTGCGGCGGCGACGAGTATAATCTCTTCCTTTTTCGCAACGTATATTATACCCCCCTGGTACGGTGTGTATAAGAGGACGATTTTTTATTTACGTTTTGAAATACTCGCGCTGCTTTATCGCATTGAACACCGATATGTATTCAATCAGATCACATGGAGAGAGAAAGAGTTGAGGCGATTCTGCGAATCCACGATACGTCGAGCCGCGCATTGCGCTTATACATAGGTGTATATATGCAATATGTGAATGTGAATAACGCTAAATGACAGTGATCCGTGTATAATCTGAATTATATAACAGGTGAATACAAGTTCTGCGAAGCTGCAGCTGCAAAGGATGTGTTTTCTAATTTATATTTAGCGAGTTAATTCGAGGATAATGCGAAGGATTGCGAAATTTGCAAACATGGTGCGTGAAAAAGCGAAAATTTTTTCATTCTCATAAAAGAGCTGCTTAACGGCAGAAAGAAAAAGAGAGAGAAAGAAGGAAAAAACTACTAGACAGTTATTTCCAATAACGGGCCTGAAAATTCACGGCACTAAATAAAACCCCGCTTTCGCGCGAGAATTCGCTCGGCCTTAAGAGCATTGAGAATCTTTCTCTCTACGTGTGGCACTATATACATACAGACTACACGGAAAAGAGAGAAAATCGGAGGAAGAAAGAAAGAGAGAAACTAGTCTCGCGGCGGCGGCGGCGGCGGCGGCGGCGTCGGTGCAGTGATTAGAGCTTGGCGCAGTGATTTGTGGCCGGCAGAGACTGTTAATTGTCACCGGGACGCCCGCTGCTCTATGCTTTATTCGCGCGTATGCGTGTGCAGCGAGAGGAGACCTGACGTGGACCACCGGCTTGCATCTGCTGCACCGTAACGCACCGATGCAAGTGTGCGCGAACCTGTGCGCGAGCTGCCGCCATATTCGGAAAGCAAGCGCTCTCTCTCTCTCTCTCTCATTCTCTCTTTCTGTTCGTGTACATGTGTGTGTTATATAGCGAGCTGCAAATGGAACGAGGATCTGCACTCGCCCGATGTCCTTTGCTTATGCTCTTCCAGTGTTTTCTGCTGACGTTATTTGAGCTGAAAATAAACAATAATATCTTTAATATTGGGAGTCGAATTTTTGCGCAGATAAGAAATAACGAAGAAGAGTTATTGAATTGTTCGTATGATTAAAATCTATGCGTGAGATACTCGTGAATTTAGTATATAATACCTGTAAATGTATTGTGCATAAAAAAGAGAAAATTATACAAGACGCGCGCAATTGATGCTTCTTGGATTAAAAAAAAAAAAGCAATTTAGATTCAAAACGTTCAGTGCTATACTAGCAATGCATAAACTTGAGCGGATCTGCAGTATCGCGAGAAAAAAGAAATGCCGCAGCTGCGTAGTATACTTGCTCCTCTTTAAGTTTCCCTATCAACCCGTACACAACACGCGGACAGCGAAAAAGAGAGAAACACGGCTCTTTTCCTAACGGACTCTGGTTAGGCCTTGCTTACCGCACGCACATTCGCGAGTGCCCTGTATAAGGTATGTGTGAGTGTTTGTGTGTAAGCGAGGTTACGCTGTCGCGGTCAATGAATTTTTCCTAATGAAATCCTGCTATGCGACTGTGCTCTTTACGTTCATAGCTTAATTTATGATCCTGCGATGCGTGATAATAGATTTGGAGCTTTCAGCTACCTGAAACTTATTTCTTTCATTTTATGGGATCCTCTGCTACAGAATAATGTATAGTAAGATAAAGAAAATAAATAAATATTTTTCTTCTTATATATTATATAATGAGCGTGAGGGGACATTTTTCTACTTTTTAAAAATGAAACAGTGAATTTGTTCACTGGTTTTATGACCTGCACGAAAATATTACTGTAGTCAATATTATGCTAGGAATGTGTGCAAAATTAATAAATTAATATTTAGATGAGCTCTTGTAAATATGCTAGATTTAACATATTGACGGTACATTAATGCAAATGAATATTTCCAATATCCTATATTTTTTAATATTAATTGATTATATTAAATATTGGTATTACAAGATTATCCTAATACATTAAAAAAATATTACTAATCAATTATTGTTTGAGCAACATATATTAGCAATATATCGCACCAACAAATTCCATGAAAAACAGCGATTTTGAATTTTACCTTTCGGGGTTCGCGTATATTGACTATTAATTGGTGAAATTTATATTAATGGTCACTTTTACATTTAATGAATATTCATTAATTACAGTGTTCAGCATTTAATTACGACGAAATTGCCAATTCAGTAAGTTTGCCGTTTTAAAACTGTGATTTTCGGTACTTTACTGCAATAAAAATTTTACTGATTTTTTAGCGAAATTTAACCGTTTCCCAATAATTATGTTATTCCCAATAACTATGGACATATAATTTTTGCAATCGAATTTATGCAAACACGCGTTTTACGATTGTAATTCTGTATGAAAAATTATTGCTTTATCAATTCAAATTGTTTAACATTTAATGTGCAATCTCAACGTTAAATTTGCTGTATTATAAAGTATTTTGTGCCTTCTCTTTCAGCACCCGAGGCATATTCAGATGGCTCCTTTCTCAACTAGGTAATAATCATTTCTTTTAATTTTGTCTAAGTGATATTATATTGTCATTTTACAAAATTGGCACATCTTCTAAGTGACATTGTTGAAGAACGCAACATTTCACGCAACGAAAAACAAATGTTTTACAATATTTTTTTTCTTTTATCGGAATTTGTTGCCAAGTTTTACGAGAATACAAAAGCAAATATTTATGCGATTGGATCAATAAAACCTAATTTGGAAAGAAATTAAAAAAAAAATAGAAATGCCGGACGTAGCATGCGTACTTATGCTCTGGTATATCGAGTGCATAGTAATATTAGTGAATACACACTGCGAAACAGCGAAATAGCATTGATTCAGGAACATATAATGAATAGTATCAATAAAATGGTCTTTTTACAATAGAAATAGAAATTCCTTCGTCTCACTGATAATAAAAAGCCGAATGTTTACGAATAAATTGATCGCGAAAAGATGGATACACAAGTACACACTAAGCCAGAGTTAGCACTAAGTCTCGTAGGAAGTTTCGACATACGTCGCGCTTACGCGAGGATCACTCGGTCTAACTTCGCAGTCGAACAATAGAAGCAAAAGGAAAGAAATGTACACCGCGTGTAGTCTCGGAAAATCAGCGATAGACGAGCCAATCAATTAGTGTACGCGGTATAGGATCGCGAACAAATGAACCGTGGAAAATAAACGCAGTGGTGTGTCTTCTACTCCTCCCTCGAGCTTTGTAGCTTTGATATAAACGCGCTCTCGGCAAAGTCTCGTCCACAACCTTAAATGGAGTTCGATTGACTCGCGCGCGACATGGATTAACCAGTCGGCTGCTTCGAGAGAAAAGACGTCGACGACGTATACGTATGTGAAACTCGCGAGCTGACAACGAGGAGTGAAGCGAGCTTTTAAAGCTGCGCACAATGGCTGCGTCCATCAGAGACCGCCTATCCTACTCTTAATTAACTCTCGCTCTCTCTCCCTCTCTCTCCCTCATCGTCCTCGGAGAAGAAATACCTCCTCGCGGCGCGAGTCTTTGTTCGGATGAGTTGTGTCGCGGCTCGTCGTTTATTGTATCACTTTCATTACGTGCGATTACGCGCGACGATTAGAGAGAGAGAGAGAGAGAGAGAGTCGGCCGCGCTGCCGCATCAAAGAGCGAGAGAAAAACCTGTTGTAATGCTTGAGCCGTATATGATGCGATCGTTTATAGTTTCATTTTGTATCCCAATATAGCTGCGTACAGTTATGCTCGTCATGGCCTATGCACAATGTATAACAACAATAGACGCTTTTCCCGAATTCGGTCTGTGCACTTAATAAACGATAATTTATTAATACTGCGCAGCCCGCAAGCGCTAACCTGGTGAGTAAATCAAAACGTCCTTGTTTTACGGCTCGCATTCATTACGGGGCAGGTTGCATTCGCTCGTATATCCTCGGGACGCGCGGAGAGAAAGCCGTATTAAAAGCCCGAAACGACGACCATCTCTCGATCTTCTTCCTCGTCCGCACCCCCCTCGAGGGTTTAGTTCTGTTTTTTTTTCGTTTCTTCTTCTTCTTCTCTTACTCCCCCCATCCCCGCTCTTTCTCTTTATCTCTCGCTGCACCTATACACCTCCTCTTTGCTCGCTGTGTCCACATTGTTAGCTTTACGAGAGCGTTGCGTCGCGCATTTACGTTTACAACCGGACGACGTGTGGCTATATAGTGCGTACAGGTCACGGAGGGCGACTCGAGCTTTGTAAATTACTCGCTTTTTACCGAAGACTTATACGGCGGCGGCGCATTCTTCTTTGCGCTTTCGAAGTATATCAAAAAGCGATCTGCCCTATCGTAAAACTGTTGGCTACCGCGTTGAATAAATTTTTCCGATTTTTATAACGATCGTGAATTACGTTACGATCGAGCGTAAGTCGGCAAAGCTCGCGAATCGGCCAGTAGGCGACAATCTTCGGAGCTTTCACTCTCGAGGAAGCGCACGTAAGGATGTGTAGAGGAACGGATATATCGGTTGGCTCGCGCGAGCGGTAAGATGAATGGGTGGCGCGCGCGCGCGTTTGTGCGAGAGCTCGGGAGAAAGGAGATTACAGCGCTCGACTGTACGGCAACAGGTAGCCTTCGCGCGCGATCTCTCGCGGGGAGTAATCATTTTCGCCGATACGTATACGCGCCGGCGTAATCGATCTTGCTGATTCGCAAGGGAAAGCTTAAAAAACGAGAATAATATCTAATGGTTGCGCGAGGATATTTATCGCTGTACTCTCGGCCCGTATTGTAATTACACTTTGCGCTTATACGAACTCGCTGTGCTACTTACGGACAGTGTGTTCGCATACGAGTATATACTCGTATATATACGAGTATATATACGAGTATAATACGAGTATATATCGCAAATAGCCACCACGTATACGTGGTACCGAGTAAATGTGTGCACGATGCTTTAAAATTAATGCTATATACGAGCTGCCCTCGTTTGTTTCGCGCGGGCGTGTTGTAGCGAATGTTTCTTATTGATTTCGAATTACTATTATAAACGTTAGCGCCATTGTACTTGCGCTCGCGCGTGAGATTAATTTATATCGGGTTTCCTCTAAACGATCCTCATTAGAACAGCTGCTTCTCACAAATCTTTTTCTTTTTCCACTGCAGTTTTCCATTCAGTCTCGAGAGTACCACAAATCGTTAAAATTACAACGTGCATTATACAGGATCGAGCACCATTGTGCGCTTTACGATCTGTTCGATATAATTCTCAAACTGGTAGCTATCCATAGTCATGATTTGAGAAAAAAAAATAATAATACATGGAAAAGCAGGTAAACGAGTATGTGCTGCTCCCGTAGCATATAAATGGTGCATCAGAAGCAGAGCCGAGTCTCGAGAGCAAGACGGGAGATAGACTTCGAGGGAGGACCACCGGGACCGTTGGTCGGCGCAGTGTCGGGCGCGTGTGTAATACGACAGACTCGTAACTCATATCGCAGGATGGAGGGCGCCCACGCCCTTAAGGTAGCGGCGGCGACAACGTCTACGGACAACATCGGACACCCAGAGCGAGGACACTCAATTAGGGGGATTCGTCCTGTCGTGTATGTGTGTTTGTGTGTGCGCGCGCGAGCATGTATGTACCGGGAACCAGCATAGGACGACAAGAGAGAGCAGGTTAAGAAAAGAAGCGCGCACTCGAAGAAACCGAAAGGTAGAGTGGAATAAAAAGGGGACGGCCGTAGTCAGAGGGAGCGGCAGCGAAGAGAATGAAAGGGAGCTTGCTCTCGATAAAGAGAGAAAAAGAAAGAGTGATAAACAGCAGGGGTTGATAATAAATTGTAAATACTTTGAAGGAGACGCTCCTCGCGCTCATTGTTGGAATTATTTATTAGTTTATAATGGTGCGCGTCGCATCTTCTCCGACTATATAGCGCTCGCATATTATCCTCAGCCGACCGACTTTTGCTCCGTTTACGCGTAATTTATTTCTAAACGAGATGCACTCGAAAGATTGAATTTTTTATTATACGAGTATGTATACATATAAATATGTGTGTGTGTGTGTGTGTGTGTGTGTGTGTTCGAATTCGTTAATGCTAATCCCCTCCCATCGCAGACTGTACACAACAATCGCATCATCACTGAGCTCTTCAAAGAAATCAATAACGACGATAAGAATGTGCAGCTCTCGCATTGGAATAAACCCAAGGGGCGCGCCGAGCGCAAAAAGAACGAGACCGAAAAAGAGTGCCAGAGCTCGTCGCCGCACACCTTACACGCGCGCTCTTTCGGCCTTTATCCTCGGCTACTCTGGGGACTCTTTCATTCTCTCTCTCTCTCTTTTCGACTTCTCTCTCGCACTCGTTTAATCGCATCTGCATCGTGATTGGAGCCGCAGGTAGGTCCCTTGGGCGCACCTGTGTGCATTTGCATATGCCTCGAGCTGTATATACACCTACACAGACGACGAGAGGCGCATATGTGCACCGAGAACTGATGCGGTCCAGAGAGCGGTAGCGAATCTTTTGCGCGGCGTGGGCGAAGGGGGTAATCGCCGACTGTGATCGGTCTTACGGGGGCTTCCCGAGTTTTTTGCTCCGAGTCTGCGACGACTGTGGGCGTGTGTGTTGCACACGCGCTTCTAATTAAGTGTTTGCGCGATGGGTGGCAAGCGATTATGATCCTTCGCGGAATTAATCGATCGCGAGGACAGTTGACTTTTTAAGGATGTTACCTGTGTCTAGAACAAATATTTCACCGAACCGTTATGCGGAGGAATTAAAGTTATTTTTGCGTCTTATATAAAGTCTATCAGCCATCGGCGATTATGACACGTCCATTCGAAAACTTTCCTCTGTATTTCCTCATCCAAGACGACATGATCGATAAATCACCTCTCGGCGCTGTATCGATCGTCGATAGAAGATCTTCGATTAGCTCGGCGCGGGAGTATAACAGTTCCCAGCGGAGAAAAAAATCTGAAAGACGTAATGTTCTACATATTATACACTCGGCGCCTAATTGTTTCGCGACATAATTTCGATTTTATAATCCACGGACTCCCACGTTCCGTTATGTCTCGGTCTCCTCTTATTCGCAACCGTATTTTCGAGATAAATAGAATCGATAAATCAGCACGCATCTGTCGTCTTCAAATAATCCAATCGGGCTATATCAGAAAAATTTCGCAAAAATTAACTTTTATGCACGGCTGAACGGCTATCAAATTCGTGCTACTTCCCAAGGAATTTTTCCCGAGCTCCTTTCGTAAGTGAAGTGTGGACGGGATAACTGAACGCACCGGTTATTAATCACACGGACTCGACGTGGATCATAATTGGCGCGTGATCGGGAATCATAAATCCTCGACGAATAGAAGAGGCCACACTCGTCGAGATCTCAGATCGTCGAAATGATCATTTAGAGATGTTTAATGGTCAATTTGGTCCGTTTTACTCTCTCGGTCGTTTAAAAAAAACGATTGCGACAAATTTTGATTTATATCGTGGATAATCTAATTTTACCAGCAATAGAATCACACGTTTCGCCTGTCTCTCAGCATCAAAGGCGTCTAATGACCTTCGAGATAATCTCATTCTTATGAAATCCTATACCTACTTCATCGTAATATACACATATTTTTGCGATTCCACTTTGCCGTTGTGCAGTGAAGCTGCATCAATATCCTACGAGTTCCTCTCATAAATAACGCTTCGAGCAATACACTCTCCGTAATTGTATTAGATGAGGGCCTGTCACAACTCGGCGCGTTAGCCGAAGAAAAAAAGCCAGAGTGCGTGTGCGAGTTGAGAGAGACGAAGGGTTACGAGGGAGAAGAGGTCAGGTCGAGGATAAATCACCGGAGCGGGCAAGCGGCATTAGCGAAGGAGGTGACAATCGGCGAAAAAGAGCCGCTCACGTCGAAAGGGGCTAAATCATTCGGTGATTGCGACGTTCGACTCACCCACTCTTTCGATTTGATATACACGCTCGCTTCTCGCAAGTTCCACGACATTCGAGTAAATTCACGGTATGTGAGCCGCGGCGTTTATTACCGTAAAAAGTAATATTAGTAATACTCTTGCGGATATCCGCAATATATGTATGGCTGATTCTCTGACAGATTGGTGAACATTTTTTTTCTGATAAATCATTTTAAACTGAGCTTTGCTAATACAAGTCAAGTATTTTTGTAAAAATTGTTAAACTTTTCATAAAAATACTTTGAAGGCCGTAAATTCAATTTCTAACAGGTTTATCTTTTGAAGCAACATCAAAAATAAACATATCAGTCAAATTATCTAATATTGCGATTAAAACGACATTTTATATATATAATCTTGAAAGGTGCTTCCTGAAGGAGCAAAATATTTTTGAAAATAGATATAAAATACAAAAAATGATGAAAATGTCATCTTTTGGTTACTCTATGTAATTTGGAAATGGCCTCTGTAAAAAATCTGAAAAAATTCAAAATGATCTAGAAGAAAAGAAACATAATTCGACCCGTCTATCTGTCAGAAAACTATTGGCATTCACATAAACGTACATTTACTTCAGAATCAATATAGCAGTGGCGGCACCAAGTATAAACGTAGTAATGAAGAGAGATCACTCCTCGCGCGACGGCTCATTGTGCCTCGCGCTTCTGGAATACAAAATCACGCGAGTTTATGTATCTACCATATATATACATTATATACACATACACACACATCTATAGTATAAATGTACGTTCACCGTGCATCGGTGATGCTGTGGTGATAAGTCGCACGTATTCCCAACGCTGCAATTACCGAGCTGAATAAGACGCCGATGCTGATTCTTCTACATAGCAAGTCTCGATCCTTTATAAGGAAGCTAGACGTACGGCAGCGGCTCTAACCGTTTGACGATAGCTGCTGCTGCTGCTGCTACTGCTACTGCTGCTGTAGCGCAGGAAGAAATTTCTCCGCATAGGGGTACTGGGAAATGACACCGCTCGTTTATAAGAAGCCTTCGTTCGTTATGCGCTTTTGCGATGCAGATGTTCACTCGAGTGAAACTTGCGATTCGTTGATATTGCATCAGACGTGTACTTATATATACATATGCATAAGCTGAAAAAAGATCTTGACCGATTTTTCATCTTCGCGCCTAATGACCGTGACGATGAGAGAGATCTCTCTCTCAGCTGATCGGAGAGTATATAAAAATCGCATTTTAATAGCCGGCGACTGTGTCAGCTCGCCGGCGAATTCATTAATCAAGGGTTGACACGCACTCGGCTACCGCTAGTGCATCGTTCAAGTCGTATGGCTGAAAGGTATATAGTAAGCGAGACACACGGCGCCGCTCTCCTTATAATTCCGCGCGCCGTGTGCGCTCGGTTAATCGTTCGGCGCCAAAGGGGAGGAGAGTCCAGCGCTTTCAGCGATTGATTCTCTCTCTCTCACACACACTTACATACTCAAGAGAAGGAGATCGGCTATGAGGAATCGTACTTTAGCCAATCTGTACTCGAATGGTGGGAAAGAAAAATTCCTCCTTTTTTTAGTACAAGATCGTGTTCTTCTCTTAAATGTCGGTGGTGAGAGCGTTTCGCTTGGATGTAAATCGTAATTAGGCAATTTTTGTTTTCAACGAGCACGTGCAATCGTTTTGAGTGTTGAAGTTGTGAAAACGCGAATTATAAATCAATTTTTCTTTGATAATGAAAGGGGGATCGTGTTTGAAGTTGATTGAATAACACGAGAAGTGTAGTTAAATTTACATTAACCTGGAGAGATCTAACTCCGCGTGATTTTCATGGGAATCAATGAGGTTCGTAGTTTTAATTATTTTGGCTTTTCTCATTTATGGCAAGCATCCAAATGATTTACTTTATTATACGTGTAGTATGAGAGTCATTTCAACTTAAAAGCAGAGAAATCCTATTAGAGATGTTTGCTGAATTAGAAAAACTTTTTGAAAACACACGTGTGTTTAGAAAATTTCAATATATAATTTAGATAAAATGCTGTAAATAAACTCATAACGTTACCTAGTAAGAGTTCAAATAAATCGGAAATTTATTGAAAAATAACCACATTTTGTTGAGGAACGCTTAAGAGTAGGTTCTCTCGAAAATTATTTTTAAGCTTAACTTATTTGATTTATTTTTTGAACCAAAAAAGAATTACATACCTAAATTCTGTAGGAAGTAAACGAACGAAATTAACTTGAATCTAAAAGTAATTACAAAATATATTATGTCCTGTATCATATATTCATCTTCATATATTTAGTTACTCGAATACATAAACAAATTTGGTTATTCAAACTTAACCCACTTACAACTTTATCCACGAATTATTAAACTTATTTAAAGAAAAATGAATCTACAAAGAGTAAGGTAAGCCTTAAAATAAATAATTATCATTACTATTGACGAAGTGTCAAGTTTCATAGACTATATCCGTGGCGTCCACGCTCCATTCGTTGAACTGCCTACTTAGGACATAAACTTGATATTTTCGTTATCTTAGCTGACAGAATATGGCGCTACGAAAAATTCTTGATCAATTTAAATTCGCTCACAGCGTGCGGAAGAGCATTTAGAAATAAGAAGAAAAATTAGCATTAGCTCAGTTGCAATCTTAGGCAACACTTCCATATTCAAAGCAACTCTGAGGAAAAATTCCTCAGCTCTCTCGCCTCTGCTGCATACGTAGAAACACTCGGAACCTGCTTAATCGGCAGCAGCAGCAGCAGTACCCGCGTATCTTCCTCTCTTTCTTTCCTCGAGGCAGCACACGAGCCTGAGGAGAGTATAAGTAACCATAGCTCCTCTCTCTCACTCTTGGTCGGTGCATAATCGCTCTCTCTCTCTCTCTCTCTCTCTCTCTCTCTCTCTCTCGCTCTCTATCCCTGTGCAACAGCACGCGGGCAACGTCCAGTTAATGCTATGCCTTTTCACTCGTGCGCTTCGGGGGCACTACTCCCTCGCACATGACTTCCAGCCCAGAGAGAAAGAGAGTTTCGCGATTTTGCAGATGCACTTGTGCCCGCCGCTCCGAGTCTCGGACGAGTAGAAAACTGCTCATTGCCGTAAATTATAGGAGCCCCGAGGCTCCATAATGCTCGGGAAATCCTTGCAAATCGTTCTCTCTCCCTCTCTCGTTGATGTTGTTGGTGTGCGATCGAGAACACGACACGTAGCTTGCTGCCGCTGCTGGGAAATTATACGTATTGTAGCTCCGCAAGGCAGGGAAAAAAATCCGAGGGAGGGAAAGGCTTGGCTCAAGAGAGCGCGGCAGGTGCATTATCGGTATCGACCGACGCCGCGAGCGCTCAAGGATGCGAAAAATCCAAGCCCGGATCTAAAATGCGTTTAGCCGTGCTTTAGCCGTTTAGAGGAAGGGCGTGAACTAATTTCCCAGACATTTCTCATGCCTCGGGATTGCCCGTTAGCCTCGTTTTTTTCGCAATTCTTTCTCTTTCTTTCCCCCGCGTTGCCACGCATTTACATATTAAATTATTGATTCGCGTCGAAGAGTAAAATTATCTGGCCTGAACACGCCAACGGAGAACGCGCGCATACCTCCTCTCCTTTTTCTCAGTTAGGGGGATATAACTTGTATCCGAGGAGCGAGTAAGTTGTATTCTTTTTTCCCCTCCCGCAACCCCTCGGCGTCGCGACTTGTCTCTCAATTTAATGGGCTTTCCTAAATCTCACTCGGGCCTCGATCGCGATACTCGGGAAGCATCTTCGACTGCTCCTTTTGCAGTTGATGTTGCGTGTGTATATCGGTGAAACGATGCGCTGCGAGTAAGTGTATATATTTACACGAACGGGTTCGCAGTTACGTTGAATTAATTAACTCTAGGCTGCCACGCGCTCGCGCGCACTCTGAATCTTAAGTAGACGCGCGGGCGAGTGGACCGAGCGCTTAAGGATATGCCCAACCCTGCTCGTACAATCTGCCCTCGGTGTGCCTCAAGTGCCTTTATGTATAAATACTGATAATTAGCTAAGAAATTAACGCTCCTAACTATATTTCTGCTTTTCTTCGTTGTCATAAATTTTATTTCAATCTTTTCATCTCCCTCGGGTTCAGCGTACAACAAATCCTATTCTCTAAGTCTGAAATACTGAAAATTCACTCTTTTTAAAAGTCAGAATCGTACAACTGCGAAAGTACTGAATATTCATGTTTGAATATGTGAAAATAATTCACTAAATTAATTTATTATATTTTAGAATCTAATTTATAACATCATTTTTCATTCTTGTATATCAAGACATTTATTTATATTTAAATAAAATGTAAATAAATTTTCATTAACAGAAATCGATGTACAGCCGGATTTTACCGCATACCATAATTGTTTAGGTTTAAGAGTTAATTCTGATTTCATAGATTTTGCATAATTAGTTGTACGCACATGTGTAATAATAAAACAAATTCATATTGTAATATATTTATTATATATAAGAACTTCACATTAAATATTTAGGTAAATAATATTTAGTTTAACAAAATAGCGAAATGTGTTATCTGAGAGGTAAACCGCTGAATAAAAGTTTTTATCAATTGCTACATATGCCATTAAATCTATTTTACGAATAAGTGTAATTAACTAAGATGAATTTTCGGCACACACAGACCGAGTTAATTTTAGAAATATAACTTTTATTTTCAATACAAAATGTTTCCTTCCATTTATGATGTGATTATAATCAGTACATATTCTTGATGTAACTAATGCAAGCCACGAATGAATTTCACATTATCAGAAACTTCTGAAATCGACTTCTGAGATAGTATATAGCAACTGGTACGATCTAAAAAAATATAGTCTATCTAACGACAAAGTTCTACTTCACCCTGAAAATAGAAATTATTCAATCGTCACTTTCAAGAGTAGTAATTTTTTCACTATTTCGAGTTAAAAAAGTCCATAATATTGGAATCATTCGGACCACCAGTACCACGAGGTGTAATCGCGGGAAAAAAATTGAAAAAAGAACGCACGCGTCATGCACATCTCGTCGTCTTCTCCCTTGGAGCCTCTCACTTTCTTTCCCGTCTGCCGAATGCTATCCACCGAGAGAGAAAGAGAAGTTGAGATGATGAGGTGCTTGTTTGAATTTTGATGCCTAACCGTGCCGACACGCTATTTCATTAGGCTGTGAATAGCTGCTGTTGCTGCCTCCGCCGTGTGGATCCACTGCAGCACGTACCGAATTGATTGCCTCGCTAATCAGACACGTTCCTTCTGGCGTGCCAATAGACGCGCGCGCTTCTCACCTGCGACTATTGTCTTCCGATTCGGGTCTGCTTTTTTCCTTCTTTTTCAACTCAATTGAGTGGTCTCGTTGTTCGAATCGTATAGAGTAACAAAAAAATTAGCTACAGGTACAGGTCACTTTCTCTCTCTCTCTCTTTCTCGCTCTCTGTCTCACTTTGATTGATTTTTTTTCTAACTCGATCCCCAAGTAGGAAGTGTGTTATATCGGTATAGTGCAGAGATGAAAACCCCGTGGATTTCCATGTATGTATGTGCGAGTAACGTAAGTCCTTTTTTTAAAATCATAAATAATTCAAGAGCTATAGCTTCGCTAATGGGCATCGGCTATATACGTACAAGAAGAAGAAGACGAGGGTTATAGGTTAGCTACTGCCGACAGCAGCGCGAAAGCAGACCAGCGCATTAATACGTTCGCGCACGTATATCTAAAGTATACTTACTCGCGGCGACCTTCGCTCGCGCGAGAGTATTGCCCCCCTCTAAGTGTGATTCGTTGTACCGACCGCTGGCTGCAGCAGTATAGAACTTTATGTATCGCGTCGATTGCGCACTGGTAGCGCAGATCCTTCCAACAGTCCTTGCGAAATCGGAAGAGCATTAAGATGCGCATTTGCGCGCCAGAAAAGAGACGCGCTGCCGCGAGGGTTTACCGTTAAATATAAATCCTTAGTAGGCTTTACATTTTTTGCACTTTAAACTTTTTCCCTTTATCTAATATAAGCGAGGCTGATGCCTCTATTTGGAGTCGTTTCTGTTAATTATGTAAGGTTGATAATCTCTTTGGAATAATGCATCGTTAAACGGAGCGAGCCGTTATATACGTATGTATGTATATACATATATATATATACATATATTAAAAATCAATGTCTTATTACGATTTCGAATGAAGAATTTTTCATTCTAAAGACACAAGGCGCCTTCTTTGTATGCGCACTATTTTCGCCCGCGGGGAATCCACTTAACTTAGGAATGCGATCATCGTGTTTGCTCTATACGCGTTGTTCTCATTCGACTTAGCTTCTTTTGTGCGGGAGGATATCCTTTAGCTTCCAGGCGATTTTTTTTATTAAGCCACAATCCTTCTTCCATAGAAAATTTAATTTGGAATTTATATTGAAAAAATTGCTAATTTTCAGAAAATTCAAAATATTTATAGTACTTGATAAGTTAAGAAAGAATATTTTAGATTTAAAAAATGCTTACATGAAACTTTAATCATTTTCATTAATACATTAGTTACTTGAATTTATGAACAATTTGCTAGAGGCGAATATGAAAAGATGAAATATTAACCCCTTTGAGTTCATGATTTTTTAAAAAATCAAAGTCTTAACGAGCTTTTAATATAGTTTGAAAATAATGAAATATATATTGTTTTCATTTTTCTGTAGACTTTCGTTTCGCAAGGTGAAAAGATTAAATCAACAATAAATTCTAATTTCAATGTAAGTTATACATAAGATACAAAGCGTAAAAGCAAAGTGACAAAATCATAGCGTGATTGCTTATCAGTGCTGGTGTGAAGTTTAGTAATTAAGCATTTTTAGTACCAGCTTATTACAGATAACTTGTTTATCTCTTATAAGATTGCATTCGCAATTTAACTGGTTAAATAAATAAATACGTTAGTATATAGTCGCAGACGATTTCCTTGGCGGTACGTCGGTCTAATCTACACCTTTACAGTTATTATCGCAAGTGCGATTTCAATCCGATATTATGGACTTGCTCGATTGCACCTTGTGCTATTACGTTTCCGATGAGATTCCGCGTTCTCGTATACTACACTTGCAAAAGAAAAACGAAAAAAAAGCTACCGGCGAGAGAGCAGAGAACGAGGCAGACAATGTCGCGATGTCGCATTGTATGTATATAAACGGCGGCGGTACTCGGTTTCCGCGAACGCGATAAAAAAATCGCGCATACGCGTGAACAATAGCGTTACTTGTTTCTTCGTCCTACGAATGTCTGTATCGGTGCGAAGCATCGATGTACCTTATTTTTAACGAGTTTCCATACTCCACAGTTCGTTATATTGCGCTCTATTTGAGTAAATCCTCAATTGCATATATAGGTATAGATATTTAAGTATAATCGAACAAGAGTCTATACGTGTCCCTTAAAAACAAGTTAATATTCCTCGGCGCGAGTCGATCGTATCTACGAGATAGGATTGGATTTTTTTTCAAGCGCCGCGGGTGTATTGTGTCCACCGCTGCTTACATTCTCGTGGCACTTTCGCTGCACAGCGACAAAAAAGGCCCAGAGCTCTGCGTAATCGGCATCCTTGAAAGCACATGTCAACAATAGTAGAATGTGTGTCTGCGTCTCTGCGCGCACTTTCTCTGCGAAGCTATAGAGTGAGAAATCGGAGTGAAGAGGTGTTTGCACATAGGAGTCGGCTTAACGGGGATTATAATAGCGGACGATGATGAAGAACAAACGAAACACGATCGATGAAATTCGAGCTATTGTCCAGCTTCAACTGAGAATTCCGAGATTTGCATTATTGTCTCTCCATTGGAAAGTTCTCGTGTCATGATCTGCCGCTTGTATACGTAATACATATAGACACGCAGCACAGTCGGTGATATTATTAAGTAGTTCGCAATGGTCTTTCCAGGAGAATTTACGAGCTACAATTTGCGCTGCGATTACAAGCGTTTTATTATAATGTATTTGAAATTCAAATGAAATTGTCGTTAAGGCGCTAGAATCAAACTCGCACAGCGATAACTATTAAGCTGTAAACAAATCAAAGATAGCTATTAACTTAACGCCGCGTGCGAATCTCGCATTGTTTTAAACTCTACGAGCGATAGAAAAAAAAGACAGCATGAAATACGCGTAGGCGTCGATGCAGGTGCCGAGGTATTATAAGAAAAGCCGGATAACATCGCTTAATCATACGTGACTCGCGCCGCACACTCCACCCACATTTCGTTCGTCGTATCTCGTTCGGATTATCTATTCAAAAACAAATAAAGCACCTTGCCGCCAGCCCCGTTAATTCGATCGTCAGCCGAGTTAAGTAAAAATACTTCGACCTGTGCGGTACATAAGTCCACAAGAGATTGTAAAAAATTTGTTGCTCTTAAGCAGTGAAAAAATGAGCAGCGTTTCTTTTGCGATGCCGGTTTTGGAATAAAAAGAGGTAGTGCTACTATAGGAACGTCTAAATTCGATTATCTTTAAATGAAATAACGGATATGTGTTTTAATCGATGTGTCGGCTCTAGATATTGTTTTCGTTTTACTTTTTCATTTTTTGTTGAACAAAAGATTTAATATAGATAAATTGCCTTCATAAATGAAAGCAAAGTTACCGTTGCATTGTGTGCAGGGAATATTCTAGATTTTGATCCTTGTTCTTTAAAAAATATTCGATATAATTTAGCTATCAGACTTTTTTACATGGTCGAGAAACTCCTTGAAATATGGGTTTAATTTATTGTTTTATAATTTCATATCGTTGTGCTGATGTAAAAAAATTCTGACAAATTTGTGTGGTGCTTTGTGAAGTCTCAATCTCTATTACAAAATGGTGGAGAAAGTAAAATGTAGAAGCAGTTAGTATGTCGTATTTACGATACACTAGGCCAATGCATAATATTACAAATCGTGTAATTTCTTTATAAATTATAAGGTTTTCTTTCTTCTAAGTAACAACTATTGTTTCTCTCTAAATCGAGATTGCTTTATTATTATTTACATAATTTACACTGTACATTATCTTAATCAGTCTAAGTACGCTTACCTGTAAATCGAAAAATAACATTTAAAGCAATTATTCTTTTATTTCATTAATTGTCTTTACGTTTCTATAATTTCTCTCATTGTCTATTCCGTTTTACGGACATGATAAAGACAGACACGATAAAGTTTTTCACGTTTTTAACTTATCATAAGTACAGATTTTGTCCTTCAACTATGTAATTATTTAATATATTTTTAATATATCTTGTGATTGCTTTAATGCAATGTATTGATATATTTTTGTTATATATTTCTCTTAATTCTATACAATGAAACATTAACGAAAATAACATTAAAAACACTGTATTACAAGAAAGTTAAACTGTTTAGACTAAATCTTAATCGAACAAAATATAAAATCGTCTCGCAAAAATAATGAATAGCTAATACTCAACGTTTTCATTTCACAAAATGAGTCTACTCCGTCTAGTTTTTTTATAGACAAATGCAAAATTGACGGCTAGATCTTGAATTTTCATTGGCCGAAGTACCGGTAGGCTACTATTCTCTAACGACGTGCGAGGTAATTTAAATGACTATCGACTTGATGAATGCTCTCACTGATTAGTCATTTGCAAACTCGTTTGCGAGACAATGTATAGCACAGGCGGACGTTCTCTTGTAAACCATGTTCCGGAATTCGAATTCTGACGATTTATTTACCCTTGCCAATGGTTGATGAAGTGAAGGCACGATTAGCCTTGGCGCGAAGCTGCGAAAATACCCGATCTCACCTGCGAACTTGTCTGACTTCGGCATTTCGTATACACAATACTCGCGCGTTATAGAGTCTTAAATCAACTTGGGGGGGAAGAACGTGGTACCGGTGTTCGATTACTTGGCCGTAAACCTTTGCGCGATCTACGCTCGACCTGTGACCGTATAGCATCACAGCAGTAAATGAAGATTTTTTGTCTAATAAATTTGGAATTTTTACCTCTCCGTACGTTATTATAGAGTAGAAATAAAAAGTGAAGATTGATACCTCACATTCAAAGCTGAGAATATTCCATAGGCCTGTGAAAAATTGAAAATAGCCATAAGGTCGACAGACGTTTGTTAAAGTGACTACCCAACGGGCTTTGACTTTACGCTCTCAACTGCCAAACTGCACCAGTCGAGCTGTATCTTGTGTCGCTGCGGACTCCGATTGTGCGCGCTTTACGGTGGATATATAGCTGAGTTGCGAGAGGGAGGGCATTAAAACGGCTGGAAATTTATATTCTCGTATAACTTATTGTTCTATTGGGTATCGATTTAATGATCATCCAAAAGGCTGCTGAATTGTTTCGAACATATATTAATGGCTAATTATATCGAGTAAAAGTCATTTTCGCAACAATCGCTATACATGTGTGCCCGTATACGCAACGTGTGACACGTGTACTCCTGTCGTGATTTATCGCCGGAAATTCCGCTATGAAAATATAAACTTCTTTGTGCATTGTACAAGAAGCCCAGCAACGTCGGGCATGAGCAGTGAACTACAGCGAGCTAATGGAACGGAGTGTAGCTTTTCCCCAAGATAGCGTCTCGCGCTTATCAATTACTCCAAAGCAAGCTCGAAGAGATTCCCGATTCGGCGAGCGGGTATGCAAAGAAACAAAAAGACAAACGTAGAGAAAGAGAGATATCCTTTTTCAGTTTATATATTCGCTCGGAATGTTGCGGGTGGACGAGGCGCTGCCGTCGCCATCTATCTCGTTGACCTGTTGCTGAGGTTCGCGGTGACATCGATAAATCAGCTTCTATCTCCTCCCATCAGCATTAATCACCCTAATGATCCCCCCCCCCCCTTTTCTTCTTCTGTGTTATACAGCTCCGCCAGGTCGGAGCCACTCGTACACATGGGTTTTATCTTAGTGACCTTGACTAGCCATTCTCGACAACTAGCTTTATCGTACCTCGTTATCTGGCAGTATGCGAAAAGCTGTACAGTGTGATGCGCGCAACGCCGCAACCTTGTGAAATATTGTCGCCTGAAATTGAGTCGCTCGATTTTCATCGTTAATCATACAGTGGATAATGCAGCCCAGGTATGTGTATATGCATACGAGCACAAGCTGCTGCGAGTGTATAATATAAATTTGGTTGTTTCGTACCTCAAGAACAGAGTGCGAGTCGGTAGGTGAGATGATCGTATGGCTTCCCTTTTATCGCAGCAGCTCGCGTAACGACACTCGCCGTTAAGCGATTTTTAGCGGTTGTGCAAGTGCGCGCGACAACTGGAGAAATAAGCAGTCGCAGTGCGCGACAAGCCTGTAGTCGTAGTCTCTTTCTCTCTCTTTCCTAATCTGCGTTCGCTTGCTCTTTTTCTCCCCTCAACCAGAAAGAGACAGAGAGAGAGAGAGAGAGAGAGAGAGTCTTGGACAAGTCGACGAGCGCCTGCAATCTGTCTCCTGGCGCGTGATAAATCAATCTCCCGCGCAGTGGACGTGCGAGACATGAGCGCGACCGAGTAGTATATACGAACTGCAGTACTCGCGAGTTACTCCGTGAAAATCATTGCCTTAACATACGTTACATATACGCAACGAGTATACTCGTTATTTTTGTACAATACAGTAATCGGTCGGCTATACTTTTCCTTCATTATAATCATGATAATTAAATTAACTGTGGAGGCATAAGCGATACGGTTACGTTCAGTAGCCATGTATTGAAAAAAATCACACTTCATTGCGAGTATTTAATTGAATTTCTTTATGTTTTAATGATTTTTTCGGTGAAAAGAATCGGGCTCCGTAGATTTACAACCTCAATAAAAGCACCGGGATATTTACGATCGCAATTCGCGATAGTCCGTGCACATAAGATCGGGAAAAGACAGTTTAGCTTTTGCATGCGCGAGTAGTGCACACGACTGAGAGGGAGATAGAGAGAGAAAGAGAGTTTAAGAGTTTTACGATTTTTCTATATACGAGCGGCGATAAAAAGTGTCAGCTACTTTATATCTCGCGTGCGGAAAAACGAGATTCAACGAGACGTTTACGACTGTCCGTGCTGTGTTGCCATTTTTCCTCCCCTCGCGTCCATCATTCGATATTATCGTCAAACATCGCCTCGTATACGTATTATACTATAGCCGTAATAATACAATGGAGGGTTCGTTCGCGGTTGAGTAATTAAAATTTCGTCGGAATAGCGAGTGAGCTCGTGGCACACTAGTTGCAATTTTATAGGTATATAGAAGAAAGCTGTACAATATACTTTCTTAACCGACACTTTAATGGGGGGGTTCTCCGGTGCACTTCTATTGTCGCGCTCGACGATCTCAACCGATCGCGAATCATTGCCAACCGATCTCTGATTTCGCGAGAGAATCGAAAGCCACTCAGAGAAAGGCTCATAGATCGTCGATTCTGTGAAATATAGACGTTGATCGAGTGTCTCTGCTCACGACGACTCATTTGGCGGAATTCACCAGCGATTATTTCGCATTACCGCCACGAGATCTGACGACGATTTATGGATGCAGGAAGTGACCGCGGATGATAAGTGGAAACAAATGCCTAGTTTTATCCGCTCTCATCAGCGACAGCGCGTGCGGCACGTCGATCCATCAATCGCGAGCTCTGCTCACTAGGATCTCCTGTAAATACGTGTGCGATGTATACATGTGTGTTTATGAAGCAACAACCCCGCGAGCTTTGCGTTACGAGAGGTTAGGTCGAAACGCTTGATTGGAAAATGCATCGCTCGAAAATCGATACTTTTATCGCGCACCAGGAGCCTCGAAGCACTGCTTGTATATAGGTACAACGTATACCCTACACGAACCCGAGTTTCAAACCGGGGAATGAATGAGACCTCATGAATATTCAGCAAATACGTGACGTACACCCTTGTTGATCATAAGTGGGTTTGTTTCGCTGATTGTTGTCGCGCATCGCTTGTACATATATAGACGGGGGACAAACTGGGGCCCAGGGGGTCCATTGAATATGCATCGAGTTCTTTCTTGGATTTGCGTGAGCGTTGATAGGTCAGCTCCATATATATACATATGTACATCAGCTCGTATAATCTGCGCCGAACCGCAGCTGAGAGTTGCGCTTCTGTACTACGCTTGTTGCAAAGCTTCTACCTGTTTGCAACTCTGTATAGCGTCTCTATAATATGATCGATGCTATTACTGCGCTGGCGTATTTGTTTTGCCGACTCGGACCCGCCGGGGATCGCGAGTCGTTGCGTGCGAATATGTACATGTCTTATAATGCGCTCATCGACAGTTCGGGAGCGAAAGCTGCGCGAAACTAATTTGCGAGATCGTTGGTACATCGGTACAATATCTTCTTGTTGGTATGGCGCGACTGCGAGTTGTGCGCACTACGCACGAAAATAAATGTTATTTATGTTATACGACTTTATTTCTCGTTCGCCCTCAAGTGCATTCCAGAATCGCTTTTTCCATAAATAAGCCTCTTACTTTTAAAGCGCATACACAGAAAGCTTGGTCCTTCTTCTTTTTATTTTTTTTTGCACTCACGAATATGTATGTATACATATACCTCGGGAGGAAAAATGCAGTAGCAGGATAGGTAGCGCGAGAAGTTATCGTCGGCGATTTATTTGCAGGTGCGGACGAGGCTTTAGTTATGACGCCATTCCTCGGTTTCTCATCTGTACTTCTTTATTTAGTAAGCGTATATTTATTTTTTTGTCGCGAGTATAAATACTAGCGCTGGCTTAATATATTGAAAAAAAGCACGCGATCAAGGACGAAAATTCATGCTCGAAGATATTTGCAACACCGCGACAGGTAGGCATTTGTATCGTAAGATCGCGATTGATGCGTCGAGAATTTAGCCTGTGTACTAATACGAATTAACTGACCAGGTGTAATACGCCAGTAAACAGAGAGGGAAAGAGAGAGAGAGAGAGAGAGCGAGAAGGGGGTAGAGGGGAAGACTATAAAAGTGGTGACCGGTTAATGAGTCTTAGCGATTCGCGAAGCCGGGAGCCGATATAATCCTGTCCGCGTAATCAGGAACTAGTAGCTGCTGCTACGCTGCTGGCAAAAAGTTTCGCTTCTCTTCTACTCCCCGTCGCGGCTAATCGGCATCTCTCTGCGGCTTTGCGGGACGAGCTTGATTTATACCGTCGACTTCGCTAATGGACATTTCTTATACGGCACAGAGCGCGGCGCTGCGATAATAGTTTCGTTTTATCGCGAAAAATCAGCGGATCTTCTCTTATACGTGTGTGCGATATTCTTCAGTTTTCTATAGATATGAAGTAGCTTTGAATATGCGTATAGGTGGAGTGTAAACGGATTAATTTATTAAAACAAATATACGTACGATATAACATGAAAAGGAAGAGCCGTGTACGATAGAGGCCATATTCTCAAATGAAAATTAGTCGAGTACGCGATAGGGCGATATTGAAATCGCGTCGAAACATAAATTGAGTGTATTTCCAACGTCCAAAATATCTCCGAGTGCATATAAGCTTTTACACCGTATCGCGGAAAGCTCCATAACAAGCGTGATTCGCTCGATTGGAGAAAAATCAAATAACACGACAGTAGAACATCTCTTTGTCCCCCTCGAGTATGTGTATAGACTATAGGTGCGGCTGAGTATGTATATAAAATCCCAAGTATACTCACAACCTGCACCTTCGATATGCGCTCATAGTTTCCTACATACGCGCACTTATATATATATATATCCAAAAAAAAGAAGAAAAAAGAGTAAACACGATTATTTGCTGCTGCCACTCATATTTTCCCGAGAATCGCAGGCTCCCGACGATGCTAATTGCTGCTCAGAATTTCCAGTTTCGCCGAGCGCAGCGAATTAAACTCTGTGTCTACGTACGTGTACTGTGTGTGTATGTTTGTGTACGTGTGTGTGTGCGTACATAGGTATGCACGTTCAAAGGTACTCGCTCCGTTGGTCTTTTACGGCTGGAAAATTGCGTCGTTTTAATAACGCGCTCTCCAAGGGCTCGTAAAGTTCCGTAATACGGGGCTTTCGCTAATTAGTTCTCGTAGTTTTGCGCGTAATACGCATCGTCGTGAAAAAAGCTACTTAAGGTGTATAAGTCGTAGCCTACATAAGGGGATGATAGCAATGCACACTTATTGAGCATTCGGATCACGAGCGCTAATGTTTATGTGCGCACGAGGAGGAGGCTGCATTTAGAACCGTCGACAGTCACGCTAGGCTATCGCTTATTTCGCTTAGTTGTGTATACGTGTATACGTTATTAACGGTCACGTTAACAGCGCGGGGTGGTCCTTCGAGGAAGGTATTAGAAGCGCACTCGTATTAATTAGTACATCTGTATATACATACGTATGCCGCGGTGGATGAGATTTTTCCAATGGAGAAAGAGACGTGTATATGCACATAGGTATACATATATATCTCGTGAAATTAGTGTATGAGGAAGACGTTTTTCGAGCCAATGTGAAGGGGGACGATCGATCGAAGTCGCGCATCGATTGCTGCCGCGCGCTACACCGGCTGTCTTTGTGTGCGGCTGCGGCGGCGTTTCGTGCACCGGCTATACACCGAGCGGCACCACCGGGGATACATCCGTGACTAATCTTGCGGCGAGCTCTACTCGGTATATCGTCAAGTTGTTGAATTATTGCCCTGTTATCTTGCAGGGCCGTGGGAGGGTGGGCTTCGGATCCATCGGGGAGAGATCCAGTTTCATGAAAGGCACCGACCGCGTTCTGTTCTCTCCTCTTCTTCTTCTTCTTCTTCTTCTCCTTCTTCTTCTCATTCTCAGTTCTTGGCCTGCTTCTTTAACCTTCCTCGGCTCATCTTTTTCTTCTCGGAGCTGCTCGCGATCGGCGAAACGGCCGTTATGGGATCATCCAAAGAATGAGGAATGAGAATTGGGGATATAATAGCGTGTGCCGAGCGCAGATATCTGGAATGTCGGGAATTCGACTCGACTATTCCTCTCCTATTTCCTCTCCGCCTCTCGTGTATCGCGAGACTATATCGAGCTCTTGTTAATACGACTGCGCGTAGACGTTGCTCCGAGTAATCAGTCATACCGCGAGGAAAAAAGAGACGTCGGTGAGTATGCGAAATCGCTGAAGAAACCGAGATCGCGCATCCATACATTAAGTACACATGATTTCTAGTTCTAATCTGTCGGCCATTTGTCAGTGTGGTTATGATGTCGGGAGAGAGTCGCAGGACCGGCTCAGTGTCTCGCGTATGCGCGCGTTGGTGTCACCGGCGAAGAGTATCCAGACCACCTCGAAGACGCAGCAAGGGATAGCTAGATGCGCCAGAGGGACCTCAAAAGAGATGATTGCGTTTCGTTGTTTATTGGCGGCCTTGGCCTGCCTCTCCTTTATGGCGGCATCTTCGCGCGCGCGCGCCTCGTTATTAATGTTATTACGTACAATTATTTATGATAATGAGTTGTTCGCTATTTCGAACAGACGTATTAACTGATCACACGTTTTAGTCTCGGTTAGATTATAACGGCGTTAGATTCATATATGCAATTACGGCCAGACGTAATTTCCGTCGAGAAGCTATATCGATGTATAGTTAGAGGCGATGGCGGTACCACCCACGGAACGTCGGCGGCGTTTCAACACTCGGTAGCGGTCTCTTACTTAAACCGAGGCGCGTGACCTGCCAGCTGGCGACACTTATCGCGCATGGAGGAACAGCTCGCTGAATATGTATAGGAAGAGGCGGACATCCTCCAAAGGTGTGCCGTCGTAAGGATCTCGGGCCCCACCGCTGCATAGCGAGTTGTGCGCTCAGAGCACCAGCTAGTTAGTCAAGAAAGCGCTCTAGGTGCAGTGCGCACCTTCTATACATCGGTTCGTTCTGCTCCGTAGCCGCCAGCGACGATCTTTCATGCAGTTGAGCTTGATATTCATTTGACCCCGTGTTGACGTTCTGTCGCTTCCTGTTAAGTGGCTTTTTCCTTTTGCTGGGCCACCACGGCGATTCATTATCTTTTCGCGCAGTTTCAATTACATCGCTCGAGAATTACGCTCGAAAATTTGTTCGCATAAATATTAAAGCTTGATCGTTAAAATGAGAAAGCCAGAAAACGTACGTCCGCAGCTCGTCAAGTAGGACGACAACGGGAGGATGATTCTCGAGCGGTCGACTTCGATAGCGGCGGCGGTGTGGTGGCGGCAGCGGCAGTTTGCTCTCGCATCACAAAAGGTTAATCGAGGAAGAGATACTGGGTGTGTGTGTCCGTTTTCTCTCTTGTACAGCAGCCCCGAGGCGCAGTGTCCCGTGACAGACTTGCGCGATTGTCTTCCCTATTAAAAAGAGGCCGCGAGAGAGACGGAAGGGCCACGTGCGCAGTTCTGCCCTCGTTTCCTGCACGATTATGCGCTCATCGCAGTCCGATTTATAATTCGTGACCGGCGCTACCGTCAGACCAGGGACTCGTTTCCGCGAGATCGAGGGACCGTGAAAGTATCGCGCGTTTTCTTACTTACATTCCTAGCTTGGCATTCTTTCTCTGTAACACTCTTTTACAAATCGTTCAATTAACCGTAAATCAATGTCACTGTTATATAATATCCAGATGTGTATGCTATAGTTCATTAAAATTAAAGCTAAATTTGACTACATTAAGGTTATTCTTGTTTACATTAAATGCCACAAAAGTGTGCAATTTAAACAAAGAAGACTTGATTTTTCGCGGCAAATGATTTTCCCTTATTACGCATAAAGTGAACTTCCTTGTGCACTGACAATGATTAAAATGAAATGTACATGTTTCAAATTAAAATACGTGTTGCATTTTTTATCACGCATTACATTTAGTTCAAATGAACATTGGGCAGTGTTAAAAAAAATATCCAGTTACAGTTAATGCACCATTGCTGTCTAAATTAAGTAGTACAAATCTTCAGGGTAATAACAGTAATAAAGTCACTTTTTAGCAGTTAACCAGCCTGTACTAATAAAAAGTGACTGACTTATAGCTACGCGAAAAGGGAGTTAGGAAGGTTAATCGTATAATTATTATTATGGAATTAGATGAATTAGATTTTTAGAAAATTATGTAAAAGCTTAATAATTATGTGTGCCTACAAATGATAAGCTATACTAAAAACTGATCAAATAATATTCTGTACCAGAAGGGAATTAGCCATATAAGTTTTAGATATGTACTTTAATTAAAAAAATGTCTATAGAACGATGTATATACTAGTAAAAGAAAAATCATTAATTCAATCGTACGTACATTAATTAACCTTCGATTCACGGTATCTTAATAGTTAAGAAGCGATATAGCAAGCGATAACAGTCGAGCATCATCGAGGTTTTGACCTTAATGAATCATTTCTTAACTATTAACACATCTGGATGTTTCTCTGATAACAAGAAATGTAGATTCACAAATATCTTGAGATTCTGGATAGTTACTTTCCCAGTAATGTAAGCTATTTCTTAATTTCTGTATATTTTAGTGATGGTAGGAAGTAACGAGCAAAGTAGACATTTTAGTCAAAATATTAGATTGCATGGCTGATAAATTTATTTTTAGCTAGAAACAGAGTATATTAATAATATGTGAGCAATGTTGACGGTTTTGTAGTTAATAAGGGTATATTTAGTAACAAATTATTGAAAATAGGCATAAAATACCAATAATGCTGAGAATCCTACCATTGACACTCTGCAACTTATTGAAAGCGGTTTATGAAAAAAGCTGAAACGTAAAAAATGAATTTAAAATTATTTAGAAGAAAAAAAATTTCACTGGTCAATCAGTAGATAACAATACATATGCAAAGTTATATTTATTAACTGTTAATTCAGCGACTATACTTCTACCTGTAAAATAATTGTGTTATTTATTTTTATCACACGGTACTTAACTATAAAAGACTCTATGTCATTTAGTCTTTTAGAAATAAACACGTATATCTGCATGTACATCTTATATAAATTCCGTGATGCAGTTTCTGTACAAGCAGAGTGTGCGTGAGGTAATCGTCTATAATATTACCATAGTACATACATATATAATATATATACAGTCTGGAAATTCATCTGGTGTCGATGATCGCGTTTGAATAACAATCGGTCGCTTGTAAAAAATTTACGTACGCGATTTTCTGTTTACTCCTCTGATACGATGATTTTTCTCGAATACCTACTTGAACGGGTAATTTACACTCGTTTCGATTACCAGCTCGATCCCCCTCTCGGTTTACTCGAGGAAAAACGAGCAAAAATCAGTCTCAACAATTCTCTCTTCCCTCGCGAACATACGTGTATTTTTCATCCCCGTTGCTCGCGAGATAATGCTTATGCACGGACAAGTGTATACGCACACATCCCAGCGAATTATCCTTTCTGTTTTTCATCCTGTCCGCTTAAATATGCTGCGCGAAGCTGCAACATTATCCGGAAACGAGCGACGGCGGCGGCGGCGAGACTTTTGAGCCGTGTAAGCGGAGCCATCGTAACCTGCATCTCGCCAACCAAGAGGGAACAACCGCCTACGCGCGACAACAAAGAGACGCGCTCTCCTCTTCGCGCCCACGCGTTAAAGTGGCTTCTCTCTCTCTCTCTCTCTCTCTCTCTCTCTCTCTCTCTCCCGCAGGTGGCGAGTGCTAGACACATATCTTTCTGGCGGATCTCGCAAAATTCAGCGGCGGCGCACGGTTTCGTAATTACCGCGCTCACCGCGAATAAATCGATTAATCTCGCTGTACCATCGCAGCCTCTCTTCGATTGTCGACGACGAGGGAGCTCTCTCTCTCTCTCTCTCTCTCGCTGTATGGGATTTTTCAGCAAACATTTATGCGCATATCGACTTACGAGACGGAGACAGAATTGTTGGACTACCGCTGCGGTTGTGTACGGCGTCGTCGATAGATCGACAAGCGCTCCGACCCACACGTGCGAGCAACGAACGCGCGCGCGCGCCCCATAAATCCAGTCGCGAGAGGACTTCCTGTATTCGCTATCTCAATCGCCAAGTGCAACGCGTTTGTATACATAATATTAAACTCCCTTTCTTTCTCTTTGGCTTTGGCAATATTTTCCTTTTCTTTCGGGAGATTGCAAATGAATGCGCGGAGCCGCGAGAGAAGGAAGAGCAATTTATGCGAAGTGAGAGAATAATTCAGCGTAAAAGATGGGCGCGGCTCTGTAGCTCCTCGCGGGGTTACGACTGCAGGGGTAATCCGAGGCATATCCTTAACATAGCGGCAGCGCGTAACTCCACGAGGCGCACAAGTGCACAGGTGCCGTGCAGTTACGCCTACAATCCCGAGGCTATCTACTCCCTCTTCCGATATTAATTGTGGCTTTTATCTAGCGTAAAACGAACTCCGTAGTGGGCTAATAAATATGATTACATCTCCGACGCGATATTCGTAATCAGTGCTTTCGACGTTTTTACATGGTTTCTCTTATAATAGCCCCGCCTCTCTCTTGCTCGCTGCCATATAATATATTCTCAAGTTTCTTCTGATCCTCTCGAGATCCTCGCTGCGTGCATTACGAGAAATGCAAAAACCCCGAAAATATAACGTCCGTGTGCGTCAGGTCCGTATACCTACTGGTCCTCGAGCTGGTATAAACCTATACGACGTCGCAGTACCCCGTGGAGCTACGAGAGCCTATTATGCATTCGCTCGAAAACGAGTGTGCTCGTCAGTGCTTGCGATCTTGTCTTTGCTCCTCTCGCGCCCCCTCGACTAACTGCATTTTCGTTGTTAACTTAAGCGCGACACGATCTGCGAACCCTTTCATCCACGTGCTTCGGTATTATTATTTTATATTGAAGCACTTTTTGCCAAGAGTTAAACGACCCGCGGAGCAGCAGTCTCTTATGTACGTTTCCTTTGCCGTCGCTTATCTTTCGCGCGCCACTTTGTAGTCGGACGGCTGGAGGGAAGAGCGAAGAAGAGGACGACTTAGGATGAGTGTATCGCGTGACTGCGCGAAGCCTCGCGCGGTAACGTCTCTGGCGCGAGAGAGCGCCGATAGCGATTTAATTTAAACGTCAAGGGTGCAGGCGGAAAAGTAAACCGAACGTGCAGACTCTTCGGATTGTTATTTAGAGATCGAAGGGAAGAAACTCGGTCGATTTATGCACTGTGTTCGACGCGATTGGTCACCACGTCATACGCTTACGATTTTCATGGAATTTCACCGGGTACTTCCTCTGAATGTTTATACGTGGAATACAGGTGGTGAGAAGCAAGAGCAAGAGAGATCGTTGATACAGAGTGCATAGTCGGCTCACGAGCTGGGCAGTCGTGCGCGCGACACGACTCCCAGGAACAAACGAGAGCAGCTTAACTGGCTGCTGCCTTTTCAACTTGCATTTATATTTATGCAGATATGGCCCTGACACTTAATATTCAGCACTTCTTCCCTCTTGGATTCTCGTCTAGTGCTGCACCTCTATTCGTTTCAAGCTCGATTTGAAGTTTCAATTAGCATCGCGCGGTGTACTCGCATTGGTAAACACGCAGATTTTTCCCATCCCCAGTCCGCAGAAATTAACGACGAAAAAACTATAGGTCCCTGCAATCTCGTTCCCGAGAAACACGTGCTTCTCTTTCGCCAACGACGAGAGATTCTCTTTCTCTCTCTCATGTTTATACGTTTCTGCCCAGGTCGATCGTGGCATACGAGACAAGTCGTTTTCTAGCGGACGCGCAGGAGAGAAAGAAACACAGAGAGAGAGAGAGAGAGAGAGAGAGAGTGAGAGAGAGGATTGTCGAGAAGCCAGAGCGGCTATTCGCTTCTTGGAATGGCAGCGAGTATCGTCGTTCTCGCGCGTGCGGTACACGAAGAATAATTTGTGGATCGGCACGAAAAGAGAGAGAGAGAGAGAGAAAGAGAGAAAACGACAAGTAGTATATTTCCGTTTCGTAGAGGAAAAACGATTATTTTGGAGATTCGTAATTTACGTTCGCGACGATGAATTGCGCCGTGTATTTGCGCTAGAAATAGCCATCAATAATATACATTTGGAATAAATCAACAGGATCAGCAGTCGGAACCGCATTATTAATGCAGCTGGTGCATTGGCAGCCGATAGGTTTCCGCGACTGGTGCTATTTTCCAAAGAGCAATTTATCGTCTGTACACCAACGTGATCAACAACTTGTCTCAACCGGCGCCGGCCCACGGAATCATAATTCCGACAGTCGAAAGACCGACTGCTCACACACTTGTGCTCGTTTTATTACGCCCACTTGCGGAAAGATCAAGGCATCGGAGAGTTGAGCCAGTGCGCTCATGCTCGTACGTACATATGCATGTGTATACGTGAGTACGTCATTCTCAATTACCGCGAGTGAGATACGACGAAAGCCTTGCTTTTCGCGCGCTCTGTCAATGCTAGTTAGCGCTAAGCTTGCGAAAAGCGTGTCTAAAACGCGTGTCGTTGCGGACTTTCCTGAGTTAATTTGAAATTTAGTTGACTTTTTTCTTTCTTCCCTTTTAATAATACATGTATGAGCGTATCTCGCGCGTTACAGTAAATCGCGTTACTATTATTATTTTTATTTCCATTTTTTTTAAATAAAAATACTCGCAGATATGCAAAACAGATTCAATTACGCCCCGAGCCTATATATAACAGAGACAGCACAAGTCACGCTCCCCGCAGCAAATTGTCAGCAGGTCTGAGTCTATAACGGAACCGAGCGAAAGCACGTATTTCCATTTTTTCGCGCGAGCTGCTAACATCATCGTCCCACCGGCATTTCAACGACAAGCTCGGCTATACAGATATATATATATATATATATATATACACATATATATTCCGCCACATGTGGTCTTTTTATTTTAATTCCTCAACGGCACGTGCCGCGAGGGTAGATAGTCATCGGGAGTCATCTGCGATGCGGCGGGGGGCGCTCATCATTAAAACGTCGCTCCGATGCGCTCGGCTTGTCCCTACTGTTGCCGCTGCTGCTTCTGCTGCTGATTCACCTATATGCGCTTACCGTAAATTAATTGGACGACGCTCGCGTAATTCATGCCGTTACAGGACTGCACACTTTTTTCGGAGATATTTTATGGCCGAGGTTACGTTCGCGTGTGGGCGTAGCTCTTAAATTGGAGGTTCACCGGTAAAATAGATATATCGCTACTCTTGCGCGATAATTAAGATTTTCCTTTATTGATATTACACCGCTTCCTTTTTCCTTTACCGTCTACTACATATACTTTTAACTTCTGTCGCCTCGCGTAGATCTCGTGCAGCACTGAGTTTTTGTTATGACGCGTCCTCTCGTTAAATCCAGCTTCTCGAGAGGGCCGATACCGTCTGCGACTCAGTGACGAGCCTCAAACACGTATACCTGCATCGGATTATGCCTCCTGCTCGCGATCGCGGAAGATCTCGAGCGAGCGATAAGGGATACGACACCCCCTCGATGTGCGGATGATCCTCCACTCTCATTAGTGAGTCATCGTAGAACGAGCAAGTGACACTGCGACGCGATAACTCGCGGTTGTATGCACCTTCGTATATATATATATATATATATATATGTATATCTATATAAAAGCAGCGGCGGCGCGTCAAGCAAGTAATGAAAGTCAGCCTTCGCGCAGATAACACGCGAAGATAAGGGATTCCTGTCGCGCTAAAGGGTTCGGTCGGCGTTTTTTGTCTCTCCTTACCGCGTTTAATTACTTTGTATATTATGGATGCGATGGCAGGAGTGTAATTTCAAGGCGGGAGCATTTTGTTGCCAATAATCTGCCTAACTGTATTTTTAAATTACCAATTTAATTACGAGTCGATTGAGTAATTTCGGCATTTTCGCAATTTCAAACGTCTTGATTAACCGCAGCTTTGTCTTCAGCTTCTTCGATTACCCGAAGCTAATGAATCAAAAAAATATTCATCTCTAACCTAATTTTCACGCTTGTAATTACGGTAATGCGCTAATTGCATAATCAATAATCTCGGACGAGTTCATAAAAATGGTACCTAAATATCTCAGCTCTTAAAAAGAATGCGAGTGTCAGATCAGACTATATATATATATATACACATATACTCATCTACCCGCTGAAGAAATTACTTTCACATCTTCTTCGTACCGAAGAGGATGTCGAAGTCAGAAAAAGCCGAGATCAATGGAAAAATAAGGTCCCTCATAAACATGCTCGACCATCAAATGACAATCAAAACCCGGAGGTCCTACCTGTATCTTCCGGTCCATTCGTCCAAGTTGCAAACGAATGAGCTACGCATGCGAGTCTCGAAAAAAAACGGACACACGGAGAAGAATGAGCATAGGTGGGGGTGAGCCGGAGACGAGAAAAGAACGAGCGTCCCGCAGGTTCACCAGGACAGATTCATCTTCTCTTCATCATTGTAGGCATCGACGCCTACAATAATCTCGTTACGATTCGAATCGGCTTTGAGAAAGAGAGACAGGAAAAGCGCTCTATACGCGTATAGTCCTGGCTTTGACAGCAATACAAAGCAAGGTGCTTTGTCGAGTTCCTCCAGTTCCTGTGACGAGAAAGAGAGAAAAAGCAAAAGAGAAAGAGAGAGACTCTCCTTTTTCCATACACCTATACCTGTACGGTATATGCGTACAGGTATATATACGATCGTGTAGCTGTGGGATTTTCCTGCGGGGAGCGAATACATACGTATACAGGTCTAAGGGACATATTTGAAAGTGTTTTGACTCGTTAGGAAAATACATGAAGATGTTGCCGTCGTTCCTCTCCCTCGGTCGTAAAATTCTCTCACAGCGATCTGTAGTTCGCATGATATCGTGTTGTGAATGAGCCCATAGTATGTATACTACGCCTCTGAGTGTCTTTTTTTTCAATTCCCTCGGTCGTGTAGACTGCGTGTCGCCTTCTTATACGATCGGCGATTCCGCGGAAATTTATGGAGCGCCCGAGGAAAATTTATAAGACGTTCCGGCGGTGGTCCGCTTTTTTTCATTAATGCGCTTGTATACATGGAACCCATAGGTTTTCTATTTGTATAACAGCACGTCTATAGACACCACTTCAGTTTGACCAACTCACCGGAAGGGACCAGGGATATGCGTACATAATTCGATTTCCAAACAATTCTCGACTAAGATATTTTTTTTTTTTATTTTCCTCGTGGAAATCCGAGACTTCCATTTAAATAATCGATTATTATAACCTGCACACTACCATATGAAGACGTATCGAAATTGGATCAGAAATGAGAATTTTTTCGTCTTAGTCTACGGTATACATGCCAAGTATTCGCATCCGATATTGGAACGATATAAGCGGGCCTTACTAAAAGACAGTGCTATATCGTTTTGTATTATATATATTATTCGAGTATTTCAAACCAGTACTGTGCCAGTATTGTTGCTTAGAAATTTTAATTAAATTTAAGTGCATTACGTGTATTTATTTATCAGATTTACATTCAATTTTTGTAAAATGAATTATAAATTGTGCAGATCATTTTTCCAATATCAATCAATCATTTTTCTAATAGGTCATTACTTTGGTAGGAAAGAACAAATAATTATAACCATATTACGCATAGGACACATGCGAGACACACATTAACGCGTGTTAACAAAAGAAAAACAAAAATTTAATGACTCAATGCTCCTATTAGTACATTACATAAATTACTAGATTATCATAATTCGTAATTACATAAAAAGAAAATAAATTAGGAAATAATTTAAAAAATACCCTCATCAATAACGAAACACAAGGTAAATATGTTATCTAAGTTTATCGACGCAATTAAAATCGGATACTTTATCTAAACAAATAGTACATACTAAATTAAGTTAAGTTAATACTATCTATATATTGCACAAATAGTGTAATTATAAAATATCTATGAAATATCATTATCTGTACATGTAGTGAATATACTTACAAACAATGTATCGAATAAATAAATGAAAATTGTCGTATAAATAAATAGATAAATGAAAAAAACCTGTTCAGATCCAGTATTGTCGTGCGGTACGTAATTAAGGTGCCACGCAATTTAAAATCTGCCTGTACAATAATGTGTGTACTTACAGGTATGTCCATTTCAAATCAGACATATCAGCATTGAGCCAATATTTTATCACAATTCCGTCTCGTTCTTTTCTTACCGACATTAAATCTAGAATTTACCAATGTTGGCAAACAGTGTCCTATTCGACAATAAGTAATAAGTAGTGACCTGTACTTCTAGTAATGACAGTTATTATTATAATATAATATACATATATTTTTATATGGGTCATAATCTGACCAAGATTGCCGTTTTAAATACTTTTTTCTTCTAAATAATTTTAAATTGCTCTTGGTATCTTCACTAATTTTAGTATTTTATACCTATTTTAGAAAAATTAAATCTTCTCCGAGAAGTTTATTTCATAAAGTCATAAAAATCAACAAAAGTGTTATGAGCTATCGTATCATGAAATATTGTCAGACTCCGAAGTTCGTCTGGATTTCCTGACAGAAATAAAGCTTAGAAATGCCTAATTCGGTGAAAAGGCCAACTTTGACTTCCTAAAATTTAAAAAACCTTCGTGAGAAAATGTTTAAAAACTCATACATATAGATGCAGTGCTACAGAGCAGTTTAACCATATCAGTAAAAAAATGGTTTGACTGATCAATCAGTCTGAAAACGATCCATAAGTGTACTAATTCGATTTATGACGCTTTTCGAGCCTGCGTTCTTATTAGCCTAACGATATGGGTGCATTAGAGGGAGGCCGACTCATACGTTTATTATAAAACACGCGCCATACGTTACTGTGCAGGTATTGGTCACTTTCGAGGCTTCAATGACGTGAAATGCTTTGTTTATGCGTTGCACGTGCCGCCGCCAACTGACTCTCGAAAACGGTCGACGCCGTACAGTTAACGCAGTAATTGGCGCACGATTAATTTATATGCGTCGTCGGATGAGGGACGAGCACGAAAAAAACCTTGATAATGAGGCGGCCTATTGGATTTTTACGAGCAGTTGGCCACGTCGTAAAGCGAGGATTTATTTGGCAAAATCGAAAAAGTGATTGTTAACGGTATAGATTCAAATCGATCGTATCGAAATAATATACTCGAGTGCAGTGCAAATAGGCGAGCGTACGCGTATATAAGAGCGACAAAAAGCAGGCCGTCAATCATCTTTCCACGTCATGTCAAAGAGAGCCACGTCTATTGGTGTGTAGCTGCGAAAAGCGCAACGGTCTGGATTTAATAGTAAAACAAATAAATCTTATCGCTCGGTGAATGCGTAATTACGCCTCGGTGATTGTTGACAAAAGGTGTCCCTGACGAGTGTCGAACTCTCGTGTGTTTTTTTTGTTCAACGTCGAGCTCAATCTCCCTCGACACACGAAACTCAACACGAGTCTTTTTTCTCTTGGGTATGCGCGTTTCTCGAAACGAGACTCGTTTCTTGTACAAGCGCGCCTAACAAACACCTCACGTCCGTCACGTCTCATCGAGCCATTATTGCGGGACAAACGAGGTATTCCCATGGCGCGGCATTAGTAGCGAATCGCGACTTCTCGATAAACCGATAAAACCGTCAATTGCCGCAGAGCTATGGAAGAGAAATTGCCCGGTGGGACCATTCGACTGGTGCGCTACAGCTCTAATAGCGGTTTATGCATATAGCTATACTCTTGTACTGTCTTCAGTAGTATACTATTTGAACAGTGTAGTTGTGTGGGTACACAGAAGTGCAAATTCCCCCGAGAGTTAATATCTGACCTCGCGATTCCAGTCAATTGATGGCACCCCCTCAGCACCACCGCTGCTGTTTCTGCTGCTGGCGCGCATATGCTTATCAGATCTTGGGCGCGTGCCCATATGCCATAGGTTGCGCGTACCACGTGCTGCTTGATTGTCGGAGGAGTTTAGTTATGTGTACGTATGCGCTTATGATCGATTCTGATTACGACTGGGAAGGGCTGTTCGCTTGTCTTGTTTTGTCGGGGACTTGTAAAACGCGCTTTGCTGTATATAACGAGTAAATTAATTTATTGCTTTAGTAGCATGTGTAGTAGCATATACGCAAAAACGTGATCTCGTTGAGAGTGATTAATAATCGAGTCGTTCTCGTAAGAAGTTAAACACATATGAAACTCCGGTTTCTTATGACAACGAAAAATTCGAGTTTAACTCCTACACTTGTTACCGCTCCCGCAAGAAAACTAAATTAGCTCAACCCTTTTTTTCTGCGATTACTTATATACTACTCGTTCCACATTATCCAAGCTGTGGATTTGTAAATAAGTCAGTGTGTACCAGTGAAATTACCACTCCCGCAAGAAAAGTAGATTAGTCCAACATTTTTTTCCTGTAATTACTTATAACTCGCTCCGCAATACGGCCGGAGATTTGTAAATTAGTTTAGCGCAGTAACACTGAAATAAATATCCAGCCTTCGTCTAGACAACAAACGATCGTTAACTCGCGAATTTCCACTGGAATATTAGTCGTAAATTCGGAAAATCTCGCAACTCTCTAGTGCAGAATTAGAAATTACACTTTTGTATATCAAATCTAACGCTTTAGCGCACGAGCACAAATCAGCAGGTTCCCGTCATTAGCGCCGGTTGAGAATTATAAATTCCGATTGATTTATTAATGACCTCCATAGGTACAGCTATTTGCGTATATATCCATATGGATGTATAGAATATTGAGGAAAGAGAGAGAGAGAGAGAGAGAGAGAGCGCGCGCGGGTTAACAAAAGCGCGGCAAGTCCATTAGCGCTACCGTTCCTTGGAAAATCATGCGCGCACGCGGCATTATTATCTGCGTTCCGATCTGCGCAGTGCATTATGCGAGCGCGTATACGTTTCTATTTATGCGCGCCGCTCGTGCCTGACGAGGCTCACCCCTATATACACACTGCGCGCAGAGCTCACGTTAATATTATACCTAGCGCGTGTAATGTCTGCATATACACACGCACGACGCGTCTCCTCGCGCGATATACACTCGGAATTGCACAGAGCGTGTGTGCATACGACGCGCGGTAGCATATGTTGGGCTACTATACCGGCGATAACTGCTATGCAAATTTCGCTTTTTCTCTTCTGAACGCGGTTGGCTCTCGAATTTGCATTAGTTCATCCCTATTATATACTTTACTTACACTTTTCTTTATTCGAAATTATTCTATTTGATAAAAAAACGTTCTTAAACAAATAATCGCGGGGCTCGAGTGCGTTCAGCTACGGAATAACATTACCCGTACGACGAGGAAGGAAGAAAAATCTGTGTAGCCTCGAGCTACGGGCATAAATTAAGCGCAAAGCGCGTAAACAGCGTTTACACGAGAGAGGCGCTCGCTTCCGAAAAGCGAAAATTTACGAGAAGCGATTGCGCGGAGTATAGAAAAGAAAAGCCCGTATAATGCGTACACGTGGAATTCTGCGATACGTCGTCGCGCGATGCCATCGGATAACGTATACGCACTTACGGCAGCAGCGGCAGCGCAACAGCAATACAACGTCAGTGGCTCGCTAAGACAAGATCGCATCTATCAGCAGCAGCAATAGCGGCAGCAATAGCGGCAGCAGCAGCAGCAGCAGTGTATTTGCGTATAAGAAGAGAATGTATCAGAAAGGCATCGACACCTATAGCCCTGGCGAAGTTGCAGTCGCCAAACTACTGGATATACGTATGCAGCGTCAAACGGCGGAAGGAAGAGAGACGAGCGAGAAGAAGAAAGGTAGGTAGCAGCAGCGAGATTCCGGTTGCAAGACATACGCTCTCCCACACGCGGAGCTATCAAATGTCTGACGAATGCACAGGAATGCCGTGCTATCAAAGCGATCTCGGTGAACAGGACCCTTTCTCGCCAGAAAAGTGATTCGCTGTTGCGCTCTTACCGCTGCTGCAGTTTACCTTTAACTCCGCGCTATCCTCGGAAGAAGGAGAAAAGGGCAGCGAAGGAACACACAGTAGAGTTCTGAAGAGAAAGAAGACGAAGGAGAAGAAGAAGAAGAAGAAGCGGAGGATGTCTCAAGACAGGTAGCGGACACAAAGGGAACCGGACACTCACACTGCCAGCCTACGCAGTGCGCGTCTATTTTATTCCCTCCCCCGCGGCTCCCCACGGACTCGCCTTTTCTTACCCTCGTGAGAATTCATCCCTAGCGTGATATTTCTTTAACGCGTACACACAGGTGTATAGGCCGGCTCTCGAATGACCGGTAAGTATTCTTTAATTACACGCACCACGCAGTTCCCGTCGGCTATTATTAGATGCGAGCTGAGTATATTACAGTCTCACTGTCTGCGTATAAAACGTTGGCGTGGAAAAGCCTCGAAGGAATGCACGTCTTTTCTCGCATTCATATCGGTACTAGCGCCCGCGCTCGCAGGTTTCGACCCTTGACACGCGTAAAAGCTCGCGTAAAACCTGACTGGGTGCATAATAATCGCGGTCAGGTCGCGTCAGGTATGGGACTTTACGCGCGAGATAGTAAGGCCACCCACGGCGCCACCTTATCCCTTCGATCTCTTGGCGAGATCTGCGCAGTTCTTCTCTCTCGTTATGAGTCGCTACTCATCTCTGACTCGTCTTTGCTTCGTGAACCGACGTGGTCCTCCAGTGCTTCTAACGACCGGCACTTCTCGGGTTCCGTCTCCGGTTCGGAATATAAGGCGGTGTATTGTTTTCTTTCGCTACTGAGAGACCTTGGCCACGTTATTATTGTACGTGTAGTACCGATTCGCGAGGAGGAGCGCCGTCGTTTTTCGAGTTATTATTGCTAGCGCGGCGTTAATGTGCTATGTTATGGCTTAAATTATCGGGTTTAAACTTGGATTCTTTTGCCTTTGATCGCCGACGTAGAAAAGCAGAATCGCGTTTTCGACACGTATATACACGAGCATAAAACGCCGTGGAATTCTCTCCCTCCTCTTTCTCTTTATCCCGGACGTCCAGGTTTATAACTCAAAAACCGGTTGTTTTAAAACACGCAGCCGACTCCTATCGCGTAATTCAGTAGTTACTCAGCCTATAAGGGATTGTAAATCGTCTCGCAGCAACATAGCCTATGCGCGTATAGAGCTCAGCGGTAAACAGTCTGAAGAGAAAGAGAGGGAGAGAGAGAGAAAGAGAGTCCACGTTCAATAGCCAGGTACACCAGGGGATTACTCTCGAACGTGCGCGGCGATGATAATGCCGATAACTCGCAATTTCCGCAGAGCCCGCACACACTCGCAATATGTATTCCCTATGCAGTCGAGAGAAGTAAGTGAGCAACGGGAAGGATGAAAAAAAGCCAACTGAATTACACGTTGGCTCAACCTTGCTACTGCACTACGCGCGGCAAGTGCAGCAGTTTCAACCGTCTCTCTCTCTCTCTCTCTCTCTCTCTCTCCCTCGTTGAGAGCAATTAATAAGCTCTGCGTTTTATCGATTAAACGATTGGCCAATTCTCAGAATAACGCAAATGAGAGCGTGGAATATCTTTTGTAACGCGTTATTACTATTGTTATTAATCGGCTGCGAGATTTATGTGAGAATCGGTAAAAAGTATTTTCCAGCCGTCGATGTATATAAGGTGTATGAACACGCGTACACGTTGTTACATAGGCGTTGAATTTACGATCTTCGAAAAAAAGTTCAAGGGCAAAGGCACTTGGCTTATCCAAAAATTGCTACCGCGAGTGGTTTAAAATATTTCGACATCTCGGGGGCAGGTTATCTCGGGAGCCAACTTCGCGCGCGCGGTGGTCCATCTCCGAGATCTCTATCGCACCTGCGCCGCGCGTATGAGCTATGCTTCTCGTAAAAATCAATAATTACGAGGGAAGCCTTCAGACTTCTTCTCCTCCCATTTCTCCGCATCGTTTCTTTCTCTCAATTGAGCTCTGCACTTGTATACGAATAAGATTTGTTCGGATGCTGCGGAACGAAAATTCGGCTCGATTAATGCGTTGAGGTGTTATTATACTCGACGATACCTTATGGTAATTGATACGAAGATATCGCCGTCGTTGATTATGAGATTTTATTTATGTTCCAGACTCCAATAGATCTGTTATTACGTAATTAAGAATTACATTTAATATATTGCACTTATAAGAGGGAAATATTTAATTCCTATATAATATATATATATAAATCAGGAATTCCAGAGAGCATTTGCTGGAAATAACTCGGTATATGGAATCCAAGAAATAATTCCCGAGAACACACTGTTTCAACTATACTTTTCTGGTTTCTGAGTTCGATATTTATGGACGAAAACGCACAAAAATGTTGAAGGCATTGTTCAAACATTTAAAGGGGATTTTATCAAATTTCGTTGAGCGGAGCATTCACGCGTCAATCCGACATATCGAGCCGAAATTGCATTTAAAGAGGTTCAATTTAAAAAACTTTGTCTAAATTGGACAAGTATAAAATGATTTATCGTTATCAGATCCAGTTTTTTGAAAATAACCAGTTTGTCTCATTTTAATTCAAATGCTTATGATTTTCGACCGAGAGGTCTTTTTTATGTTTTAGATTGCATATTAAAGCATTTGATACCAACTTTTCAAATAAGTCATTAATTTTAACATTTTATCATAAAGTTAATTATATATATCTCTCTGGTTGATAAGCATATACAGCTTTTCCCGTGCAACCAATCTGGATAATTTTATATTTAAATCGAAAGTCTCAAATTCTACGTCGATTGCAGTTGTAAGAAACTTTTATGTTACCATCGCATCAATGAAAAATGTGAACATTTTCCAAAAATGTCAAAACCAAATGACATTTTTCTGTATTTTAATCTGTAAATCCACGTGGAGTGCTAAAAAGTATGAGTAACCGCCGTTTTTGGCTTTTTGAGAATGTTCTCCGACTTTTTTATGGCCTAAAATTCTTTTCTCAACTACTTGTCAGTAACTCTCAGTCAGTAACGAGTTAAGTCTTTCTATTTTTTAAATTTGTTAAAAATTGGTTCATCCAACCGCATTGCAACAGATTCCAACGATAAACAAACAATATTTAAAACAATGTTTTGTTTGTTGCGCGAAACGTTCCGCTCTTCAAACGCATATAGAAACTAGAAAAATATAATGCAATCCGCGTACTCTTGCGAAAAATGTTTGAATTTCCAGGTACCGAGTTGTTTCTAGTAACTCATGGATTTTCTCATATACTCAGATATGTATAAAAAGTTCAAGGTACACGGCGTGAAAAAGTGAGTTCCACCAAGCTTACGCCTTATATTGTTTTCATTCCCCTTCGTTAACCGTGGGCAGAAAAAAATGGAAAAGAAACGCGCGCGTACGCGCTTTCTTACGCGTTAAACGCCTCGTCACGACGTAGATCGCGCAGAGAGAATCGCCATAAACTATCCGACACAATCAAGTTGTAGCTCGAGCTTGTTTTTCGCGTGATATCGTCCACGCGGCGCACAACGGCCAGGAATTTCGCTCGACGTGTTTATCGCGGCCGGTTCAGGAAATTCCTACTCACTCTCGATGTTTCTCGCGTTCTACGATACAGCGAGGGAGGACCTCGAATCGATTTATCCAGTCTGGAATCCGTAACGATACGGATTCTTCTCTCTTTCTTGCGCTAAACGCAGATTCGAAAGAAATCGGAGAGAATTCTCTTGACGTCTCGATAAGTGAATGGCGTGGTGTTGTTAATGCAGTATCGGCGCGCAATGCTTTTGCAATGAAAGTGAGTTTGTGGTTTTTCGACGGGTCTCTGATCGACGCGTGCGATCGATAATCGATTAGAGAGAGAACGAAGAGTAAATATTTCTCTCTTACGATGGAATAGACAGGAGTTAGTTAGACAAAAACATTAACGAGCTTTGCTCGTGGCTTTATTTCTTACTCGGCAATTTTTTCTTCTTTATTTAATGAAGGTTTTATTTTTTCCGCCGATACGTTTCACACTGGCAACAAGTGCTCGAAATAGCAAATAACGCACTGCTCGTTTTAACCCTACGCCTAGATAATCATAAGAAGTGAATAACAGCCAATATGTTCAGGAATATTTTAATCGTATATACCCGCATATCTCGCGCTAACCGACTCCACTGGCTCGAAAACATACCCGCAGTGTGCACAACTCGAATACGCGTCAGCAGAAAAGAAACTGTAACATGTGGCGTCTGTGCTCGCGGCAACCGCACGCGCCTGCGCCTCTATCCACACCCACACGCCGCAGTTGGTGCACGGGGGGCCCTCCCAAAATTTACGACTAATTTTTTCGGCACAAGCCGTGAAAAAAAGCAGCGGCGCACGCGCGACAGACGGTCCACGCGCGCCCGCCTCCGAGCAGAACTAATGCATTAGCAGTGCGGCGATGATGAATCGAATCGACTGTAGTTGTGCATAGGAGAAGAGCTTTTCGTATTGGAAATTTTTCCGAGTGTCGGCGGATGCTTTGTTTTAGACGGATTAGTTTCGCTGATCTTTTGCCAACAGGTGGCTCATATAAGTCGAAGGCGCTAGCTCATAATAATAATGGATCAACGGTCCAATGCATGGTGAGGAATATTGCCTAGTAGGAATAGAGCAACGGCCTAGTGCTGATAATTGAACCAGTACTGGACTGATAAGAATGGTCCAGACTTTAAATCTAGTACGGCGCCATAGTATTATGCCAATTTTCTTTTTCATATGTTCATTTGACTTTCCGTTTTTTATATTTTGTATCTGATACATATAAATATTTTTAATTCTCATATTATTATTAGATTATAAAATTTGTAAATAAAACATGAAATGGATCACATGATTTATTTGATTATTTGAATCTGTAGTTTTAAAAACTTTTTGTTCATTGTAATCTTGTTTTTTTTTGAAAGGATACTGTAACTCTGGTTCCACTCTGGTACGCAAGTATCGGTCCAGTACAGCCGCTCTTATCATTCCTTTCTTATCACCGTACCAAGGTTGGACCAGTACTGGCCAGTTGTTTTCGTACTGGCAGTTTTTACCAAGGTTGTCTCGGCTTACAGTCAATACTGGAGTGATAAAAACGGATCGTACAAGAAAATCTGCGCTGGTCAAATACTTGCAGACAGCCATTCACTGATTGCATATAGTATATGTACTGATAAAGCACTTCAAGTTAGTATTGAGATACATACTGATATTTATACTGCACCAATGTTGTTACTCCAAAATTCTAATTATATTTGAATAAATTACGTGTATTTTACATATCAGATTTAAGTTACGTTTTTGGAAAATGGAATTTAAATTGTACAAGTTTTTAGAGTTCGACAAACGGTATTATTGACCTAGTATTCAAACAATAATTTTTATTTATATATTCATAGGTATGAAATTGTATATGCAGTGATTCAGTAACATACTTCTAATCTTCACAATCTTACAAGTGCAAATAAACACCAATAATTTCTGATTTACAAGACAACTTAAAAGTATTTTTACCTATTAATCAATGAATGTTTTAATTTTTAATCAGTATAAAATAATTCTTGTATTTCTGCAATATATCTATTTAACAAATAAAATTACTATTATTAGATGAAACTAAACGAATAGTAGATCCTTTTAAGTTTCATTTCAAGTAAATCGCAATCTAAAACAAATCTTCTATTATATATTTACCATGTTATATTGTTTTTTATTCAATAAATCTCGTATAAAGACGTTGTATTTCTTGCAATCTACGTGTTGGTTAAGCCCATAGTTTATTCCGTGTTCAAATTAATTTTCTGGCTATCTAGATTAATTGGAAAAATAACATTTTAATACTTGTACTTATCACGTTTAAATAAAAATCTCGTACTTTACTCATTCACTACACAAATTTCTGTCCATTTAAAACCTGACATACCAGTACTATCAGGGCTAGTGCATTATCACAATTCTGCGCTGTTCTTATCATCCCGATATCGAAACAAGGATTTACCAATAGTGGCAAGCAGTATACTGCTCGATAGTAAATAATCAATAGTGGCCTGTACTTCTAGTAATGGCAATTTTGTTTTTCATTCATTTATTTAATATCGCATCCCCAACATGGCATTAGCGATATCGCGTTTTCTTTGTGTTTTATAATCTGCGCAGTTCTTGCTGAAAATTGGACACTTAATGCGAATATCTGAAATATTTACAAACATTTGTCGTAATGCAGCTGACTAGAGTCCGATATACTTTCTTCTAATGGGATAATATCCCTAGATTTCCGCTTACACATCTTTTATTTGCACTTGCCTGGAATCTTTCCCAACGCAGCATCAAAGTGTACCGACTCGGAGAAATTGATGAGCATAGATCCGAGAAACTTCGAAAACAACAATTTTCAGCTGTTAAACATCCGACTCACACCAGAATACAGTAAAGAAAGCATTGCGAAAAAAGGCGTCGCAGTAAACAGTATCCGTGAAAGAGAGGAAAAAAGTGAATCAGGTAGTCGTAGTCCCAAGGTTCACTCCACCCACATCCACAGTATAAGGAACCAAAGCAAGCTAGCTTCCCTTTTTCTTTTCAACATCCTTCCGTTCAATGAAGAGCTTCGAATAGCCTCGCCTCATTTACACCTACAGCCGGACGATATTTGCGCTACAAAGATTTCACGCGATCGCGCGAAAAGTAGACAAAGCTGGTACTACGTTTAAAGTCTCGTCGTCGACCTGCGCAGCGTGTCATCGACGCCCACCCACAAAATCGGACAATGTTCAATGGTGCATCCGGTTCTACAGGTGTGTGTGTGTGTGTGTATGTTTGTGTAAGTGAGAGAGAGAGAGAGAGAGAGAGAGAGAGCGTGTTACTCGCTTGCAGCTCCAGAGCCGTTTTCGAATTTTTAAAAAGCCGGACGAGGAGGATCCGCTCGATTTTACAGGCCGATTTTCGTTCGCCTCTGCTCCTTTTGAGACGACGGAATGCGCTTTTATTGTACGTCGCGTGTGGATTTTTGTTAACGACCAGGCTGTAAAATATCGAGTTGTATTTCCAATGTTGCGCGATCAAGTTATGAGCGATCTTTAATGCGAATGAGCGTAAAAGAAACTTTACTTCTTTGTGTTTGCACTGTTCCCTCAACGGCGGTTGAGACAGTATAATACAAGAAACGAGTTATATATTTTGAGTTAAATTTTTCTCTTCGATCGCACACGTAGATGCGCAGATAAACGAAGGTTTTTGCATAGTATTCCAGTTCCTACTTTCTAAATCTCGTATCATTACAATCAAGCCTCGGCATCTCATTTACGAGCACACAATAAATGTTTCTTACTTATAACTTTATTGATTATCATTTATGATGAAATGCGCCGGTAATTCTAACGGCATATAGCGCAGTGAAAGTTACGTCTATACATTCTCTGCAATGCGTTTTTCAAACACCTAATATTTCTCACACATACACCCGCTCAGAGTTCACATTCCATCGAAGGCAAGCTTCTTCTTCATCGTTGATCGCAGTGGTTCCAGCGGAACTTGTCCGAATAATTGCTCTCGTCGCTGTTACGTAAAAAGATCTGGAAAAACCTTCTTGAGATTCCTCCGATGCTCGGCCTCGAGGGTGTCTCTCGAAAAGCTCTCGGCTGGCTCATACACCGCGAAGGCGTGTCCGCGTAAAAAAGCGCACCTCTTAGATTAGACGCTAGGCAATGGCTGCTGAAACTTTAGTGGCATCGTAAACCGGTATCTTTAATACTCGCGCGTACGCCCACTCGCTCTCTTTTTCGCGCTCGCGCGCTATCCTAGAGGCGATCTGCCTATCGGCCAGCACGGAAAAGCCAGTTTAAAAGCTAGGCGAGCGAGCACGAGACTGTTTTAGCCCCGAGGCGACGACGAGCTCGTCTACGAGATCACGCCGCTCATGACATCTTTATCTCGGCGCTACGAGAGAGAGAGAGAGAGAGAGAGAGAGAGAGAGAGAGAAGGAAAGTGTCTAAGGCGACCGTGGAGAGGAACCTTGCCCGCCCGCAGGGAAAAGCGGAGCAAAAACGCACCCGGTTAACGTTCGCTCTGCGTGAGCTTTGACCTCACTCTCGGGTTAGTCCGTGGGACTCGTGGCGACTTTCTTCGCGCGCGATTATTAAATCTCCGATATACTGCTGCTCCTGCTGCCGTTGCCATTGCGCAGAATTATTTTTGGAGCTACCCTCCGTGTAAAAATATTCTGCACAAGTGCCTTTATTGTAACACGACTCGCTCGAAACACGCGATGCCGTTACTACGATAATGCTCTTCCTCTTTTCTTCTCCTCTCATCGACGCCAACAGAAAACGAGCGATAAAAAAAATACTGGCAAACGTACAAAACGGGAGATGCTAACATCTCGAATATAATACTTTCACTCGGGCGATCGATAAAATTTAAAGAGGTCAAGCAACACTCGCCAAAGAGAAGTACACGTTTTCGCGTATTATTCTCGCACCTCCAATGAAAAAAGCATGCACTCACGCCTTGGCACTCGTGGATTCCATCGAACAACCCGGTCTCCTGGCTTACTACTATTGTACGATTATATATATTTTTTTTCCACGTGCACGTATAGCATCTCTCGTGCAAGTAGTGTCGAGTCAGCGAATACTTCGTAAAGCCTAACCCCGAGCGGCCGAGTCATACCTTTACTAAAGATAACTCTATCGGAATAAAGAGCGTCCCTGTGCTCGGTACTCGCGCGCTGACCGGGTATCGAGAGTTAGGGAGAGAACGAGAGGACGATGCGCTATAAAGAGGAAGAAAAGGAAGAGACTACGATCCGATCGGCCACGTCTTCACTCTCCACTTCTGCATGTGTTGCTCTCTCTCTCTATCTCTCTCTCTCTCTCTACGTAGTCGTTGCTTCTGTTATGTATATATGCTTTCAATGCGTGGATTTGAATTTAATTGTAAAGCAGGATAAAGACGTATATATACTCGCGACAGAAAGTGTGGGTTTACGCGCGCGAGATATTAATATTTTTATACGCAAGGGCAGTAAAAGCATTTAATGGCCACAATTTGATTATCGCACGCGTCGAAAGAGGTGCCTCTCTTGCGTATCGCGAGAATGGTATGTTCGACACTCAAGCACACTTTTATTTGCGATCTTGTGCTGTAATTTTAATTTTATCCTTCGAACAAAAAAAAGGAACTTGAGAAGAAAATACGTCGCTAGCCTTCTTCTCATTTTATTACGTTTATACCCACAACTGTATAATTCGCGACAGCTCTATCAGATTATAAGCGACGAAACTTAATTTACTTACCGAGCACGCATAAAAGCTCGATAAATCAGATCGGCATCTCTCATTATGCGAGAGGTGAGATGAGCGTAAGACAAAAAAGAAGAAAAATTTTTAACTCTTAACGGCAATACGTAATAATAATCGACGAATGAAAAGCAGAATATGCAGGCGTGCGAATTACCTACTGAAGAAGGAGGCTTCGTATAACTGCCACAGATAAGGCGTTGAATAGACGCAAGCAAAAGCGCGCTGCCCAGGAATGTCGTTTTACCGGGCGACCACCACCGTGGCGCTTCATTCAATTACCTTGGCTGGAAGAAAGAGAGATAGAGAGAGGGAGAGAAAGTAAATTATACACGAGACATATTTGTTTTATAAATTTTTCGCGATTATCCCGTGGCGCCATTATTGCTTCTGATTATCGATTCAATGGCACTCCTTCAGGTGGACCTCTATACAATACCAAGTCCATTACTTCGTCGTTCTCTTTCTCGCTCGTTTTTCTTTTTTTTTGTACACTCGTGAAGATATTCATTTTTAATTCGTTAATCTCAGAAGTTACAGTGCGCCAAGTGTGACAATATGCTCGTTAATTTAAATTGTCTTGTCAAATAAATCTGATTCGCGTCACCGACGCATAACAGTTTCGTGACCGCATAGTAGTATATGACAGAGAAGTTATGAACTTTCTTAGAGGAACAATCGTCCAATATAACGAAGTTGGATATTCATGAAAAGCAATGATCATCGAGGGACAAGGAACTCTCTTTGTTTCTCAGGATAAGCGCTTACGAGACATACAGCGCTTATTCTCTAGGTTTTTCCATTTTAGATGAAGTTCAGGTATTATGGTATGTGTATACACACGGCCACGTTATATGGCCGATCCGTATAATCGAACGCTGCGATCTAGTCGGCTAAATCGCTGAAAATCACGATAGCATGCCGGAGCGGGAGCTAGGCTTATACCTCCTTAATTGCGGCGCATTATAATTACAAATCTTTTTCCATGTACCTTTCTATGTCGTACAAATAGTGGCAAGTTTATAGAGCTATTCAAACGGCTTCGTATATGAGTTTTATAACGAGAAAGGTATATAGCTACTGTTTAAGTCTTTCTTCGCTCGTGTGGATAATCTAACGATTTATAAATTCAAATTCGACGTAAATCTACTCGGTTGTTTTGAGATCGCCTCAGTTATTCCTTTTCTTCTCGTAGAGAGCGAAATTTATTTTCTCAATTATTTTCTCATTTTCGCGTATGCTTTATATCTCTCGGAGTATACATAACCGTCGGCGCAATTAGTTCAATATAATTTTAGAATGTTCGCGAGTGGTATATGCACATAATGGAAACGGTTCCTTTTCCCTTCTGCATTACCTGTTGCTTCGGGCCAAATAGGTTCTGCAAGTGAATCTCGTCGGCGAGAAAAAGAGCGTTTTACGACTCGACAAAAGCTTTCCAATTCGTACTTGAATAAAAATAGCTTCACATATTATATACGCTCGCGCCGCACTATCGCAGTTACATATCGCCGTAAATTATTGGGAAATAATGACTCGGTGAAAGCAAATTTGATATAATATGCAGATTGGTTTGTCGAAATATCGCAATAATCCGCAAAGCTCAAATCGTTTGCGAGTTGCTTAGTCTCTTATTATTTTATCATCTCAAATTGTAAATGTTATAATGTTGCAACCGAGCGAGATGCCTGCGCAGGAGGAAAAAACTTCTGTATGCACGTTCCCGTGGCATAGCAAGTGTTTCCGTCGATGGCAACGCGCATTTTTTGCCGATGCACAGATTCCTATACCGAGAAGCAGGTTATAAATATATTGTATATTTCTTTCGTAGACTACAAAATGCACATTTTCGTCGAACTGTCAAGTTAGTCGAGGCGCAGCGTGCTTTAAGGACACGTGTCCCAACGAAAAGCGGATGCTCGTCTGGAAGTATACCTATGTAGGGAATCAAAGAAATAACTCATAAGCGCACATTCCATAATGATTTGAATACGAGAGGGACGCGTGCCACGCGCGCAAAAAGACGCACCTCTCTCCGAAACACTTCTCTTTTCGACATTTTTTTTTTGTTGAACTTCTCTCTTTCTTAGCAATTTACGAGACTTTCGATCTCTTTACGACACGAGGCCGATATTCTTCCGCTTGTTAACCGCGGTCGTTTTTTCAATCAAGCCTCGAGTAAAAAAAATGTATAAGAAGCGCGATATCTCGGGCCCGTTTCCGATAAAGCAATCGATTTTTCGACTTCTCCCCGCAAAAATCCTCGGCGTACCGTACGATTCTCGGGAAAATCCATAAAAGATACGGCTGATTTACATACTGGCTACGCCACTGCTCTCGGTCGCGCTCCTTATGTTCTTATAGAGTGCGGGGGAGAATGAAAGAATGAAAGAGAGGAGAGAGAGAGAGAGAGAGAGAGAGAGAGAGAGAGAGAGAGAGAGAGGAAAGGAAAAGAGAGAAAGAAACAGATCCGCAGCGTGTGTTGATGTACACGTTCGGCGGTGATCCCTCGCTCACTTGTGTATGCGTACCCGGAAGAAGAGTCTCACTCGCGCTGATGCAGTGTGTCTGTCCATCGTTACTGACTGTATATATAGATATACGTGTAAACCGCAGGTTCGTGCATAAGGCGCGAGGTGTCGCTCTGGGGAACTTGATACGATGCATTACCGTCGAGTGAGTGTCCTCCAAATAATATATATATCTTCTAGAAGATACGTAATATCCATGAAAAGTCAAACTACCAAGGGAAAACACCCTTCCGGAACGTCGTCACCTTCGTCTTTTATCGGTTTCAAGCTGCACTTTCGTGACACCTTGGCTCGTGTGTACATAAAAGCGTCGTTGGAAAGACAGCTGCAGGAGTCGGCCTCTGTTTTTCGATGGATCGCACCTCGGCTATACAAAGGAGCCTTTACCGCTGTCGTCTCCTCCGATTATAGACGCATCGAAACTTCGGTCTCGACGCGAGGATATACATACTTATTTATAAAATTGGGCCTCACGGGGTTTTACAGATGCGAGCGATGATTTATTACGGATTATTAATCATTTCGTGAGAGGAACTGCCGCTGGTTGCAACGCACGCGTCGATTGCCCAAAGATTGTCCAGATTTGCGTTCTGTACACGTAACGCGCGTGATGTGCATAGATGAGCGTATGCAGCGTGGGTGCAACGTATAGCCTCGCGCAAATCGTTGTGCAGATTCTTTTTTATTCCGGTTCGGACGATCATCATTACACACTTGGAGAAAGTACGAGCATACGGTCAGAGCAATCGTGAAAGCTATATACATATACGCACAGCTAGAGAGAATCACGGCAGCGCGTAAAGTTTGATGCTGCTGTTTTTACGCTTGGCCGTGGAGATTTTTCAAAAACCATCTGCTTTGTGCGTAGATCTAGCTCCCAGGCTAGAGAGAAAAGTGGGGATGAGAGAGATCGCAGTTATAGTTAGCTAAAAGCGCATAAGCGATAAACGTAGAAAAGAATCTCACGCGGTGTGCGATGTCAGTTACTGCAGCAGCTCGGTTTACACACAGCGTCAAGTGATACACAGCCGCACGTCAGAAAATTCTCGCGCGCGTGGCCGAGATTCAAAGGAGCATACTCATTAAACTCCGAAAAAGACGTTCCGGCATATCTCACGCCGCTGACACACGCGGCGTCTAAACTCGCCTCGGCATCGTGACCAGATAGTTCGCGCGCGCGCGAGAGAGAGAGAGAGACATTTCACTCGGAAGCCCAAGCGGGGAACTATTGTCCGGCGCCGCGAAGCCCGGCTCGTAAATTATGACAATAATTATCCTCTGACACAACTATGGATATATGCATACGTCAAGTGGTTCCACACAAGCTCCAGATATTTGCGGGGGAGGGACATTGGTGATAATAACAGGCTCACCGGTACAGAAGCTGACTTTTGCTTGCACCTACCGGGGTGTGTACTGAGAGCATGTAATATACTTGCATCAGTGTCTTATTGTGAATACCTCGAATTCAGATCTGTTGCGACATTGTTATTGCTGGACTAACGACTGTAACGAAATTTTGGCGAATATTGCGAGGAGCAAAGTTGTAAATGGTAGTTTCTCAAGTGCTTATTATTCATTTTTTTACAATGCCAAATCTGAAATGGGTAGGGCTTCGTCAAGACCCAAGATTATTTTTGATATCATCTTGTCTTGTCTTGAATTACGAGACCAATACCAAGACAATAATTTTGAATCAAGACCAAGATTTTTCAATACAATCTTCTATACGCATCTGTTAATTTAACCGTACGCTTTATTACAATGAAATAAATACATTATTTTCTAACCTATAACGTTACAAAACTTTTGCTAGCAAGACCTAGATTTTTGCAAGCAAGGGCCGTTGTCGAGGCTTCTTTTAAAGAACACTTTCTTTTAATAGCTACTAACAATCTTTCAGAAAAAGCCTTTCTGTGGCAAATGAAGTTGGTGCTATTGAAATAAGATTGTCATGCACGAATAATTTCCCAGTATTTATTTGTATTTTTTCCACTATGCCGATTAATCAATTTCTTCAAGTGCCTGTGATGAATTCAGAACTATCCTTTTTTAATTATGATTCAATTGTAATTCATATATTATGCATATTACACGTATTATTACCATAAAAATAATGTAGTCACATCAAATATACACGTGTATACTCGACCAATTGAAATTCTACAGAGATGCGTATGAACATCTCTGATCGTATATCTGATGAGCATGAAATACTTGATGCTAATTACTCACTATTAAACTTAATAGTATAAACATAATACTACAATTGCACTGATCCAATCATTCCCTTTACATGCATTAGAGTACCTCAAAATAAAACTCTTTAATTGATTTGGAAAAATTTTTTATTTCTATTTTATTTATTTAATGACCAGGAAAATTGAGATAGTAAATACATAACACTAATTTAAAAACTAAAAGTCACAAATATTGCGAAGATATATTTAAATACTATGTAAAAACATTCAATAAACAATTATGAATTGATTGCATACAATAGTATATCGTAAACAGTTTATATTTCTTATTCATAGACGATATTATTTGTTATTATTACAATTATTGAATTTTTAAACTGCGTTGGCGATTATTATTACGTAAAGTAATATTGATAATTCAATGATTTTTTAATTAATGTACCGAATTGAAATGTCAGTTCATTACCAAGACAATATCGTATTGTCATGGTAACGTGAAACCCCATTGAAATGGACGCGAATCGAATTATCACTTACTACCACGGTGATTTCGCATTATCTCAATGGTTACACACGGCTTCCGCTAATATTTGATCAGATGTGCGATTTTTCAGCTTACTCCGGCTTATTACGAGGGCAAGAAAAACAGCCTGCAATTTGACGAAAGCATGTGTAGCTACAATAATCGCGGCTGTGTACACCACAGCTTGTTGTTTCTCACGCAAAGAGTAGATCTCCGTTGCTGTTCCCTATTGGCAAAGACCGATATTCCAATGCCTCGTAATTATGGCTGTATAAGCCACGTTGCGTCACTCTCCACGAACAAATGTTTTTTATGCATACAATTTGAAATAACTCGTAAACGCGATAAACTTGTTCGAATAGACAACAATGCCGAAGAAGCTTATCAGTCGTGCAGCTTACAAGAGATGAGAAAATCGATCGGGTCTTCCCTGAATATATCATAAGCTGTAACTTATCAAGACAAGCGCCGTTGTGACAAACAAAGGATGGTCGTCCCGCGTACTTGAAAAATCCTTCGGCTCGGCCATGTTACCACGGGCGCATCGGCTCTTATTGCTAATGCTGTCGAACGAGATGCTGCCGCCGCGCCGCGACTCAAATGGTACCGAAGTCACGACCATCCGTTGAGCGACCGGTCGTAGCCACGGTCACGATTATATTCTTTCCGTATCCGGATCTGCGGTCACGAAAAATCTAAATCGTACGTAATTATATGTGCGGGGGTACCAATCGTTTTAAGGTACTTATAAATGCCCGCTTATCGCCGAAGGATTGACTGACTCGGCTTGCTAAAGAGCTACATCTTGCATATGCACACAGCGTATAGGCATTTTGCGAATTTGTCACGATTAGAGTCGGCACTTTTGCGATTTCTCAATGCTCGAGGGTAAAATCATGAGAGGAGATTATGGCTTTCGCAAGAAAAATCTCTTATGTTTTTGTATCCTTCCTTTTTTCCAACCGACATCGAGATCGAATGTTGTAGCATGAATCGCGTACCTCGCGCAAAGCAAGTAATTACAATTGCTTCTGTGGCTGCAGCCAACTTGATTTTGTGGATGGAAAAAATTGGAATAGTAGAGAAATCGCCTCTGATCCATAGTCACGATCATTTTTCAAGTTTTTCAGGATCGAGTCAGTGTTTGCGTTAGTCTCGTAAAAATCCAATGTTCTCAGCGTAAGAGATATAATATAACCTGTGTCGACGACGAAATTTGGCCAGATGCCAAATCGAAAAATGATCTGTATTGTCATGTTTGTTTATCGTGATTAATCGAGCCGATACATTGTTCTCCGCCGGAGGGTCAACTTATATAATATTCGGTCTTGTCTCTCGTAGATTAAGATGTAATCGTTCGATTGTCTGCTTCGATTCTCGGTGCGCGCGGACACATTCTCTAATCGAGACTGTCCGTCGGTGCTCTTGAACCGTTGCTGGAGAAATTAGAACGTTTCGTAACACTGTCATCGCTCCCGTGGTCCTGTGTACGATCGATGACCCGCAACCTATGAATCGCGCGACTGTTAACAATGCGATCGGTAAGTCGCGAGTGACGCAACTGATTTTTGACTTGATTTTTTTCTCTATACATTGTTCGAATCCAATTGAGCGGATGGACAAAAAGGAAATCACAATGGTGAGATCGTGGACTACTTGTATCTTCATTGGATTTGTGAATTGTGTAAGAAGCAAAAATGAGAGAATGTTTATAGTTTGGTAAAAGGTATTTAATAGTAGTTAGAACTAATTTACACCCTTTTTATCCAATGGATTATCGTTTTAAGTCTACCAAATCCACTAACGCATCCGTCAGTTTCGAATCACTGATCGCAGTGGGGAGGCATCTCGTGTCGATCTTCGCACTGATTCGCTTTATCTCTGATCGATCTTATTTACGTGGGCCCAAAATATGATCCAGCCGGAGCATTTCGATCTTGGCGTTGAATATTCAAGTAGTTTAAACTCTACCCCTCTTGAGCGAAAAATGTAAGAGAAACAGGTTCGACAAGTCGAACATCAGTGAGCAGAACGCATTATAATCCCATCAGCGGGTTCGTTCCTTGAGGCTTCTGCGTTGCTTCATGTTATTTGTTGTCTTGTGAGTTTTCGTCTCAACAATACGTCGTATTTACACGCGTAAGCATCTGTATTTTTCGATTTGAAATTTCGACCGCATTTCACTCTCAATGACATCGTCGAATCTAATTTACCGCATTGAAATGAAATCGAATAGACTATCCAACAATGGGACAGCATTGTATTGCTTATTAGCTTATTAGCCATAGCTTAACGTGCGCAACAAGCCTCGTCTTCAAAGTCTGATTAACCGTTATAGCCTCGCGTCCATTCAAGCGTCGTCGAAGCGCAATAAAGCTCGAAAGAGACGACACACATCATCGTCGCGTCGAAGCCCAACCGATCCGCGCTTCTGCACGCGAATGCAATGAAAACATATACAGCCAAGGATGATATTTGTTATTGCCGGCTACGTGCAATAAGTGTCTGTGCTGTCCACACATTCGTAGATCTCGATGAGGCATAGCCATGTGTGTGTACGTATGTGTGAGTCTGCGAGCGTACCATACAAGCCGCGGCGTCGGCACGAGGTTCGATTCTTTGATCATTCGCGTGTGTGTGCCAACCGCTGTGAATTGCGGGACGAGTTGCGCTGACGCTTTGGGAAAACGATTTTCTCGTGATGAGCGATTTCGCTGCCGCTGCGCGACTCCAAAGGCAAGACAGCAGGTATTATAATATATATGTATGTATATATATATATATATATACATGTATAGGTACTTTTGAAAAATCAATCAACGAAAGACAATAAAAAGTTTTGGGCAACCGCACACGCTCGCGTCAGACGCGCAAATTGAAGGAATGAGAAACGGCGCTTGACAATGAGCTCTGACAGCCAATTCCCGGGGATGCGTCAACCATTGGCTACTTTTCTATAACAGTGCCAGCAGTAGCAGCCGAAAATCCATTTGACCGCGAGCATTTTTCAATATCCGTTTTACGAGTAAATAAATTTCTTATTTAGCACGTCTGCGAATGCAATAAAAAAGGCTCATCGCCGACCAGAGAGAGATAAGCATAACGCGTGTACATATGTATTAGTATCCGTGTGTCTATATATATACAGCCTGCGGACTGTAGCGAGGCAAAACACAGACGTAGCGAAATTCCGGTCAAAGTTCCACGCTCACTTAGCAATAATTCAGTCTGGTCGGGTTACTTTTACTCTCCTCTCGGAGCCTTATTTCTTTCGCCCGTCGCCTATAACCCCGAAGCCTCATCCTCTTTCTCTGTCTTCCTCACCGATGGCTGCACCTTTCTTCTCTCTTTCCAACTCTGCTGTTGCTTTTTCTTCTTCCTTTTCTTCTTCCTTTTGCTTCATCTCGCTTTGCAGCATCAGCAGCAGCAGCAGCAGCAGCAGTCGCGTCGTTGTCGTTTTCACCTTCTCCCCCTCGTAGTACGTTTGTAACGTGCCAATATCGATAATTCAGGAGCCCACTGATGCTGTTGCTTCTGCTGCTGTTGCTGCTGCTGCTGCTTCTGCGCAAAAAGCCAAACGATCGGTTTTGCACCAATGTGTCCGTTGCGCGCTTTATCCTTTTTTCTTTTTCCCTTCTATACTGTTTCTCTCTCGTTTCTCTTACGTGTTGTTGCTTCAGCCGCTACTCCCATTGAGATCGTGCTATCTGTGCGCGCGGCGAGTTGCTCCCGCGGCAATATTGTAAACAACGAGATACGATAGAACGAACGAAGTACACGCTTGCGGCAGATGCCGCTGCAAGCTTAAAAAGTAGCTGACGGGCGAAAAAGGAATTGGATATGTCTATGTATTTTTGCAATAAACATCCTAGTTCAGAAGTCTCGCGGCACTTGGCTCTCTCTCTCTCTCTCTCTCTCTCTCTCTCTCTCCCTCTCTTCAAGCGTTACTTCTCCTTTCTTCCCCGAGTTATTATTTATGTTTTAATCGTGAGAATGCGGCGCACAGCATCGCCTTCGTTCCCTGGTGTATATTACACTCGAAGCTCTAAACTACACTGTAGCCAGCGAGAGAAACGATTTTCGCGAGAATGAAATTTCAACTCGAGGTAATGGAGTGCGTGCAACCTGCGGCCCAAAAGAGCCGGGGCAACAAAAATAAAAAAAAAAGGTAAGAAGACTTTTGCGCCGACAATAATATCTATGCTAAACCGCTTTCAAGACGCGCTTGCTCGTCTTTACGGCGATTGAGGTAGAACCGGGCCGTAAGTCGTGTCCGGGCGCATAAACCAATCGTTCTCTCACTCTCTCTTTCGCTCTAGTCGAACGTACCGCGGATCAGTGGGTGAACGAGTACAGAGTATCCATTTCACGAACTCGATGGAGACATCGTGTGCATCTTCGATTCCTTACCTCGGGAATGCTAATTCTTGGCTCTCGAACGAGATTGCGGCGGTACCGAAGACGATCGACACAAGTGCGACGACACGCTCGAGAATAATTTTCTGCTCATATATATGTGTACACATAGGCACTAGAGAGTGAAACGCGTCGATGTTTGAATATCCAAACGTTTGTTCTCATTTCGAAAGTCGCCTATTCCCACTCTCTCTCTCTCTCTCTCTTTCTCTCGGTGTCTTGAAAAATTTAGATGCTTATCTCTCGAAAAGCATGATTAACTCGATTCTAAACTCGCAGCTTGTGTGCAGCATCGTTTTTCCACCTGCAGCAGCGGACTGGCAGGTTTGTTTTATACACCAAGGCGCCCGCATGATTCTCTCTCTCCCGTTCGCATCGCATTACACTTTTACAAGAAAACCCTTCACGGCGGCGGTTACTTCATCTAGCTAGTAAATTTATCTACTCTACCTCGTACAGTCGTTTTTTTTTGTCATTTTTCACCCTCCTTGTCCCATGAATTATATATTTATGAACATACATTGAAACGTAATGTTTTTTTCGCAAGAGGCGCAATTACACGGGCGAAACATTCGCGAGAGCATGAGTGACACGAGCCGAAATGTACACTCGAATCGGCTAATGATTATAAATGACCGTTCCGAACGGTAATCGACGTTTTTATGCCACGTCCGAGATCGGACGAGTTGAACGCTGCGATGCGTGCTTAATGAGAATATTATACATTTTCGCGCGTCTTTCTTCTGCAGTCGAAAAGTGAAAGTGTTGTGTGTGTGTGTAACGACATCACAATGCCGCCCGGTATGTTTTATACATTTTATTACTTAACGGAGACTGAGAGGAATTTTTTTTAATACATAGTTTCACACTCGCGCGAATATAACTGACACGCAAATGCATTGTATCGACCGCCGCCGCGTGGATTTTTCAGCCTCGATTGGTTGTATACATTGCGTCACTATCATATCGTCTAAATAAACACTCGGGATAGTTTCGTGCATTGTATACTTGCGCTTGAGGCTTATCTATAGGTGGATATCGAAAAATTTTGTCCGATTCGGAAATGAAAGTGCACGAAACGTTTCTTGCCTGTTTAACGGACCGCTGAATATTAATTGCGCGTAATTTACGCGATCGCTGCGCAATGCACTAATAACGCTTTGTTGCGCGGAAAATGGAAACGATACACATCTCGAATACAATAAGCTACTTAGAATCCCATTTATCACACGAGTTCCACGTAAGTCCCTACCGTTCCAGTTGCGACAGCAGTAATACGTACACCGGTATTATAGAAATTAAATATGAAAGAGCGCAAAGCATCAATTCGATATTTCGACAATGACCGCTCGACGTACTGGATTCCGTTATACGCGCAGTTCTCCTGGAGCTTTGATGGGTTGGGCCGAATCCAACTTCGCCATCAATATCCTTCTCCGCGTGCAAAATTATTCCTTCGCTCGAAAAACAAACGAATGCGTGCACGCAGCATCCATCGATATCTCCTGTTCCTACAGCAGCAGCTTCAGCAGCAGCAGCAGCTTCATAATAATATACAATTTAAAAAAAGAAAAACTACGGCGATCGTGTCATCGTAAAGTGATCCCTTGGCGCTTTTCGGCAGGCTCATAGTACTCTCTCTTCTCTCTCTCTCTCTTTCTCTTTCTCTCTTTCTCTCGATACACATCGGAGTGGTATACTCTGCGCTTGCGCGCGAGAGATGCTAATTTATGGCGGCGTGCGTATATACGTGGGTCGTATGCGCACAGATTGTGGTTGCGATAAGGGGAACTCGCTGCGCGCGCATGAGTTATTGCGAGTTTGGCATGTGCGCGCGCGTTAAATTCAATAAAGTTATTTTTGTCGGCTGTAGCGAGCGAGCGAGCGAGCGAGAGAGAGAGAGAGAGAGAGGCAGAGAGAAAGAGATGCGGTCGACGTTTCTCTTGCTTATATTCATTCGCTCTCTCTGTCTATATATCCGCCTCCTCCCGAACGCGCCCCACCTTTCTCTTATATATATGTATGTATATGCATATATGTACATGACCGGCTCCTCTTTCTTTCTCTCTCTTTGTCTCTATCTCTCTCTGTCTTTCTCCTGGAAACGTCTTTGGAATCGCCTCGTGCAAATGCGGCGGTGGCAGCGGCACCCCATTGAATTATCGGCGTTAAATTTCACATTTTACGCAAGCCTGTCAGCGCTCCACCGATGGAGACATTATAAATGTTAATTGCTCGGATTGCACAGTTATCTCGACCGTAGCTGCCTTCATTCATCCCCCTTCTTCTTCCGCTTCCTTCTCGAGCTGCGACGACTTTCTTTGCGTGCATTTGCATCTCAATCTCGTCGGCGGACGACGCCTGATTTAACAGTCGTCCCGATGCCAAACTGCGTAGTTCTTTATTTCGAGGGGGAGCCCCGTTCCCGAGGATATGGAAGGAAAGTCACCTTCCCTCGCGTATTTTTAGATTAGCGCGTGTCGAGGCGCCGTTTTTAAGAGAAACAGAGACATACGACCGCCTTAAATTTTCGGATACCGGTGCTACGGCTTTTTGTCACGAAATTGCGAAAAAAAAGCTCCGCACCAACTATCTCCGCGAGTTACTTCGTCGCGAGACCTTGTGTGGACCAATGGATAATGACGATTTACGTTCGATTCGACTGAACTTTATGATCCAACGGGAGAGATGCTACACTGCTCAGCCATAAAGAAACGAAGTTGAAGGAAGTTTTTTTCTTCAAAAAGCGCCACGTCTAACGAAGGGAATTAACCCAGTTACTGCACGAGCGCAGTCGATTTATTTTCTGCGCGCATTACGGCTCACTCTCTCTCTCTCTCTCTCTCTCTCTCTCTCTACCTCTTACACGCATCGACGAACTCGCACTACGTCCGACGACACCTACTCTCGAAACGGAGGAAATAAAAGATATAGCGCTCGGTATGTCCTTCGTACAATGCACAGGACATAATTATGCAGGTATATAACGTCGTCGCGCCCTGCAGGAAATGGCTTCTGGCGCGCGGCCGGAAGTTGTCGTCGAGTCCGACAGCGCGTGCCGGCCACGCGACCGAATCCACACATTATAATACGAGTTCACTCGTATTCTGTTTAACTGGTCTAATGGGATGATTGCGCGTCGCCAACGGCAGCGATCTCTCGCCCGCGAAGAAAGTGCGCTTTTGTTTGCACACCTAGTTTCGATTAAGAGCCTTTATATATATATATATGTGTGTGTGTACGTGTGTATTTTCCGCCAATTATCATCGACACGCGCTGGATTGAGTGGCACTTCTAAATGTCAGGAGAAGAGAATTTGGACAGGTAATTCGGTATATATAGCTTTCTCACGAGAGATTGAATTTTTGTGGGAAAATTCGGAATGATTATGAGAACGCGATGACAATTTCCTCAACTTCGAGTGTGAGTTAAGTGTATCCTTTCTTCGTTTTATAATTGGCTTCCTTTGGGAAAAAATTTTCTAATCATGAAACATTCTTGTTCAAATTGTATTGGAAATATATACATAAAGCGTTTTGAAAGTTAGTCAGTTAATACTGTTTCGCAATTAGATATTGTAGAAATCTCGGAAGGTTACGCGTCAGCTTAGAAGAATTATATTCAGAAAGCGGTAAAATTGAATTTATATTTGAAAAACGTAAAGAAATTTATCTACAATTGTTTTCAACTTTGTTAAGTACGTTTATAACTAGAGAAAAACGGCAGCTACATAGCAAGCAATAATTACGTTTCCACATTCACGATTTCGTTTTAAGCCTATAAATATAATCCTTTTGAATAAAACCTTTTTAGCTTTTCAATAAAACAAATCGAGCTTATTTTTTAAGATAAAGTTCACGTCGCATTTTTAAATGTAAAATAATGACGAATATATTTTAGTACAGCTTTGCTAGGATTCCAAAAAATTATTTCTCTATATAAACCTTATATTTACTTAAATAAAAAAATACATTTTGTTTAATAGAATGTATATCTAAATCAAATCCGTATCTTGTAAATACTATGGTATTATCAGGAAATATTTGTTTTAATAATATCTGCTTAATAATTTAATAATTTTCTTCTTTCAAAAAAGCAATTCTTTGGAACAAAGCAACCTTTTTCAGTACATATCCGGTTAGAAAACAAGACTCTTCATTTAACATTGAAAACCATAATGATTTCCCAAATTACCCAGCATAAAATTAAGATTAAACCATCTGACAGAAAGTAAAATAAAACCGTCAAGTCTAAGCCATAAACCATGAGTTGAACAGCAGTTCTCCGTAGTAAGAAAGCGCCGCCTGCGCACGCGTTGTCTGCATAAAAATGTATATTAGCCTAGGCCTCAAATAATTACGCATGTCAACTGTGGCGCGACTATCTTTTGAAATCGTGCGGGTAGTCGGTCGCGAAGCGCAACACTCGACTGGGTAATGCATCAACACACAGAACAACGACGACGAGGAGGAGGCACCTGCGCGCGTGCCGCCACACATGCACACGCGACGCGACGCACTGACTGTGACCAACCCCTTACAACAACAGCGGTGCATTTTTATGTATACATATATATTTTAGGTGCAGGAGGTCATCGCTGTCCATCCGAAGATATGTATGGTTGAAGTTTTGTTTTTGGCACTGGTCGCTATGGTGCTGAAGTTTTAATTTCAAACCGTCACTCTCGAAAATTGCGTTCGTATGAAGATAATAAGATTTTAATGAGGAATCGTATATTTGAATAACGGAGATAAAGGTTGGACCATTGTTTTATAAATTTGAAATACTGAGAAATTAATTATTTTTAATTATGTGAAAATAATTTTACTTCTCAATTATTTGAGCTTGTATTATTAAGCACAGTGAAAGTAAATTGATTTTATAATTGAATGAATATTCACTGTTTAATAAAGTTTAGTTTAATAGATATTATAATTCGAAATTTCTTAATTATTACGTATCACAAATATAAAGCGGATATTGTATATTAGATAATCAATTACTGTAGTTGTACACGTGAAAATATTAATATCACTTTGAAAGTATTTTTTGAAAGTCCCTTTTGTATCTCTTAATTTGTTGCCAGATTCAAAATCAGCTAGATAGTAAATTCATTTAGTAAATTATTCTCGCTTATTATTCAGACAGTGAATATTCGTTATTTTAGAGTTGCACCATTCTGACTTTTATAATAGTGAATATACACCACCAAGTTGCGAATTTTCACTAATTCAGATTTATAGAGCGGCTTTTGTGCAAAAAAATATTAATTTCAAAGATTGTTCTTTAAAGTTTCTCTTGATATCTAGCAATGTGTTGACAGTGTCTAAAGCGTGACTAAATTAAAGTTTATTAAAAGAGAACATTGATATTTTTAAAGACTCTTTTAAAATTATTTATTAACTAGAAATGAAATTGAATAAAGTAAAAATAATTCTATTCCTCCTAAAGATAGACCGACAATAATTTTCTCAGAATCAGATTATATGCACAATCCTATTATGAGTATATATGCCCAATAAAGTTTCATAAGCAACAGTTCTAAATATTCATGATATTTCCCACGAGAAAAGTATATAGACCTCTATAGTTTATTTGAACTATTCTGAGCTATAAATGTGCACTTCTTCATTTAGAATAAGTTTCACTTACCGAGACAGTGCGAATATTCACAACTTTCGTAGATGCGCTACTCTGCCTGTTATATAAATAGTAAATACACTCTACTGAAATTAATGAATTTCATTATTTCAGATTCGGAGACTACAAATTTCGAGATATTATGGTGGTGGATAATTATTTTTTGAAATTTATTCGGTTAATGTAGTTTGTACAATGGATAATTTCTCAGGACGATTGTAAGCTCGACATATCCAATAAAGTGTTCTAAGCAAACACGTCAATGTACAGACAATGCAGCGCACGATAATCGTTTACCTTCGGCAAACAGTTCTCTTCCTGAGCTATAAAACAGAGTCTATATAACTCGGCGTCGCGTCTATAACCGAAAAATTACGACCGGAAAGCAAGGAAGCGTCGTTCCAAATTAAATTAATCGTGCGGAGAATGAGCCTCCGCGAGTAACTGGCTTTTGTGTGCATATCCCATGAGTCGCTGCAGCAACACATAGATATAGCATTATACAGCGCGTGGCGAACGTGTGCTAGCACTTTCCATTTAAAGTCAGTTGCTCGTTACACAATGCAATATGATAGAAGCGCGCTACCCGCTCCTGACGTTAATTGTCTATAACATAATCGTAACTCCTTCCCTCCCCTCTCCAACCCTATTCACCGCTGTAGTCCTTTCCTCTTCGTTACGCGATGTAATATTCCATGTTTACGATTACGAGCTTAGACGCCGCGCGGCTTTGTATATTCCAGAAACGCAGAAACTAAATAACACCAACCTCAAGCGCACATACACACACACACACACGTGTGTGTAACTGCGTATAGGCATATACAGATGTAGGCCCATACGCTTAAAGTGCGTATTCGCATTTTATAGCTCTTGCTCCTCAAGAAAGTAACTCGATCATGACCGTAACCGCCCCTGCGAGTCCAAATTAATTCCACGGAACCTGCTGCTATATATGACTATAAAGACGATGGAGATCCTCGGGGGTTTACGAAGGTGCGCGCCACCTGCGACCACCAAGATGTACCTGCGGGGTGGCGGTGCACGAGGCCAGCGATGCATGATTCCGAGCTGACCATATGGTCCGAAAGAGTGGACGCGTGCCCCGCTGCTCTACCTATTACTATATGCATATACGCCAATAACAACCCTCCGAACGGGCCCCTTGTGGTCCCAAATCCGACCGACGATCGTTGAGCTAGATATTACATTCTTGGCTGTTCTTCTGTTTTCCTCGTAAATTATCTCTTGCTGTGCCTTCAGTGTTTTAGGTTCTTTGTTCGCTATGGAAAATTGGGCCGGGCGTGAATTTTCATTCCAAATTGTGTCGTCTTCTCCTTGAAATATGCGCTTTTCTGGAAATCATCTTCTATTCTTTATTTTTTCTTGCAGTCATCAGAATTGATAAATTACAAATTTTTCTCTAACCTTTTTCCATGTAAGGTTACAGTTATTTTAAACATTTTTAAATGCTTCGGTTTGTATAGTAATATTACTTAGTAAATTTAGGTTTATTTACCAACAATGAAATTTATTGAAAAATACAAGTTTTCCTGTGGTTAATCAATCGTTTGCATCAGCTTAAAAATTATATGGTATTTTCAGAAGGCTTATACAATAAAAATTGGCTTTTACTTTCATTTTTAATATAAGTATTAAGAAGTTGTAAAATTTTGAAAGCGTTCTAAAGAAATTATGGATTTTTTTATATAAAAATTTAAAATATACTGTTTAACTGTAATTCTGTAAAACTTTAATTTGGATCTCTTGATAGGATGGTGGCAAGGCCATTTTTAATTAACGAACAACGATCTTTTTGCAAAAAACAACAGAAACGTACCTATTAAAATAAAACAATTAAAAATTTTTACATAAAAATGATACCATATGAGATACAAATACTCGATATAATGTGTATAAGTACAAAAATATAGGAACGTGCTGTCGAAATAATATTGACAATGACGCTTTTTAAGTTAAAAAGTATTTCCAGTTTCACAACAATGTAAACTATGAGGAAATAATAAAAAGAAAGGCATTTTTCATACAGCGATTTTTCGCATACCAAAAATCGCTGTAACTTTACTTTAAACAATCAGAAAACAATTTAGGTATAATTTAAAAATGGAAAGTGCCACAACCACAGAAAATACAATTCACTTTCACCTTGAATTTCCAGCTGATTTCCACTAGTACAAACCACTAGTGATGCAACGAGTATGGCGTGCACCTTAGCAGGTGGTGGCAGTGCCGGGTCCGCCACCCGTGGCCCAGCCAGTAATCACGCAAGCATGAATCCGCCACTTTAAGGAGCAACAGAAGCGCGGATTATACCGTATTCGTAGAGTTCACCCTCGCGGACCTCCTCCGACGCACCTGCACCCCCAAGAAAGCCGGAAGAGACAGTAGGGGTTGCACCTTCCTTGCTTCCTTCTTCCCTTCTGTTCAGCGAGGCATGCATCCGTAAGGCCGAAAGTGCAAGTGCTGCACGATTTTCCGCTCACCTTTGGAATACCTGTAAATTGTATACTTATATACAGCAGTCACCCCCTAAGAAAGCAAGTGCTGTGGTTAGGTAAGCGTGACAGACAGGTGACACGAGCGTCGACAAGCGTGCTATTTTCAAGAGGGACCGTTTTCTTCAATAAATTCATATGCTAAAACTGCCCCTCGACGTCTTGGGTTCTTCTTCTCTTTAGCGATTGTCCGACTTTCTTGAGGGGTTCCTTCTAACGGTCGTTCCAAACGAGGTTTGCGGACTGTTATGAATTTGCGGTCGCCAACTGCGTATGGGGTCGGATGCAACAGTTATTTCTTCCTGTAGCAAAGTAGCCGGCTTTATTCGAAACGTATAACAAATTTAGAGTATTTTTGAACAACTTTAACGTATGTTCTTTTTCTTTCTCGTTTGGAAGGTATTCAATATATACAAGATGATCAGAGAGGAACTCCCGGCGTTTATCCTGTTCACCGGTATTATACAATTTGCGCGTCATGTATCTTACACGCCCAGTCCGACCTCCTGGCACACACAGGCATACGTGTACACACATACGCAGACACCACTCGCGACAGCATCTCATGCAAATTTTAAAAGCATATATCTATATATACATGCGTACACACACCGTGTGGTGTGTGTGTGCATCGGCGAAGAATCGCGGGCGACTGCTCTGCTCTGGCTCAAAGCACAAGGGCAAGGGGGTACGAAAATAAATAGGGATTAAGCACGATAAGATCCCGGTTTACATCGGTCTTTGATAGCCGAGGCTTGGCGCTCGCGCACGGCCGGTTTATCCGGATCGCAGATAATCTCTCCGTCTCTCTCTCTCTCTCTCTCTCTCTCTCTCTCTCTCTCGCTTCTGAAGCTGCGGCAGCTTCGTAGTCCAACCAGTCGGACAGGTGACTTATTGCATCGATTCGAGACGACCAAACTGTGCCGAGCAAATATAAATAACGGCATCGATCCGATCTCTCTCCATCTCCCTCTCCTCCTCCTCCTCCTCCTCCTCCTCCTCCACCTCCTCCTCTTTTGGTCGATCGAAACGCAGTACCGAAGTGATATTGTCTTGCTTGAAAAATCTAATTATTTATCCATAGGGAATATACACGACGATTTAATCTTGGCCGCGCTCTCTCGCGCGAGGGATCTCTGTTTCTCGTGGCGCGACAACATCAATTCGTAATACGATCGCTTTGTTGCGCGCGTCTCTTTCTCTCTTCGAAGGATAGTCGAGAGAGAGAGAGAGAGAGAGAGAGAGAGCGTTTTCCAGTGCGAGCGACATTTTTATTGATTGGTGTGTCTTGGCCCGATGCTTGTATAAGAGCAGACTTTTATTTGCCCTTTTTTATATTAGGACGACTCGAGTTCGCTCTCGCTGTATGCCCGCGGCTTTATGTATCAATTTGACGGTTTGTTTTGTTCGATTCTCCTTGTCGACTGTGCGTCAAGCTATTATATATACACAGAGTTGTCTACGCCTCCGTGAATTTCATTCGATACAGTAGAGATTTATATCGATCGTCGAGAAAAAGATAGTCGGTGTTTGTCTTTTTTTTCTTGCTATTTATTTGCGACGATTTCCAGTCCGTTGCGACACGCGTATTTACGCGCGAAAAATCACACCGAACAAAACAATGAAAGTTTGAAAGTCGGGTGATTTGTTGCTGCGATTTCATTAGCGTATTCCAAACGCATGTGCGGATTCCGTGCACGACTGTTTCAGATCGGTGCAAACGAGTCGATTAACTTACGCCGCGGTCGAGTAACTAGTTGCAGCGCCGGAGTGACAGACTATTCATAAATCTCCTTGATGGTAGAAAGTCCTCTCGCGCTCGCGAGCTCGCTATTATTCTATAACCGAGAAACTCGTCTATACGTAATCCCCTCGACGAGTTACGTACACGCAGCAGATCGGATTGAGTCGTAGCCACGAATAGATTGATTCATTAGCGTATTTTTTACGAGGCATTGCAGCGATTAGCCATCGCAGCGAATGTACCGCTGCGAGGAAAAAATGTAAATGCGATAGGTTGGATGGAGGGGCGGGAGAGAGGGTTGTTGTGACGTTGGCTGTGCGAGATGGCTCGAGCGAGAGTATCGCGTGACAATAAAAATCGACGGAAAGCCCCGTAGCGCAGACACTGACTCGAAAACGACGTCCTGTGTGGCGATGCACCTCTTGCTCTCCCCTCTGCCAACATAAAATCAAGTCGTTTATGGGTTTGGAACCTTCGTAATTCACATCATTGTCCATCCGCAATATTTACTGCAGCCTTCGTTATAGCCCCTGGCTCTCTTTCGCTCTGTTCTTTCTTTCTCTTTCCACGTGCCGTGGCACCTATATGTATAGCTGGTGCATATCTGAGCTAAGGTTTGCCCCTTCCTGATAACTTTTAGTCCGACACCCAAGTGGGACGCTCCCGGTGAGTGGTGACGCAGGTAAAGTTCGGTTAATTCCATGAATACTTGGGCTAAGAGGACACATTCGTTTTTACACGCCGCAAGTATTTTAATTGTGATTTAGCCGAACCGGGAGCGGACTTGTTCGCGAGCTGCGGCCGCTTTCCGAGCTCGTGCTAAAAAAATGGATTAAATAAATATCGCGATGAAGTTAAGAAATGACCGAGTGTTATAACGCGACGATACAGTCGGGTGGCTCCGTTGAGGAAAGAGGGAATTCCGAGAATTTCCTGATGCAGATACAAAGTAGCCAGTAACAAATTTCTCTTGTGCACTTTACGCGCCGAAAATTTTATCGTTTAATTTACGTCGCGAGCCATGCTTCTTCGTGTAAATTTAATTACAATTTATGTTAACATTTACCTGATTCACTCGTTTCGAAAAAAATTTCATCGATCGTTTTATCTACCCGCATTTACGTTTCGGTGCTGTTTTTATCTTGGGATTTTCAAAGTGTGTAAATAATAAACCTGGCAGTCCCCATGAATTTGGAACATTATTTTTCGTAAAGTGTATTACCATTTACGGCTGCTTAAAGCTTTGAATGTTGAAGCCAGATTTTATGAGATGACGTTTTATTTTTACGGTCGGCAACTATTAATCTTTTACTGCGCAGTTGCTCTCGTGTCACAAAAAAAAACACAAATATTTTTCGAGTTATTCCTCGCTGTCGAAACCTTTCACGCAACGCGGAGCGAAAATTCAAATGCTCTCCGCGAAAACAGTCGAAAGTATTTTTCTCAATCTATTTACCAGACTAATAATGACTAATACACGAATGCGCACTCGTGTCTCGAAGTTCAAAGTCGTATTTTGCACCGAGCATCGGAACACAAACGCGCTAACGTTCGCGCAAGAAAGTATACGTCGAGGCAGTTTCTCAGCTTTTGCTATCTCGATATAATTTGTCGACCGGTGTGTGCGTCGGAGTTTCTCAGCGAAGGCGGCAAGCTTTGTCGCTTATATTATGTTTCGCCAACTCGTGTGTACGCTTGAGCGTTTATTGCACGCATTTCTTCTGCACGCCGATATTGCGCTCACTTGCACACACGCGCGTTCTCGCACAAGCTATTTACGTCGAGTCGCGTAACGAGCGACGGCTCCTTTTTTCTTCCGGACTCTTTTACGGGGTTTGCACTGCTCTGTCTGGACGAAACGAGCGGTACTTCTTTTGGGGTTAATACCGTCTCCTGATACGAGAATGTGAAAAAAAGACCGAGACAGAAAGATATGCCAGAGTATTACGAGAAAGAGAAAGAGAGAGAGAGAGAGAGAGAGAGAGAGAGAGAGAGAGAGAGAGAGAAAGAGAAAAGAGGCCCACGTGACAATAGCGACGAACTGCCGTGATTGTCTTGGAAGCAACTCTGCCATTCCATTCAAAGGTATACCAGACAACTTTTGGCATGTGCGCGCTCAATTTTTATATTTAAGGATTTTTTTATGAGACGGCTTTCCTTTTTGGCTTTTTTCTTTCTTGTCGTTGCGTTCGTTAATTCGAGCGTAAGTTTTGCACGCGCTAGTTTTGAAATATTTGAAATTCTAATGCGGGCCATCGACCGCAAGGACAAAACTATTTGCTTCTATTCTTCTCGGATGGTAATAATTTCCCATTTTTATCAGAAATATCCAGTGTTTGCTTTGGAAACACATTTATTTCATTACGAAGTCTGGGATACGCCTGATAAAATTAGACTGTAATGTTGCGCAAGAATACTGTATTTAAAGACGTCTCGCTCTTTAATCAACTACAGTACTCTGATTAATTTTTAACTGAGCTATTCATAACCGCAAAAATGTTCACGAAAACTCCACTTTTCGCTCTTTTCGTCGTTTGTTTCTTGATGGTTATCGGCATGTCGTTTGCTGCAAATGGTAAGGAAAATTTAACTTTTGAAAATTAAACATTTAAATATAAATTTTTCGTCGACTAAATAGATTTTTCTGTTCTAAACAGCGTATAGATCAGAATGCCTTGCAGAATGCCAAAGTAAGTCATATTTACATTGTTATGCGGGTAGTCAATATATATTTATATAAAGAACGATTGAATAACATAAATTTTTTTTGTATTTTAGAATCCTACGTCACTTTCGAAGACGAATTTGAATGTCTGAAGAGATGCGAAGGTATGATTTTATTTATTTAATTATTACCAGAAACCTGTAGATAGCTAAGCTAGTAAAATGAAAACGTGAGGCCTCTTAGTCGGATGCTCATGGCTCACTTAACAAAAGATAACGGATAAATTTAAAATTATTATTAATGCCATGAATTTATTGCGAGTCTTCGTAATATTTCAAGTAAGGTTTAATAGTATAGAATAAAATAGAAATTGAAATCTTCTTCTACATAATAAATAGGCAATTGAAATTAAATTAATAGAATATATTTTTTTAAATTATGTACATATAATTGTATAAAACCATTGCGAATTGTTTTGTTACAGACGAAAACGGCCCCATATTACACTAGGATCAATTACACTAGGCGAATATAGTTTTATTTTCAATGATGGTGTTGCAATCCTGCAGTTAATTTCACAAAACAGAAACTTGTACAAATACATTTAGTATGTAAATAAATTATTTCTAAAATTACATCCACGAAAAGACTTTTCACTGAAAACTTTTAACATTGGAGAAATCATCTAATACAGACAATTTTCCACATTTTTCCCTGTTGCTTTATGCCGACCTTTACAACGCAATCTATCTCTTGGATTTTAAGTATAAATCTTCCTCATTTCTCCATTTTATAGTGAGCGATAAAGTGACTTTATAAATATTTTTACAATCGCAGTTTACCGTATTTTATACAATTATCTCCACGCATATCACAGAGTAAATGAATAGTAATTAATTTTTTGCCCGATAAGCATGAGAACATTATTCAATGGACAGGTATTCGAAAAGAGAATTTTCCTTTCGAGCGTACAATCAGCCAACGGGAGCAGTATCGAAAATTAAGCATCGCGGGTGCTCGCGATAATAATTATGCAAGCAACAGAAGCACGGCGAACTAACCCATCGCGAAGCACATGTTTGAATCAAGCTTAGGCTCTCTGTAGCTAAAAACACGTGTATTCCGTTAAGTGATTTAGCGTCTCTCCGTATATGCTACTTGCCGATAGCTGTGCGAGCGCGCACGTAGCAGCGGCGGCGGCAGTTATCTCTCTTAATACGTTACGAAAGCGGCAAAGGGTATACGTCTGCACACACTTACACACATACAAGTATGTATGTATATATATATATATATATATATATATATATTTGGCTTTGCTAGTTAATAGTCAGTTGAGTCCCTGTGGCGGCGGTGGTTCGCAGTCAGGTGTGACGAAGTGCATACTAACGGAGGGCATAGGCTAACGACTACTGCCTCTTGTAATTGTTGCGAGCGGATCGAACGAATCACGAAACACGTTGCTCTTTCTCTCTCTCACTCACTCTTTCTTCCCTCCCCCCCCCCCTTCCTGCTATGCTCTATCTTTCTCTTTGCCTCTCGGCGAATTAAAATAATCAACAAAGATGCCCTCGTGAGAGCTAGTGAGCGCAGATTAGCGGGATATATTGTTGACGCGTGCGACTCGTCGAGTCTGAGTGAGATAGAGATACTAGTCTTCGGATATAAACTGGTTCGTTCTGAACACACGTTGTTTGCGATGATTCGACATAACGTTCATTCGATTTTTCTCTCTCTTTTCTTTTAAAATTTTATTTTTAATCGCGAAATTGAGAAATCAGCAGAACAAATAATCGACGAAGCCTATCATTAGCCCGAGGCTTCTATGCATTAAGCTTGACGATCGTGAGTCTAGATTCCCTTTTTCCTTCCGTCTACACGGTACACCGGCAGCCTGGTCGTCTTAAATTCTGATGTTTTAAACACGGGCTTTCCATTACCAACTCTCTCACACAGCAGATGGGATAAGTTACGTATATAGACCTGTGCACGTATGCTCACCGAGTAAAAGCCAGTCTATAGAAGCTATATAGAAGCTGCTGTCGTTCGTGAGCACAGTCATAGCTTACGGTTAAACAGTCTTTCACAAAAGATTGTCTTTTGTAAACAACGATTTTCAACGAAATAATAGTGAAACGAAAATTTTTAATCTTGCGATACAAACTTTTCCTCAAAGATCAAAAATCCCCCGTGAATAAACGATACTCGAACGCTCTTTTTACAGACAAGATAATTGAAAATTTTTTTGTATACATAGTTGAACTTTTCAGTGCGCGTCGTGAATTCATGAATAGAATTTGAATAATACTGAAAACTGAAGACTCGTTACTTTTATCTTTTCATGCTTCTAATGATCCGATGTATTTTACTTTATGTCTTGTTGGAATGCCATAACTATTTTATTATTATCATGAATCCGAGAATCGTATCGTTGCAAAATTCGTTAAAGCAAAAACTTTAGAAACTGATGTGTGCGTTCTTATCATTATCATGTTCGTTTCTGTGTTAATGATATCTAAAATAGCCAATGAGTTGAGTTTTGAGCTGAATTTTCTCTCGTGTCTTCATTAAAGCTGTACTTACTTTCTTGTAGTTAACTTCGTAACGGTCTTAATATACAGAGTTCGTTTCAGACATTGCAAATTATTTGGCCAAATAGAACACAGAGCAATCTGAAATTTGTTCACGTATATCATCACCAACGTTGAGAGTTGAAACACTTCGGTTGAGACGCACCTTCTTTCTTCACAGTCCAAGACACCTATGCACGCTAAAGAACAGCAACTCATTTATCACGGGTCACGAATCGTGCTCCACTCCTTCATTGCCGTGTAAACTGTCCGGAAAAGCTGAACATTTTCTTCCGACAATTTTTTTTTCAATAATTCACCGTGACGAGCTGTAATTCGATATCCAAAGTAATTATCGTTGGGTCGATTTTTTCTTTGGGTCCGATTGGTTCTTGTTTTGTCAGGCAGTGCAAGAAGTTTCTTGGTGAAAGAGAGGATTTTGACGGTCTTATAATTACGTTGTTTTGGTAAATGGCTTTAATTAGACTGATCGTGTGGCATGATAATGGAGGGATATCGAACGTTTTAATTACAGAAGTAATGGGAAAAAATTGCTCTCTAAATTTGAAATAGCGAAAAATTTATTATTCTCGATAGTGAAACTAGTTTCCTTTTGAATACTTAGTTCAGCGAATAAAAAATTAATTTTATAATGTAGTGAATGTTTCCTATTTAATGCAATGTTTTACAATATAACATTTTTTTATTATGCCAAATATATTTCTTATCAGAATTGATTTTTAAACAAAACAATTATTCTATGTTATCGAATGAATTATTATTATTATTGGATATGCAAGTTAATTGTAAACTATTCTCTCAAGTGCGTAATTATTATTAAATAAAGTGCAATCCTATAGATATTATAGCAATACATTTTTTCATTGCTAAATATGACGCACGATCAATTATGTCAGTTGTTTTTTAGAAAGAATTGATTCTTGAATATAAAACAATTATTGTGCGCTATAAATTCAATTATTATTATTATTAATGACCTGTAAGTAGATTTAATCTAATAAAAATTTATTTAGATTTTATACGAATGAAAATATCAATATCACTGTCAAAGAATGTTCTTTATAGTCCCTCTTGTTATTAAGCGGTTTGTTTGTCAGCGTCAAATGCCTTGCTAATGCAAAGTTTATCAAAAGTGAATAATGATATTATTTACTATTTGTAAAAATGTAGTAAATTAATTTAGTAAATTATGCTCGCTTATTCAAACAGTGAATATTCATTACTTTCGTTGTTGCACCATTCTGACTTTTACAAATTGAGAATATACCCTACTAAACAGTGAGTTTTCACTAATTCAGATTTAGAGAGTGGATTTTGTACGAAAAAATGATTACTTTCAAAGAATGTTCTTTAAAGTTTTTCTTGATATTCAGCGATGTCTTTAATACATCTTGTCCATTCACTCGATTTTACTATGAAACAATATCGAGCAATTCGTTAATGAGTAAACTTCACTATTCCAGATATAGAAATATTTTCATTATATTTTCGAGAAAGATTAACCGCTTGTAATTATTGTCGCGTAAAAAGTGGAGAAAATAAGGTATCGTTGACGATAAATTCATTACGAAAAGCTGTAAGATCGGGCGGTCTGCTCATCGATTCAAAATTCTTAGTAGCTGCATTTGCACAACAAAAGAGTCGTGAATGTTTACTTCCTTCGTCCTCGACGTGAGCTGTCGATTCTCCTCGAAATAAAAGAAGAATAAAAAATGCTCGTTTTCTTCGAATAATCTCGCTATCGCGCGACACGTCTCACCTATCCTCCCTTTCTCCTCTATACCTTCCTCTCTTCCTCTTTCTCTCAAGCTGTGCGTAGCGTATACCTACAACCTTAAGCATGGACCGAAAAATCTCGTCGCTGCTGCGCACACTCACACAAAACTGCCGACAAATCTGATCCCACGCTCCCTTTTAGAATCGGCCACATCCTTTATTAGGAAGAGATTTGATTCAGTATCACGCTTCGCTTCTCTTCTTTTTCAGTCGGCACGAGAAGATTTTAACATATGAAAAACGGCGCGTCTATGGGATAGTCGAAAACTGAATGGTCCGAGCTTTTGTCACTTTTGGATCAGCTTTATTCTCTCCTTGCTCCGGACACGACAGGTTCGCGCGCTATCACGGAGCACACGGAGCAAGATCACGCTCGCAGACTGGCTGGGACTCCTTTGAAGATCTTTGCCCTTTGACCTTCGAAGAACCTTCAAGTTGCTATTCTACTATAAAATAACACTTTCATCGCACGGTGCTTAGTGCACTAATACAGCTATTACGACCCGTATCCTAATTGAATATGCGATTAGACGTTCTAATATCGAATCGTTTCCTCCTGCTATTTTCCCTATTATTCATCCACGGCAGCAGACTTTGTTTATAAAGTAGGGCCATTAAATGGAAATATATAAATTTTCTTTGATTGCCGCTCGATTGTCTTGACGAAATCAAGAGCCACGTGTGTATAGAGATAGCATGCGGTGCAGCTGACGATGTGGGACTTGCGCGTGGGCTTTAAAATAAACGGTCTCGCATTAAAGATCGAAATCTCATAATTAGATACTCTTTCTTTGGCAAGATGGAATTATAATGCGCGCGCACGCGGAGTATAATAGCAATTTGCTAGTCGTAAAAAAAAGATAGACGGCGGAAGACATTCTCTGCGGGGGAGAGAATAGGAAAAGGTCTGACGAAAGTGTCTTGCAAAACGGTGGAAATGGCCAAAAATAGAGGGGGAGAAATTTCATCGCAGAGAGAAAAGTGGAGTTTGTTTAATAGCTTAATACACGAGCGAATAGCCTTGAGGTACTCGTCGGGGCTCAGCTGTCTCACCTGTTGGTGGGAGAGAGAGGGAGAGTATTTTCCAGACGAGCCGCGGCGCCCTGTGGCTCCAGCGAGGTTAATCGTCCATCTCGGCGCTAGAATGATGACGACTATTAAGTGAGTACCGTAGTGGCCTGCAGCCAAAACTGCGCACGAGTACTTGCATTCTGTACAACGATCGAGAGAGACGGAGAGAGGGAGAAGCGCAAACAAGCGAACAGTCGGCAAAAACTTAGCTGGAAATAGATTTTCTGATGGCGATGGAAATTATCGTTATAAGTTGCTGCCGATGCTGCTGGCTTTTACTCCCAAGAATATCACCTGAATTCTGCTGCATGTATAACGTTTGCTTTTTATCCGATCGATTATTCGACGTATAACCGATTCCGATGTTTAGTCAGAGATCTATGCGGTAAGGTGGAGCAAACGATTATTGCGGCAGAGCCAAACTTTCAACGATAAAGCTTTTCATGCCTCCTTTTAGCGCAAACATTCTACCTTGGTTTTACTATCGGCGCTTAATTCAGATGGAGTGCGCGTAATGTAGGCAATTTACGAAATGAGGATTATGATGCTCGCAGTTGACCAAGCAGACGTGTCGACACGTTGACATTATTATTGAGTATTAAAAAAGTTTTTACGACTTTGTTTCATTACAAGCACTACACATTGCTGGCGTTTTATTGGCAAAGCATTTTTATTATTCCGCGCCTCGTTAGATTTTCCAGCGCACCTCTTCACCTATTAATTAAAAAAAAAATCGATTCCCCGAGCCTCGCCTACGCTGTTAAAAGAAAAACAAGAGAAGACGCGAGAAAATATTTTGATACTCCATAAATTCCGCGCTTGTAAAAGCCGCATTAAACTTGGCATCCCGCACTCCCTTCATTAATTACGCTCGGATTCCCCGTAGCAGCGGCAGCAGCCACAGGTAACTTAACCCACTTGGCGGCAAAGCACGCGTTATATGGCTGCGGCTGACCTCGGGGGCTCGGAAAATTCGGTCTGCAATCCTCAACCTCAAAAGCGGCGAGGAGTTTTTCGCCTAATTTAACGCGCTGCAGCCATATGCCGCTCCATAATGCGGCTCCTTCAAAGGAAATCTACTCCTTATAAGACGAGGTAGGAAGACAATGCTCAGTCTGAAACGGATACCAGATACGCAGCTCAGCGTCTCTCTGATACTGTAAGCGAAAGGAGACGACAGCGGCGACGACGAGCTACAGCTTAAAGGCTCTGCACTTCTTTTCCGAGCGCCTCGTTTCATTCATTACATTGTGTCTTAACTCGCACCGAGGAGCTTTTCATCGACGACTCCGCGAGCGCATTGTGCGCTTAACCGGCCGTGAAATTTTTTCTCCGACTCTTTTCTTTGTGTACGTGTACCCATAACATAGCCTCGAGTTTTCGGCGGGGAAATTGTCCTTCGCCGAGTTCGCTCAAAGAAAACATCATCATCTTTCTCTCTTAATACTGTGGCGTGTTTTTTTCTACGAATTCTCGAGATACCGATTCGGTCGTTTGCGTGTGAACGGTTCACCTTTGCATCGGACACGATTCTCCGCTATCAATTTCGTAATTCCTCGCGCGTTTAGCTTCTTATACACTTATATACTTACACACTACATGAATGAACATTTATACGAATTTATTAACGAAAACGTTATGTGCTCTCGGTTAGGACATAAAACTGTTAGCACACTGTCGAATATACATACATCTGAGGCGTTGATCTGACAGAAAAGAGCGGATAAATTATCGGCGACGTTAGCTTGCAAACGGGTTATTCGAAGCGAAAACTCGACACACACGCGCCTATTCCCGATAATTAATACAAACAATCTATCCGCTGTACATTTCTCGCGAAACAATTTATCAGACTACGACGAGGGGCGCTTATCGTGCGTCCATCTAAATTAATTGTACCAAAAAAGGTAGCCTCCGCCGACTATAGCCCGCAAAAAGCAAACCCCCCTAGCGGCTGACGTACGAGTCGAGCTCGCGCGAATGGTCCCTCTTGGCTAAGATAGTATTTCTAGATTAACGGCCATTTATGTAAGTACTCGCAAGAGACTCGACTCTTTCTCTCGCTCTTTGAGTGTATGTGCACGTCCAACCTTACGAGCTACATTGTCCGTAAATCTTGACGATATATAAACCGAGAGCGAATCGCTCGAGTGCTACGAGAGAAGAACGTCTGCCGTGTCTGGATATCGCGTTTTGATTGCTCGAATGCTCGACGATTAACCTGTTCTCACAAACAAATTGCTTCTAAATAAATTTGTTTCAGTCCTTTTTTGTGCGAACACTCGCGCTCGCGCGCGCGCGCGCACGCCTGGTATAGGCACTTCTTTCGCTGCGCCTCGTTCCAAGAGCCAAGCTACAGGCCATAAATATGGAATGAGCTGTAGGTATATTTATGTGGTTGTTAGAGCTTCAGCTAAAAATCCCTTGACTTTGAAGCTGATTCGCGTTAAGATATATGCTCGTTAAAGAAGCTCTACTCCTGCGAGTTTTAGCGGGAAAATTCAATTTGCTCAACTTGATTATCGATCTTCGATCCGATAAAAATTACGTCGCGTTTATGCGTTTAATTCGATATATTTTGCATAATCAACGACGATAACAAAGTCTCGTCTCATGGCTTGTGCTTTTGATGCCAACTCGTATTTAAAAAAAGTGCAGCGTCAAGACATGCATGACGCTTAACATCGTGTATACATAAATTATATGTAATACAAGAGAAAGAGAGAGAGAGAGAGAGAGAGAGAGAGAAAAAGAGGAAGGATACGATCGCCTCCCGGAAATCATTAAACGGAGGCCAAGCCTTAGCTGAGCTTAACCCCGATCTCGTCTCGTAACCATCGCTTATATGGTACACGAAGAGAAGTAGCAAGTCGAAATCTTGAGATAAGCTAATCCGAAAAATTAATTCCCCCCAGGCGATGCCAGGTGTCGAATGGACCGCCAGGTCAGAGGTGCATCTTACGTCGTATATAACCCACATTTGAAAAAAAAGAGTACGAGTCTCGTATATGTCCGCGTCATAATTAAAACAAGCGTGACGAAGCCTAAACGCTTCCGGCGGTTGCAGATAACCGGAAGCACTGTGCCGAGAAAAAGAGGAGGATATCTGTGGTACATATTTTTTCTTTCTCTCTCTAGTGGTCGTGTGAGCATCTCCACTTGAAGAGTTTGTTTACGAGCTCTTGGACGGATAGACTGTTTCCCTACAGGCGTTTCGAGTGCTTTTTTTACCTGTTCGTCAAGTGAGTAGAGCGAATTAATTTCGGGGAGATGTTGTGAGTGAAAACACGAAGCAGGTAATCCGAGAATTTGAGATAGATCCGGTGTGTATCTCGCTCGATTCGCCCCGTACGGGCCAAACGCTGTTGGTATCATTATCATTGTCATTATTATTATTATTATTATTATTATTATTATTATTATTATTATTATTATCAGAAGACGCGTCAGCGATTTCGCGATAGGCAAGCTCAGATCAAAGGATCGAGTATGGATTGTTGAATGTTATTATTGTAGGCGAAGTCGAGGAATATAAGTAGGAGATGAAGAAGAAGAAATCTATTATTTGAGTGAGCTCAGAACTGTGGCTGTGTTATAAGGAAGACGTAGACTGCTCGCTGAGAGACGCTCGAAGGCTCGTGACCGAGGCGGTCTGACTCTCTCATGTCGAAACGTTAATAAATTCTGAATACGCGCTCACGGGGGCCCGGCTTGATTGCTCCTGACGTGAAGACAATTCGCGAGTGATTGCCGGCGCGAGCGCGCAAGCCTATATATATCTTTCGATGTGTAAAAGATATGCGCTCGCGTGTACTTTATTTCGTTGTCATATATGTTGTTGGAAAAATTAATCGCATTATTCGGCTTTCAAACGTATACCTTCTCCGCGCGAATCGTAATACTTGTGCTCATGTACACACTCACACATACACATGCAGCTATACGTGTGTGTCTATACACACGTTACTTTGAATATAACAATCGGATCGTTGGTAATTTTTCGTTGGAGTCGCTATAAATCACGGACATCCAAAGAAATTCTCATGAGAACTGGGTATAATGATCTTCCAGAGAATTGGCGTTTTCTCGAGTCGTAGAAATAAACAGCTTTTCCGAAGTGGCCTTATAGCGGATCGATAAGTCGACGCAAAGAATAGTCGAATTTTTTCCACGCATATCCTTCCGAACATCTGCAGTGTTGCGGGACTGGTATTATGTAACGGAAAAATCAGTCGGTTATGAGAGACAGTACGTGAGTAGACGGAGAAAAGAAAAAGAAGAATCGGAAGAGATCATTCGGAATTTCCTATCAAGAGATATTGCGACCCTCTAGGACGCGAACAATTGTCAAGGGTGTTTTCTCGACGTTCTTCACACAACTCATGCATCGATTCTCCCCCTGCCTTCGGAGAAATAATCTGCACCCCTAAATCGTGGCGGCAAGTTTCCGCTTCCGTGGGAAGTGGCTGCAGGTTGCACTTACATGCGAGAATCGACACAGGGGGGGCGACTACGACGACGAGAGCATGTATAGCGGTCCTCTAATGTGCCCGCGGCAGCACAGGTTAAATCAGTACGAACGATCCTCGAAGTTCTATGGTTCCCCCCCGAAAAAAGATTTCACCTCACTCGTTGCCGTCGTCTACGTTACACACATCACGGCATCTCTTTCTCTTTCTATTCGCTTTTTTTCCCTCTACGAATGTGTATATGTACATAGGACTCAGTACAAGAACCCGCAATTGTCTAAGAGCCGCTCTCTCAGTGCACAGGTGGCCGCGCTCAGAGAGAATTCTCTCCCTCCCCGAGATCGTGCGAAAGTTACTTTGTCCTACACAGCGATCTCTCTGTATGTGTGTATATACACAATAATATATAGTAGTAGTACACTTATAACGTCGTCGCATGAGATCTCGACGGAAAGTTTAAAGTTGCGAAATTGTGAAAGCACCTTGGCGGCGGCGCAGGGGTGGGCCCATTACGTCAAACGAGCGTATATGATTCTCGACAATGCCTCGGCACAATGTGTCTGTGTTTATAAGCCTCTGATCTTTGAAGAGAGACGGAGTGATATTATACGCTTTATTAACCCGAGAGTGCACGTTTCGGTTGTTAAACGTTGTTGGGATAATTTCGCAGACGAACCAACTGTTGGTTTACGGGGTAGATTCTTCGATTAGCGACACCCTGGTATGGGTATTTAGTGCACTGGCACTTCGTTTGTTATATGATTCGAGAGGACAATGAGCTTGGCTTTAATGGGCAACGATTTAGATTCGACTATTAGATATATCTTTTATTCTCCAAGCGTCCTTCGCAGTGGAGGCTGTTGTTCTGCCACTGTTCGTAGTGTTCATTCTACCACTACCAGTCTTAAATTCCGAATTAGAAAAAGGCCAGTCAAAGAATTTTCATCTCCGCTCCTCATTCGTGAGTCCGTCACTCCCGAGTCTTAATGTTCGCGTTCTCATACGGGCGGCGAGTTATATGGCAGAAGTGTGATTACGAGCGGGCAAAAACTTAACAGGATAATGTAAGTATACGACAGCAACTTGCTTTTTTGTCCACAGCCTTTTTCAAGCAGTTTGCCTTGCGACTCTATTACGTTACGGATGAGTGAAGTATTCCTCAGTCACAAGAATCTTATTCAGTCTATTATAATACCTAGTTGAAAACTGCTCAAACGCCAATTATTCACAGCCCAATAGGACGAGTTTGGCATTGAAAAGAGCAAACACACAAACATAGAGGACATATTGTGTAATGTTCCCTTCTGAGAAACTGCAAAAAATTGCGATTTACCTGTATATACTTTCATTTTCTACGCGTTGTTATCCTCGCTTTAACAGCTAACTCTCGAAACTCAACGTCGCATAGGTATAATATACCCTGCGGAGCGCTTTAAAACTTATTTACAAACGGCTTCGAGGATCTCCTTACAGTTTTCTGCAACCGTCGGCACTCGAAACTCTCAATGGACGGTAGTGAAGAAAAAAAAGCGTACACGGTGCTCCCCATTCACTCCCCTCAATGTTCGCAGACCCCCGAGCGACATTGACTTTGCCAGCAGGACACATTCTTGAACTAATTGTCTGCTTATGAGAACGATTCCTCCAGCATCCTCCGACAAACGGAAAAAATCTGGGATAATAGGAGGGACACCGACAACCTCCGGTGGGAAGCTGTAGCTAAGCGAGAGAAAAATCACGCGGGAAAGTGTATGCGCGCGGGGTTGAATTTCCCAGGGAATGACCGCATGCGTTTGCCCCTCTCTTTCGCCCGTTCGAAAATTCTCTCACCCTCTCGCGCGCGCGCGCACGCGCAGGAAAGAGAGTATAATGCTATGCGTATACGCTACCATTGCAGCGAGAGAGTGAGAGAGTGTCGAGACTCCCATGAATCTGTGGGGGTCCGCAGCACCTGCCCCTGTGTATGCCGTTGGATGCTGTACCGAAAACGTTTAGTTCGTCGTTCCGTCCGAATCCAGTATGTATGTGGCCACTGTTGAGAGGAGTGAGAGAGAGAGAGAGAGAGAGAGAGAGAGAGAGAGAGAGAACGAGACGAGAAGGGAAAAGGGTAACTCGAGACTGCAGCTAGTATATTCGGAGATCGTATAAGCGTGACTAATCAATTCCTGTTTCTCACATAAGATTCTGGCAGATCAGTGCTAAGCGACCGGCCACTGGTTCTTCTCACCTTTTTTCGTGAACCCATGTGGTTTTTTTTTTCATTATACCACCCCAAAAAAATATCGTTACGTTTCTTTTTTTCTCCCAACAAATTTCCATATTCTCATTGTATTTGCTTGCGACGTGAGACTTAATCGACACGAGAAGTAAATCAATGATGTAGACGTGTATAGTACTAGAAAGATAATTAGATCAGATTATATCTCGAGCAGCGTAGTGTTTATTTTCTCACATGAGTGGCTGACGTCTATGAAGCCACTCACCTCGTGAACGAAAAGTAAACATTAGCAGCATCCTCTCGGATGAATAGCTTAAACAGTGATCTGACGATCTCCACACGACAGCTTCCAACCACAGCTTCCAACAGAATTTTGACGTTTCCCACGCGCGCGCGCGCGCGCGCTTCGTTCACTCGGACCTAGATCTCTTACAGCTAATTATATGAATCAGCAAATCTTTGTGCTTTCGCATGCGGAGCTACTTCCGTAAGCTAAAAATGCAACAGCCACATGTACAATTGTGTGTTAATAGCATTAGGCACAGTATGAAAAAGATTAACATTGACGCCGATCATAAATTCTTTGGAAGCAAAGCTTAATCGAATTACAGCGTGAGCTTCGTTGAAACCGGCTCATTGCGCTTAACAATTTCGCGATTCGATCCACTCGCTCTTTACGATGGATTCCATAAGGGACAATCGCAGCTCGATTGTGACGTATCGCCAATCTCCTTTGCGAACTTTTATCCTCTACCTTTTGTTCGTTGCACTATTGTGCTCGAGACCCAAAATAGCGTTCCAATTTCTACTTCTCGAAAGCTTCACACTCGTACTATCTGAGCGAATCGGAGAAAGATCGCTCGCCCTTGCCGAGAGACCGAATCTCAGCTTTATCCGAATCGTATCGTCGTCGTTGTCTCGTGCACATACACATATGAGAGTCGCGACAAGCAGGAGTTTACATACGGAGGCAGTACGCTCCACTTTCGATTTTAGACCACCAACGATGATAATTATCAGCCGAGAGGCGCGGGTATAGGCGATATCTCGCGTTGCGGCTCATCTTATCCCCCGCAATCTGCTTATACACAGCGGCAAAATCGCCGATACGTATTGCAGCACGTATAACAAGCAAGTCTCTTTCTCTCGCATCGAACGATGGCGCGCGTGCGCGCGCGATGTGTCTCTCCAGTTCTCACGCGGGGCTTACACGAGAAAGCGATCCCTTCGTCTCTTTCTCTTTGGAGCATGCGACTTTTACCCGCGTTGTGGTGAGAGACAGAAAGAGAGAAAAGACTATTTTTTCTTCTCTATCTGGGCTTTTCTTTTCCCCAGCTTTCTCCCTTTGGCTTACTTTTTCCTTTTTTCATCTCCGAGCGTATCAGGCTTGGAAAATTCATGAAAGCTATAAATATCTAGTACCGCAGTGGACGTTTATTTCCAATTTCGCGAATCAATCAAGCTGCAGCGAGCGGATAGAAAAGCCCGCGAGCGCTTGTAGAGATTCTAATCTTGATCGACAGCGAGTCCGCTCACGGACAGGTCGTTCGGCGGCGTCCTCTCACCCACAACTCGTCCGTCTTTATCGCGCGTGAGTGAACGCTCTCTCCGCGGGATCGCGCGTAAAATCGCGATAAATTCGCACTTTTTTGCACCACGCGGAGACCACGATAAATTACTGGACGCGCGAGCGCGCTCATCCCGTAAAATAAAGCCGTAGCGGAACACGTACACCGCCCGCCTTGTTTCGCGCCATTCTACACGATTCTTGCGCGCCTGGCCTATCGAAAAAGGCCCGCGCGCACCGGGAAAATCGTTTACGAACATTGCTCGATCCGTATGCACACGTCGTTATCCGCGAAAATCACGACGCTTGTCTCTCGAGTCGATTCTTATTTTTCGCCTTGCTATAGTACTATACTGGCTCATCGTCGCCTATCTTTTCGCGAATTCTCCGGGTCTCGTGTAAGTCGAGAGATTTTTTCGTCGAGGCCACGTGAGCTAACGACGAAATTTTGATAAACGGGACCTCGTGTGAACTGCAACGCGCACACCCTCGTCGACGCCCTCTGCTTGTTCGAGAGTAATTTATCCGTGAAATAAGGCGAAAGTGGTGTCTCGAACATGACATACCCCCCCCCCCCTCCTCCTCCTCTCAACAAGCCATGCGCATTGTCTTGTACAGAGCGCCTACCTGACCCACAGTCAACAGTCACTTCCTCGACAGAAATGAACCGTTAACGTCGCGTTCTCATCTCTCAACGGTTCTGGAGACGACCGCGCGCGGATAAATCTCGACCCAATAAAAAATAATAAAGATTACACACAATATCCCGGTGCATCGCAACCCTCGAGTAAAAAAACGGCTAGGAGAGAAAAAAAAGTCGAGTCCTTCCGTTAGATTTCCATTAGCCCTTGAAAAAGTGTACACGGATCGCGCGGAGTACATATAGGTACGGCGCAAAAAGTCCGCTGCTCTCCGTGGCGCCGAGAGAGCGCAGCCTCTGAAAAGCGAGCTAAGCCCGCTTGTCCTGTCTCTCTCTCTCTCTCTCTCTCTCTCTCTCTCTCTGTCTCTCACGCGCACGAGAGAATGCTCTATTCGCGAGAGCTCGAAAATCTTCCCATAAGGAGCAACAGGTAGGTATCCAGTTTCCATTGAGCGACAGGTAGCTCTCTCGGCTCATTCGCGCGCGATGCACCACGGCAGTGTGCCGTCAATGCACGAGGCTGAGTCAGAGAAGGAGAGAGAGAGAGAGATGAACCTTTTCTCTCAAAGGAAACGCGCGTCAAAAGGAAGAGCGCATAGTGGGGAGACTGTGGATGCACGGTCCGCCCATATATAAGTAGATTAATGTATGCAAAAATCTTCGGGCTCGAATTTTTCCCACACCGGAACAAGTGAGAGGGAGCGAGTCCTGTGTGGTTGCTGCTTCTCGTATTTCACCTGTGCTCTAGCGCGAGCTATCCTCCCTTTCTCATCGATCCATCCCCGTATACACACTCTCGCTTTATATACCTATACTAGCGATTAGTGTGTCTTTTAAAGTGCAACGCCGCTCTGAGAGAAAGAGATGCTTTCCCCGGTGCATGGCCTAGCCGTTGAGGCACTTTTTCCCAGGGATGCACAGGAAGAGCTGAAATTTTTTTTCGAGCGGCCACTGTTTCTCCTCTGCTCGTGCGATGATGTAGGGGTAAACGATGAATTAGAATTTAAACGCTTGTTCAATCTCGCGCCGTATCCACTTCTGCTGCGTTTAATAAGTTATGACGTATTGGATGACAACTCGGGATGATTACGATCGTAAATTCTAAATCAAAAATTCTAAATACTTGAAAATTTATCTACGCTATTCCAGTGAAAGCAAATCTGGATAACGTATTACGAAAAATGAAGCTTTCTCAGATTTTACGTAATAATCCTCGCATACCGACACCTGTAGCGTCCGGCGATCGTTTACGAGAGGACTATACTCGCTGAGAGAGAGAGAGAACCTCGACCGATCGTATCTGCGGCAGAGAGCCTCAACCGCAGATTATGAACTGCCTGGGTTTTACGTTAATTCTCAGAATCGAGCGTGCCAAGTCTCGACAAGTGTATGCTCGAATAATGAGAGAAAGAAGGAGGAGAAAATCCGAGAACTCGGCGATTATCATTGTCTTGCATTAATTTATCATTATGCGCGAACGTAAATTTGCGGTTGAATAAAGTACGTAATAATTTTTTTTTCTGAGTAAATAAAAATTATACGTAGTATTATCGAAATGAAATGAGATTCGTACGCTAACGGTGCAGACGAGCAGAAATAATGAACTTGTAGTTTTCGGCCGAGAGTGGAAAAATTGGAGAATTTAAATACACGCCATTTTTTGTTTTTTCCTTTTTTTTTACTCCGAGTACCCGAGATTTTTTCCCAGCATTTTTCGAATACCCGAGAAACAAGGTAATGAGGATTGAGAGAAAAACATACAGGCGGAAGGGTTTTAGGGTTTTTTTGCGGCCTCTTAAAATATTTGCACGTAGTTCAGCAAATTGGACGATTCTTTTTCATGCTTTGAAACGTACGCTTACGGCCACTAAGTAGTTTGTATTATTTCTAAAGCATGATACGGGTTTAAAAAGAAATAAAAAAGGAAATATCGCGTAGACCGCAGGATTTCAAAGTAGTTCACGTGTACAGTATGCACATTCGTTCGGATTACTCTGATATCTTGTAATTTTCCAAGACGCACATACACATTTGAGACGAGTAGGAAACATTTTTTTCCCTGATTGAAATGCTCAGCCTTCTTCATTATTTATTCACGCCTCCAAATCACGAGAGAACCGGCATTAAATGCCCCGCGGATTTTCATTTACGCGCGCTACTTTAAACCGCCGTGACCATAACCACGCGCATGACCCGTTAGTGGCTGCGCTCAAGACAGTCCGCAAATGAGTCGATCAAGCGTAGACTATGCCCCGTTTAGACGGATCTCTTTCTCTCTCTCTTGCTATCTCTCTCTCCTGTTCACCTCGTTTACAAAACTGCACATACTTGAGACTACAGAAACCGCAAAATTTTTCCGTCTTTTCCGCTACGAGAGCGTATGATGAACCTCTTTAAAACGGTTCTCCTATATACAGTCGGTTTCAAAAGTTTCCGAAGAATTGGATATGAGACTCGGAAATTAATAGAGATTGAGAATCTTATAGATATATGTAGTTATATAAAGTAGTTCACAGTATCCTGGAAGGAACTTGTGGGTTTGTACTCGCTAACATTTGAAATAGTGGAAAATTGGTTATTTCTTGATAGTGAAATTATTTGTACTTCTGCTTTTGTACACTTATGGTTGATTAATATATTCAGTAAACAGAAAGAAAATAAAATTAATCTTATATAGTGAATATTCATTATTTAATATAATTTATGTCGTTATTAGAACTAACTATTCTGTCATGACAATTTTCAGTACCTAAAAAAGAATAGCCATATGCCTTGACAATAACTATGCAAAATCTTTCGGATCAAAATTGAGTCTTGAACATGAAACAATTATTAATTATTGTGTGTTTTAGGATGAATATGTATTCTTTTATTTGTAAATGTGAAACAAGATAATTTATAAAAATAAATTCCCTGAAATAGTAAACTCAGTTACTTGTACATGAGCTGATTAACAAAAATAATTATAAATAATATTATAATATATCAGGCGATATTTATCATTAGAGAAACTAATACAACGTAGAAAACTAGTTGATACATATTAATTATAAAAGTAGCTTAAAATAAACAGATATAACGCATTTATTTATTTTATTTTCTTTACAACATTTCTTGCTTAAATATTTCAGTTCAATAGATAAGCTAGTATATAATTAAAAATTTATTATTAATATTATTATTATAATTATTATTGTCAGCTGTAAGATAATCTGTTAATGTACATTTTATGCAAAAAAAAAATATTTATATGCCTTTTTAATTTCACTATTTAATAAAATTTAGTCACATCTATTACAATAGGAAATTTGTTTATTATCAAGTGTCACGTTTATCAAACCTGAATAATGGTATTATTTACCATTTGATATAAATTTATTAACAAATTAAATTATTCTCACGTACTGAAACAGTGAACATTCCCTACTTTCGCGTTAGTTGCACCATTCTGACTTTTACAAATATCGAATATAATCTTCAAAATAGTGAATTTCTCTATTCCAAATTTAGAGAGTAGGTAGACTGGTATATAGAAAAAAACGTATATCCACTGCGCGAACTCAGTCGTTTGGTAAATTGCTCGTTGGGGGCAAAAGCACAGCAGCAGCAGAAGACGACCTATAAAGACTCCACAACTCGTCGCCAATGCGTTGGCCGGGACTAAATGGAAGGCGGTTTCCCACAAGCTTAAACTTGTACTATACGTCGGACGTATTTATATACGTGTGTATGTGTGCACTTATTCCCGCGAGCTTGACTCCCGCTTGGAGAGTTGCTTTATTTTATGGTTTTTCGAGACAATGTTCTTACGGTGCGCGCAAAACGCCATACGCCTGCATATGGGCTGCTGCTGCCATTGTCTCTCGCGCGAGCTGCACCGACCCCATCTCGACCCGGACTCGCTACTTTATTCCCCGCATTAAAAGCGAGCAGCAGCAGAAATCTCTTTCTCTCTCGCTCTCTCGCTCTCTCTCGTTCGCCTTTTCACTGCCGTCGCCGTTGCTACTACCTCCCGAATTCATTCCGACCTTAAGGAGCTAATAATTTTTAGCCTCTAGCAAAAAGATTCGCTTCTTTGTTTTTTTTTTCTTGTTAAGTCTACCTCTCAGTATACGCTAGTCCATCTTTTACTGTTCTCGAGAAGCTGAGCTGGACGAGAATGTTTTTAAATCGACTCATTGTCTTATTCTTCGAGATTGCATCCTCTCGATTCCACTGATAGAAATGCTACGGGGATGCGTTTCTTATTGATGACTTTTACTTGCATTAGTACGTTGTCCCACACGTATTGATTATGTTTCATTAGAAGGAGAAGGAATAACGGACACGTGTCTCAATCCTATAATCAGTGGCAATCCGCGCACTCCCTTATACGATAAATCCTGCGACTATCCAGCTGAATTACTCGACGCGTATATTACGCGAGGCGCGAACTTTGAAAATTATGCTCGAGAGAGTGCAGTGTCCTTTTTTTATCTCTCTCTCTCTCTCTCTCTCTCTCTCTCTCTCTCTCTCGTTCATCGGGAGTAGGTATGTATATACACAAGAGAGAAAGAGAAACGCACGCGATAAAATCTAGCGCTACTTTATGAGCTGCGGGCGATTCTTTACGAGGCGCTGAGAGAGAATCCTCTCCGTGCATTCGTATATATATTTAAAACTTTTCGACGCGGCCATTTTTTTCGAACTGCTGCGGTAAGCAAGAGAAAGAAAGAAAGAGAGAGAGAGAGAGAGAGAGAGAGGGAAATCGATACGTAGAGATACGAATTTTTGTTGTACTCTCGAGTATCAACGTCAGTGCGCGTCAGAGCATTGCTGTTGCTTTATAGCTGCTGCCAAATTTTGGATGTAAATGGACGACTTTAAGATTATTATCTCTTAAGAGCTGCTGGATCGTTTATTAACGCGTCTCTCTTTCTCTCTCCCTCTACGTGTGTCGCGCGCGTAATGCGAGTGTCTCCCCCTCCCTTATTCTCTTCTTCCTTGTACTTCTTATATCGAAAAGTGATCGTTCCCTTTTCCCGACAATTCTCCTGTGTATAACGTATGGAACGTCTTCTTTGTCCCAACTATTTTCTTTTTTACCTATCAATTTCCTTCGCCAAGCTCTCTTTCACACACTCTTAAATAACTAATACAAAATATTTATCTTCACTATGAGTTGTGTTTAAACAAAGCGATCGTAAAAATCGATTAAAGCATTCCATTGAACTGATTTAATTCATTTATTTATTTAACTTATTTGAAATGTTGACTTCGTAAAACTAACAGATAACTGTAATTATAATCGGGTTTAAATAAATGAATAAAAAATAAAACTCATAGAAAATGAACAACGTCAGATGTATTTCGAGACGTTTTCACATTGTCATATTTTAAAATGAACAAGCCAATCAAGAGCTACATATAGGATTTAAACGTTCCCGCAACAACCAATCAGAGAACGAAGCCAAATGCTCGCTCATCTCTTTTTTAGACGAGAATAAGAACGCTTCTGCTTCTCTACACTGCTTGTTTATGGTTGACGAGACGAGGCGAAGGATAATGGAATGGTTTCGCGCACCGGCTTCGTTCTTCGCGCAATATCCTTGTCGCGCTACGAGGAAGTGTCGCGCCATTTACCGAAAAAAAACAGCAAAAAGTCGAGAATATCCCGCTGTATATAAGCAGTTTATTTCAATCAGAGAGCCACAAATCTCCCGGCAAGCGTATAAGCGCGCTTCGTCACGCCGGCTCGTACTATTTATTGAAACAAGTGCTAAAAGTGCGCTAATAAAGATAAATTGTCATTTCGAAGATGTGAGCCTGGCTATAAATATAATCTCCTCGTGATTTTTTTTTTACTTATTTCATCTTATATCTTCTCGTTTGGTCTTACTAGTGTATATAACAGCGATGGATTTCTCTTCGTACGGGAAATTGCAAACTATGTATAGCGTTCAGAGGCGCGCAAAGTTCCGTTCGTTGAATTACACAGAATCTACGTCGCAGTATGTCCCCAACGGTGGTCCCCCTTATCATTGTCATTACAACTAACCGAGGCTTCTTTTTTGCAGACTCCCGTGCCGATATAATACACCGGCGGCGTCTGCGGGGGTTTGCATAATAAATCAGCGAGCTATATTATACAGGTCCGAAAATAAGACCAGAGCATATGGCATATAGCATCGTCGTTCCGACGACGATACACGCATGTGTATATATACGTATACGTATATATATATATATGTATATGTAAGTACGCAGAGGTTTAATAAACCGGTGAGAATTAGCCGCGGCGCTGAGCGAGAAACCGCTGCTTCGACTAATACGTGAATTAAAGTTCCTCGTAGCATAGCTTCTTGTTCCGCGTCTGCCTTAAGGGAAGGGAAAAACTCGTGGGTTGCGCATATATACGAGGAGAACTTGTTCCGACTTAACGAACGGACGGAGATAGAAGAGAGGAGGCTGCTACCGCACACCCGCGGCGATCGCTAATTGCATCTATTAACGCTTTATAACTCGCCGCCGGTGTACATATATACCCACGTCAAAGTTTCATGCGGAAATACGCACATGTCCTCTATGTGCGGCTACTCGTGTTTACCTCTCTGGGAAAATCGAGATCGAGGCAGAAGCGAGATTTTTAATCGCGCATTAGTTGATTTACGATGAGAATCTTGCGCTTCGATCGTCGATTTGCGTATTTTCTCGCTGCTGGATAAACTTCTCTTTTTCCATTGAGATTATGCAACCTAAAGGTATTAGTTTATCAGCTATACTGGGATAAAGTGATTACGCGCGTGCTCGCGTTTTCGTATAGTAATTGAAGATTCGCCGTGTATCGGATTGCACGGCGGAACTCTTCTTTTTCTCGTGTATAAAGTGCTCAATTAATATACACGCTGTGCACTCCGCTCGTGTAATTTTTCTCGCTTTTCAATCGCGCCAGTTAATATTTCCAGGAAACTTGTTTATCCGCGAGCTTTATTGCACAATTAAGTGATTGCAATTGAGGAGTAATTCAAGCTGTCAAATTATAATCTCTGCCAGCGCAGATATTAACGATCGGGAGGACGTTGCGTAATACCGCTGTGACAGCAGCTATTTCGTTAGAAATCGGCTATTTAGGAGCTCACCAAAGTACTTTCTGCCAAAAATCTTGAAAAAAAGTGGAAATATTTGAAATTCCGAGGGTCGATAACGGGTTCGCGAGCAACGATTCCCAGAAGGAAAAGAAATAGCGTCGCTGAGGTGTGAGAAACCGGCCGCCAACCGCGAGAGGGCATAGGACACATTGTTCTCTCTGTCGGACGAATCGAAAGAGGGTTATGGTAACTAAATTACGCGGCAGGACTTTTTTCGCTTTTACTTTCTCCTTTGGGACTGTCCAGAGGTACAAAGAAAGTTCGACAGGAAAACAATTCGATTCGACAAAAACAACAGATATAGCGAGGCGTAACTTAATCAATTGATTCGTCCGGCTCGTCTTACTCCCAAAAATACGATGCTTACCTTGCGATAGCAGCAGCGGCGGCAGTGGCAGCGGCGGCAGCGGTAGCGGCGACTACCGCAGCAAGGGTCCGCGACGAATCTCAAGAGGCCCACTTTCATGGAAATAACATTCGCGCGCGAGAGAAGACAGACGGGCTTCGGTGTTTTACAAGTTCGGCTCGCTCGTTCTGCTGCTGTAATGCATCGTTTCGGACTTTTTCAGGGTATAAGCAGACGCGCGAGAGATCCGGAAAAAAAATTTCGTGAAACCTTATCCCCGCACTCGTCGCGCGGCCGCTCATGAAAACAATTATCTCGACGCGTTCGTTATATAGCGAAAAGTAGAAAAATTCCAGCTCAGTCGCAAGAAGGCCGAAGGCCAATTAAAATCTCCTTTGAAATATTGTCCTTATGGTGTGTCCAGCGCGCTTTATCGTCGAGTGGCTATCTTTTTACCGTTAAAGTCGTGTCTCTCTCTCTCTCTCTCTCTCTCTCTTATTCTCTGTTCTCCCGCGACTTATAATTATTCCCGAGCCGTGTCGATATTAACCGCGCTCACGACCTGTGCGCTACAGGTGCAGTTTTTTTTTCCGAAAATCCTGATGCGCCAGAGTCGACGAAACAACGCCGCTGCCGAGCGATTAAGAGGTTATCTGGCGCACACCTTAGCCAATCCTACACCCCTTCTCGGCACTAACAGCCGTCTCACGACTTGGCGCCTCGCGCGCTCGATAATTGCCCTTTCTGGATCAGAGAGCTGCTCACGGCCGGGCATAAAGTGCACACTATGCGAGACCTTCTTAAATAATCTCGACTGCCGATCGCGGGTCGTTATGCGCGCGCGGGCTCGCGATACCGCGCACGAGGTGTGTGGCATTCGGGGGAGTCCGTAATATATAATATACCCTCCGCGTACAGGCCGCGCGCTGAGAGTGTCAACGTCATTAAAAGCTTCAGCGCGTATATGCGGAGGAAGAGCTACCTATACTCTTGAGATATAGCGACAGGTTGTGGGATGTATCTATAGAAGTGAGTGAGTTAGCCTTTCTTCCAATGACTTCTTATTCGTTATCAATCAAATTCACTACTTCTGAAAATCATAATGGGCTAACTATTAGCGAATTTTCGCTATTTCAATAAGTGAAAATCATTTACTAAATGGAAAAGAATGTATGGTAAATATTTCACCAGACTATATATCAAGAATACTTCAAATATATTACACCTAATAAGATCCAATCCAAATAAGCACTTTTTGGATTGGATCTTATGAAAAAAATCATACTTCGAAAGATAAGTTGTTCATGGAAGTTTACCTACACTGCATACAAATGTATAGACAACTGCGTTTACCTCGTATAGTATTGAATTATGTAATTTTTCTGGTTAAAAATAAATAAATTCGCATTTGATTATCCTGACGTAGGGCTTTTAATCTGATTATGAACAAATCGCAAGTAACCCATGTTTAAAAGGAAGAAATTTTGTTTTTCTTTCTTTTTAACAAATACTATTACGAAGAAACTTTAGAAAATAGCAAATGATATCATTATTAATTTAGATGAACGTTAATTTGTCAGTGTACTTGATACCAGAAAAAACCCACGTCACAGAAAAAAGACAGCCTAATACGTACAGTGCTTCTGGGCTTTGCTCACTCATGTAAGAATTTAATTTTCGCATTTTTAGTCGGTTACTACGGGTTTTTGAGCCCCGTAATAAGCCAATCTTCACCAAACTGTGCTTAAAATACTCTTTTAGGGTAGCGCCATGTACTAAGTGGAACACTTTTTTTTATTATTCAGTGTGCTTGTAAGAGATATGTAAATAAGTTAATAATAGCATATCATACATAAATAATTTCGTCGTTTCACAGGCTAATCCCCTTTATTACATTATAAAATTACTTATATATCTGTATACTTAAGGGGGTTTTACGCTTATTCCCTCTGGGGACTTTGAATGTCTGCATCAAAAACATAATATTGTTAGAAATCTAAACTTTTATTCGAAAAATATATTATTAATAAACACTACTTAATGAGACCCATCAAAAATTTCATTTGCTTGAAAAAAAACAACAAAAAGATGCTTTTTCATTCTGAGACTCATGAAGTTGGTCTCATTAAATAATCTTTTTTAATAGCTTTCTCTTAAAAAAGTTTAGCTATCTAGCAATATTACATTTTTTGTTACACATATTGAAAATAAGGAGGAAGTAACCGTAAACCCCCCTTAATAATAAAGTATCCACTAATTCACAAGTAAATATGATTTCTCTCTCTCTCTCTCTCTCTCTGTCTTTCTCTAAAATAGTGATTTTATCACTATTTCAGATTTATAGAGCAGACGGTTTCATACTTATACACGGCTCTTTTCGTCTTTGAAGGCGCAATTAAGAACATAGTGTACGCGAAACGTCGAGTGGTCGGAAGGATAAATCATCTGTGTAATTTATCCGCTAATCGGTGGCGCATCTATACCGATCTAAATTTATCTAACTATCTATACAAGCTTAGGCATAGCTATGCAGAACGAGCGGATCGTGCGCGAAGGCTCAGCGAAAACGTGTCACCGTACAAGTCACGGCCGTAGCGCGATTTTCTCGCTCAGGAAATAAACTGCGCGCGTTTATGTGGAGGTGCGATTACTTTGTTTTGACACGTGCAATTTTAAAGGCTCTCGCGAGAAATTTCGTAATTAAGTGCCTTCGATTTGTCAGATCAGTCCTCGCTCATCTGAGTCTATAAATCAAGCACGAAGCCGCCGTATGGCCGTGTGATATCTCTATTTTGAATGCTCGCGCGCAAACTTAGGACTCGCGATTACACGAGCATATTTTCTCTCGTCGTTATGAATTGTGGACATAGATAGAGGGAACGAGATTCCTCATAGGCATTCGGTGTAAGTGCAGCGACAAATTTCCACGCTGCTAGTCACTTTTATATGCAAACTCTATCTCATTCTCGCTTGTTCGTCATTCGCTTAACAGTCCGCCTGGATTAGCGCGCGTTTCCTCGACTGTCGCTCCATTAAAGCTGAGCATAATCAGTATCACGCCCTCGCTCTCAGAGGCGATCAGAGAATAGCCAAGCTTGAGAAGTATATCAGCAGCCACCAGGGACAATGTCGCTACTCGCATATTCCTATCTGCACCGGCTCTATTTCACTAAGAACGAATGTTACAACGATAGCGCAATACTGTAGACTCCTGAGCTGCTACGGATAGAGACCGTATCGCTTCGCGCGTTCATCCCCGAGCGCACGTGTCGCGCTCTACATATCGGCTCGTTGCTCTCGCTTGTACTCGACTAACGGATCTCGCGGATACAAGCTTGCTTTTCTACAATTTTCCGACAAACAGCTCTTTCGCTTATCTTTGCCGTCGAGGAAATGATTAATTCGCGATCATTTCGTGTAGACTCGGAAGTCTCGCCAAAGTGGAGCACGCGAAAAAGGCGAGACGCGTCTAAAATTACGCTCGCCTTGGTTTTTTTTATTTACGCCGACATACCTACGAAATTTCGTGAGAATCTTTCGTCCTTTCCCAGCGCGATCTTTTCCTAATACGCCGAAGAGTGTTCTTAAGTAGAGCACGAGAGGTTTGGGCGTAGGTTACGAAACTACGAATTATACCCTCGACCAGAAGAGATTCCGCGTGCGCTGTGTTGTCTCTCGGCATAGCGATGCGTGCGATGTTGCTGGATATATATATATGTGTGTAATAGGGATTGGAGAGGCGGATTTTTGGCTACCGTTTTGAATATGGAATGGACGGTAGTTTAAAGATTCTTAGGAAGAGTATAGTCATCACGATTGAATGAATAACGTCTGACCCAGAAAGCAAGGCGAATAAATAAGTATACGTATCCCTTGGCAATTCGCACTCGATGCACCCAGATTTTTCGAGCAATTTGTTTTACACCGATTTGCAAGCGTAATTTTACACCTGCGCTCTTCTATTTTGCATTTTTCAGTAACCGACGATTACACGATCAGGTCGCCAGCTTACAATTTGCGCATATCGATCTTTCACGGAAAGCCTCTTTGATAGCATGAGCGAGTGACTGAGGCTCGAATTCACGCCCAGCTCTTGCGAACGATTAACATTCCTCGTCGCCTTAGGGAGCTTCAAAATCACGCGCATCATGGGGGAGGTATTAAAGCTTCACCGTTACATTAAGCCAGCAACGGGAACAACGAGCGGCTCCTCGCGTTTATTGACAAAGCATGACACCGGTAATTAAGCGGCTAATTAACGGTCGTACGGAGGCGGAGACTTTTTATTACACAGTCGAGTGCAGCAAGAAGAAAAAGAAGGAGAAAATAATTTTTCGCTCGGCAGTTGTATAAATCTGAATGCGAGGTACGTCGATTGGTAATGTATAGAGGCCTCGATTTCAGCGGAGCAAAAACGAAGCAGCTCGTCGATGTTGGTTCCCAAAGAGGTAAGCTCACCTTCTCCTCCTTCTCCTCGTTAAATATCCCACTTCTCGAGCGTATAGTCCCTCTCAGGTATACGTACTCTCAGCGAATGCTAAAATTCTCGTCTGTCCCAATTAGCATATATACGCGGCCGTCGCGAAATACACCTGCTGCCGCCGCTGGCAGGTGTTGCACCTGTTTCACCGAGATGGGGTGTTGCGCGGCCTTCTCTCGTGCTCTCGCGATTCTATACGTGTGCGTGTGTGCGCGTGTGTGTACGTGTCTATATGTATATACACATCGTCGATGATGCGGTACGACTGACTTCCGACGCCGCTTTCTACATGTATAGAGACGACGATGGGATATGTGGGAATCGGTCGGAGGAAAGTGAACGAGTGGGCTCTCCATCGTTCGCAACCTCGACTGGACAAGTGCTGCTGCTGCTATGGCACAGGTGCACCTGTGCTTCGCTGAGCGCATAATGAACACACTTCTGATTTCACCGAGTTTTCGAATGTTTTTCAGATCGAGTTTTACAAAAGTGTCCCTGTATACGGGAATGAAAAAGAAAAAGGTTGGGTAAAATTTTAATTGCCTACAAGATCCTCTATCAGAAAAGATCCGCGCGTGCGGCGTATAATTATACAGCTTCGGTACGCGCGATACATGCAGAGTTTGTGTATATACGAGTTCGCGAGGAGGTATGTCTTTCTGGTTTCGCGAGAGAGGCGACTTTTGGCCCGCCTCGATTGTACGCAAATATATATACACGCGTACACGGGCGATTTGTATCGGTCGAAAGAAATAAATCTCGCGCAATTAATTGGTAGCTCTTGTATATACTCGAGGATGGTCCGATGCGAAACCGTACGTAAGGTGGCCTCCTCCGTTTAAAACTCGAAAACTTAGCTTATACGAGCTTGTACGGAACGCGCGACGAATTCGCTCAGACCGAGTTTCTCTTTTCGCTTATTCGGACAAGCTGCTGGCGCCATATACACAAACCGGCGCTGTGGATATAATGTAAACTGGTGTGCGCGTGTATACATAAGTGTGTGTCGAGCAGCGCGTTATGAGATTGTTTGTTAGTTCGGTTATTTATGACTCGATCTACTTTGGATCCGGTTGATGCAACTTTTGCCACGTCGATGTTGTAATTTATGGCCGAACCCGTTGATTTGTGAAATCGAGCAAAAATGCACTGTATTAATTTGTTTATTTAGCGTTAATCGCAGAACCGTTACACGCAAGAAAGCACCAGCTTTCTCACAGTCGAAGCGAGTCATTCATTAACGTAATAGGCGCGAGTATAGCTTAGCGACGCAGTTGACGCTCACAATACAGCGCGTTTAGCATAATTAGCATTAGGTCCGAGCTATCGCTCGCAATCGCCGGCAGCAGCGGCCCGTTCGCATCTGTAGTACGGAGGCACCTTGTAAAAGCTCCCGTGAGAGAGATCGAGCCAAACCGAATGATAATACGGGCGGAAGAGGTAGGCGCGAACGCGCAGCAACCGCCGCCTCGAGCCAGATGCTTATATTATATGACGAGCTCCGAAGGAGTTGAAGTGCCGCGGAGTAAACAACGTTTTATTTTATTAGTTTCTTTTCTCTTATTCAAAGACGTACACCCATCTTTTTCTCTCGTCGCGATAAAAACATTCGGTACAGTGCAGAGTCATAACCGAGCGTTCGAAAAAGTGCATTGGCAAAAAGGATAATGCGACGATGAGCGACGGAAAGAGAGAGTATAAAAGAGAAGAGAAAGAGTAAGGAGAAGAAGAGGAAGAGGACCAGCAGCGTACGGTGTTACCGAGCTGCACGTGGCGGTGTGGGTGAGCGCACGGAGCTGCTTAGGGTCAAGCGAGTTCAATTCGTCGAACCTGCAGCAGCAGCAGCAGCGGCAGCAACAGCAGGAGCAGCGAGAGCAGCCTCACCACCAAAGTCGTTCCTCGTATTTGGCTGTGAAAACGATCGGTCTCTCCGACACCCATGTATATGTTCGAGGCGCGAGACGACGACGCCTCTTCGCGCGGATTCCATCGGTTATCTCCTTACACGACTCGCAAGCGAACGAACAGTCGAATAAAATAAAACATATCGCTGCCTCGATTTTTTTCTCTCCTCATCCTCCTGTCTGAAACACGCTTTTCTCTCTGTCTCGCTCTCTCGTAAGCTGGAAGAGCATTGTTTTTTTATTCGCTTAACTTAGTATTCATCGAGTTATGATATTAAGATCGGGACCGTATAGCGACACACATAAAATTATGTTAATGCAACAAAACGCTGGCACTCGTTTGCATTAACCGAGTCATGCGTCGTCGTCCGTTGACCGAGACCACTCCCGCGTTCGCGAGTGTAAGAGACAGAGCGAACACGAGGCTGCGACGTGTGCAGTGCTTTATTTGATTCTTTTGATTCGATGTGGCCCACCCGCTCTACAGGTGTATTCCCGCCGCGCCTGTAACAGACCTAAGAGTAAGAGGGAGAGGAAGAAAGAGAGAGAGAGACAGAGAGAATTAGAAGTCGGAGAACCGGACTGTTCACAAAGGCCCTAATAATGAATCATAATGAACGAAGCCGCTCATAATATAATGCATACGTTCGCAGATTTCGCACGCATGCATTGGAGAGAGAGAGAGAGAGAGAGAGACAAGGAGGCAGGACAAGTTACTTTCATATGCAAAAGCGCAAGCTTTGACGCGGTGTTATTGTTGCTTCTCGTCTGCGTTTTTCTCCATCGAAATTAACATCTTGAGAGATCTCGGCCAGTTTCGACTACTGGATAAGTCCGCCGCGCCGATCTACATTATTTATGACCCTTTACATTCAAAGATTAATAATAAAATCCTGGCAATACGCGCAAACACACGGGCACGTACTTCAAATGCGGATATTTAAGTATAGAAAAGAGAAAGAGAGGGTTGCGAGACGCGGAGAGAAGTAACCGTACTGCGACTACAATGACAAAACGCCGGATCTCGCCGACTGGTTGTAACTATTAATGACGATCGATGACGGCCGCTTGAGAGGATATACGCATATACGCGTTGCATATTTACTCTTGCCCCGTCCACGTCGTGTTCGTTCTTTTTCAGAGAGAGGGAGAGAGAGAGAGAAAGGAACAACAATCTCGGAGTCTCTCATTGTGCGCATTTCTCATGCAGTCGTCATAATTTTTTACCCGCGCGCCGAACATCGCCCGCTGCTGCCGTTGCCGTTGCACCTCTATGCAACGCGAAATAAAAAATATCAACGAACGCGAAAAGAGGTCAGGACGTTCGAACGAATCGATTTTTTCCGCAGTTTCCAACGCTCGTACAGTGTACTCTCGCGCCGGGGTTTCAATATACATTCCTGCTGTGTCCCGGCGGATAAACAAAAGAAATAATCGGAAGCGCCTGGCAAACCGAATGATTCGCCCAGCGACGGATCATAACGATAATTCGATAATAGCCGGTCGGCCGTACGCTCCGTTGCTCGAGGCGACCGATTCGACGCGCGCGTAAACTGCGATGCCGCCGCAGATAAGGCCCGAAAATCTGCCGAGAGGCGAGATGCTCGGAAATCGATCGGCGATAATAATGTATATAATTAAATTATTAACAATTTCAAAGACGATATGTGTGTGTGCATACGTGTGTGAAAAATAACCCCTGATCCCTTACTCAAATTGAGATTTTTCGAGAAAGTTCCGAGTGAGGTACTTATATGCTGTAATGGTGTAAACTGTATGGTTACAGGTATATACATGTATAGAGGAAGCAAAATTACGCTTAGAGAGGAAATCGCTTGCCTTCTCCATACCGGCACCTGCTCGCCCCTATTCATCCTGGATACAAGCGACACTTGATCAAGATAGTAAATAAGGTAAGACGAATCAACTCGCAGCTCAACTTACGACGATGGAATATTGCGCGATGCTGAGCGAAACAGGTGGAGCGGACGGCGAGGTGAACATTCCAGCTTGATTTCAAATTCCTCACTGCACTCTGGCTTTTAATTTACGCTAACATAAATATTCCAGATACTATGTATGTCTGTATATATAGCTGTTTTTTTTTGTTGGAAATGCAACGATTGCATTACGTACAGTTGAATTTTGAAGTCTCCTATCTCGGACTCGATAAGTCAAACAAGTCCATTATAAGTAATCATCATTAATAATGTAAATGAATATTTCGAAAAAGTGTATACAGCGATAAAAAATTGACTCGGATGAGGTAGGTCTGTCGCATCGAGCTCTGCTACACGCACTTTTAATGAGCGCGATGTAATTTCATACGAGTTTATTAATGAACCCCGAGAGCCATAAACTTAGACCCGACTATCTAAAATTACCCGATAATGCGAGCAAAAAATTTATAATAATTAGTCCGATATACTCTCATAAATAAGCGTTTGCGTTAGCATCGCCTAAATACTCGGAGAAGATCAAACGGATTGGCGAAGTATATCTATCTATATATATATATAGACATATATCCAACGTCGAAGTACAATATTTATAATTAGCTCACCTCAACGCAATAATTTACAAAGATAGGAATTTAATGCGACTTCGCTCGATTTATTAAAGAAAAAGGAAACAAGTTGGGTAGAGAAAAGTAATATAGTGACATCAGCACGAAAAAATGCGGAGAAAGGCGGGCGAGTACGTGGGATGAAGGACTGTGATGCGGCGCATTGGAGTTTTACTCGTAAAAATGCCCGTAATGAAGAAGTTAATTCGCGAATGTCGAACGTGCGTCGATGGAAACTCGATATTCGAATAAAAAGGGGGGAAAAATAAAATAAAAACGAAACGTCGACGCAGTCTACACAGGCATTGAATTGCGATCGCAACGAGCACATACGAAAAAAAGCATGTCAAGAGCGCAAGTTTCGTTGTCACTTCCGGAGCGTGGCTCACGAGGTAATTGGAAGCTGAACGAAGCTTGTTCTCGCCAGTGCTACGCGTGTTCCTTTTTTGTTTCGACGATAATTTCGAGATAGAGCGCTCATGGCAGTATCTCTTACAAATTTACAGCCCGTGGCTGGACTCATCGTCGCAACTGTATTTGGATACACGCACGCGCACTTGTGTATACGTGTGCGTCGGTGCCTGTTGATACAAGCTGCAAGAGTAAGTCTATACCCCGGGCCACACTTAACACCTCGTCCACTTATCCGCTTCTCACGACCCTCTCTCGCGCGAGCGAGTAGCCCTCGCGTTTGGTTTCGCGAGGATTTTCGCCCAGGGCGACGTGACACTGTCAAGTTCACCACTCCGAGATAAAACGAGCGCAGCAGCAGCAGAAGTCGCGGCGGCAGCAGCAGCAACAACAGCAGCAGCAACAACAACAAGAACAACAACGGGTCCATAGGCGAAAATCCTCGGAATTAATTTTCTGCCCACTTACCCGCAGGGGGCGCAAGCAGCTCTCCGGCTGCTTTTTTGCATTCGTTTCTCTCATTTGATCGGCCTTGTCTTGTTATCCTTTCCTCATTTTCGGCTGGTGTGCATGTGTGTACGCGAGAGCCTCGTTTCGAGAAGTGCAGTCTCTCGCCTGTCCATTGCCCGTCAACGATGATTAAAACTTTCGAGATTAATGTTTATGAGTAAATTAATTTCCTGAACGCAAGCGCACGCGCGCGAGGCAAATAATTGTTTTCTTTACTCCTCGCCTCGCTCGGATCTCTCGGGCATTGCCATTTTTTATATTTCTTCTCCGCTTGTAATATCTCTGCTTTCTTATCTTTAGTTAAGCTTTTTATTGAATTTATTCATTTTTATGCGGCTGCCGCGGAGTAAAGATTCCGACAAGGTGCGCGTCATTTTTTTTGTTTCTCCACATTTCTCCGAGGTATGCGTATTGTATACGTGTATATATTTTAACAAATAAATAAGGCTAGCAACCTTGCGTACGGCAAACTTACACGCGCGTTGTGTTTAGTCGGATGTTTAATGACCGTGTGCTCGAATCCAATGCTAATGAATCGTCGGAGACTGTGTACACGGGAATAAGCGATTGTAATCGAAGAAATAATCTTGGCTTCGAATGACAGATTTTATAAAGATATTAGTAGATTAACATTTCCACGATCGTATAATACAGCGACGAGCCTGTAGATCTCGCGCGCTTTTAATTATAAACATAAAATATAACATAAAACCGAATGCAAATTGAGCGCGAGACGATCTGATACCTTTTTAATTGAAGCGTGCATTGCTCGAATGCAAATTATTTTTGACACTCGGAAAGCCCAGCTTACAAAAAAATCGCCGTTATATATAGTGTGCAATACCCGCGTGTATATGCGCGCATCTCGAGAATCCATTACGGGTTCTCGCACATTCGCTCGAATAAATTTCCATAATATTTGGCAGGTTGACACGCCTCGTCGCGAAGAATGGAACCCCCGACACCGACGCCATCATTTTTATTTCGTTGTATTATGCTTTTCTGATTTTTTTTAAGGCTACGGCTGGTGGCAGTCGTCGCGCGCACGACAGCCATTACGAGCTTCTTAATTAAATATATACATTCAATAACTCGAGCTCGTCTTCGCTGATTCGTGCGAGCGATTAATCGACTCGAGCGGTAAGAAGGGCATTTCTCTTCTCGTGCTTTTACACGACGCTGCTATGTGTAGTACCCGAAGTTGCTTTCGATATTTCTTTATGGAGAATTGAATAATTCTCTCAAGACCGAGTCTTAATGATCGGACCATTAGGCGCTCGTGAAACTTTAATTTTCGTCTTCATAGTTTTCAAGCTATAAAATATTTATCGTCGCAAAGCTTCGAGAGGTGATTTTTCACGTTATTCTCATAACGTACGCGCGTCCAAGCTCGTTTCGAACCATCAAACTAAATGAGCTTATAGCGCGATTCCAGGAAAGAATAAATCGCGGTCTTTTGACGATTTCATTTATTGCGAGCATGCCTGTATAGCACACGGTAGATAGCGCACACTCGCGCAGTTCGGGAAATCAGTCCCCGGAGCGCAGAAAGACGTAATGCTCTCGATCGCGAGTTAACAAGTCCCTCGCGTCTATCTCCATTATCCAAACTACTTGCTATATAAATGTACTCGATGAGGCGGGCTTGTATAAACACAGAGAGCGGACTTTCTTTCGTCTAATAGAGAAAACGATTTTTCCGCCGGTGCGCCCGCTACATTTGTTCCGCATTTGTTCGCTCTCATGCTGCACTTGCGTCTTGGGTCTCATTATTTTTAGCGGGGCTCCATATACAGTACACGAACTGCCCGAGGACACGCATGTCACAATAACCACAACACTGTACAGTCTTCCTCCTTCTCTCTCTCTTTCTTTCACTCTCTATCCCTTTCCGTCTCGCAAGCCGACAAATCTTGATTTCGTCCAACTACCATAGGAGAATGAGTGAAAGACAAAAGAAGCTTTTTTCCCGCGCGATCGTAAAATGAATTTCATATATGCCCGTTGAGGGGATTTTTCCGCGACGCTAACGAGACACGTTGTATCTGTCTTTGTTCGTTCCATACAGACACGCATACATATACGTATACACGTATACAGAATATTGTACTCAGACAAACTCGGTCTTTACATATTTTTCCCAATGAGACATTTAACAAACTGCTAGTCCCGCAGACATCACGAGGCGCGCGCAGTTATTATTCCGCATCGCGTTTCTTTCGCCTAGATTAATTTCGCACTCAGCGCGTTCACAGGGCGTTGCATTGCTCCTTGCCTCTATATGCACTAGACTCTCATCAATTAAAGTCGCTACAGGCCCGGTAATCGGCTGATTAATATTTTTTCAAATTTCACGCGCTTTCTAAACCATAAATAGCCAGCGCGCGCTAACGTTATTAATTTCTCGTATTTATTCCAAGGGAACGAAGAGCATTGAGCCCGCGTCAAAATAGCGCGGAAAAATATCGGCAGACAAATCGCGCTCGCATTGTTTTTTCCGCGCCGTAGGAGCGTCTATAGGAGCAGCGCTCGCGGCTCGAACAAATCGTTAATTGCGGCTAAATTTGCGTGGGCCGCTAATGGACCGGAGGTTAAGTTTATTATTCGTTAGAGGCTGCCGCGCGGTCTTGCGTCAGTCCGACTGGACTCAATAGCACATCGACTTAGAAGAGTCGACTCTGTACTGATGCCGCTCGCATTTCTCATTTCCTTCTCTCTTTTGTTCTTGACTGCTGGCTTTGACGCGCGAAATGACTCAGCCCGTATTAATCTTCGCGGGTTAGATAAAAAGGCTTTTTGTGATGCTGCGAGGGAGTTCAAGGATTGATAGGACCTCTCGTTCTTTCAGTGAATTTTTTTTTTTTGGAATTGAGTGTTTTACCTCTCGAAATAATCGCGCAAGTAACATCTGTAAGTGTTGTAATTTACGAGGGAAGGAGTCGGGTTTACACCCTCGCTACGTCTCGGGTTCGTTCGCGGGACCGATTCGGGCATTTTTCGTCAAGTATGCCGTGCGCCAGGTGCATAAAGTAATTGCAGAGCGGCCAAGAGAATTTGAAACCTGCGTTTTAGTTATTACGGCCGGCAGCAGTACCGAGCGCGTGGGTATCGATTTTTTTCGACCGGCGACTAATTACGTAAGTGATTCATGGCGCGCTCGCTGAAAATCTGCAGGCTAATTTCTTCAAAACGGCCTTTCTAATGGGCTATAGACAAGAACGACGTATAGACCGAAAATTATATGAACAGCCAATTGTTAGCGACGGCTTCGCTTGCGCAAGACTTTCTCCCGCGGAGCGAATTTTCAATAAATGACCATAAATTCAATATATATATATGTAAGAATACATCTCTCGTCATAGAGTATATTTCCAATAATTCCTCGTGGTTCGATTTTTCACGCTGCCGCTGTCAGACAAGGTCATCGCGCTCGGGAATCCCTTAAGCTTCGGCTGCGGAGCCAGAAAAAAAAAGTCAGCAGCGAACAAGCTGCCGCGAATCGATATTCATCCGTAACAAATCAGCGCGACAAGGTATGAGGCCTGAGGAGCCTAGAGAGCCAAGTGTTTCTTTCCGCTTATATCCTCGTATTACTCCGCGTCGTCGATTTATGCACTCGAGAGATAGAGAGAAGAATTGCAAGCGCATAAACAGCGAGGAAATGAGAGGCGGAGTATTGATTGATTGATATTTTAATAATTAATCGGCAGATTTCGTTTACACGACGGTGGCGGCACGTGACAAATCGCCATAGCCTCGAGCTGAATGAGCCGATCGTAGAGAAAAGTTATGGTCTGTGCGATTTGACGTAGCGTTATCCAACTACGAGCTCTTGTATTGTATTTGTCAAACTTATGCGAGGAGCCACGGTATTTAATTACGATGCTGTATACGCGTTGACGCGTAGGAAATTTTGAAATAGCTCATTGCCCCCGGAGACAATGAAGAGAAGAATCGCGGTATCGTATCGACTCCTTCACCTTCGCGCCTTGACTCTCCTTGCAAATCGCAGCTCGTCCACTGGAAAAAAGGATAACGAAGAAACGCTGCGAGTATAGGCGTGCGAGACATCGCGCGAACAATGGAACATGCGGAGAAAGAGAAGGGAAAAAGAAGAGAAAGAGAGCGAGAGAGAGAGAGAGAGACCGAGAGATGCGAAACGTGCGTCGGCGCAGGTGCGCCGGTAGCTGCCCTCGGAATCCCGTTCTATATATACATATGCACGTATACGTGCAACACCCAAGTCTGAGGGCGCATGTAGCATATATATATGAGTGTATACACGTGTTATCGGTCCGTGAAATTTCTCTTGCTTTATACACATAAACCGGAGAGTTGGAAAAGTTCGCTTAACAAGGATACGTCTCCCGATTTGCTTATCTCTCGCTTCTGGAGGGAGACGAGCCATATGCCTTTAATTCGCTGTATTACACAGTGTCTTCGCGCGCGGGCCATTAAGAATTTTTCGGCCACTGCCACTGCAGAAATTGACCTAATCTCAGATGAAAATCGCAGGGACAGAACGGTCGCGACCTTTTGACTCTGGGCTCCTAACCGTTAAGCTATTGTATTTAATACATTTTTCAGGGGAGTTCTATACATGTACCTGCTTATATCTATATATAGCAACTCGCGTTATCAGCCATTGCGATCATCGTGTTCGACGGATTTATTTTTGCCTGCATAAAGTTCCTATATATCCAACGATTTTATCGATCTATTCGTATAGCTATATAGTTTCTAGTTTAACGAGTCAAAGGTAGAAAAAGAGCATCGAGACAGTTTCCCCCCTGTCTTATTTGTCTAAATAAACGCAGGTCTATAAGGTGTCTCGCAAGTTTATGCCGTGTAACGAGAGACGAAGAGAGCACCAATCCACGGAATGCATAATGCAAGATGCCGCATATGCGGGCGCGGACCGGGACAAGATAAAGAGCAGATCGACCATGCGACACACACACACACACACACACACACACGCTTGTTGCACTTGGCTGCCTGTTTCGTCTCTTCGGCGGTCTCGATCATTGTAAATTACAGACGATATCGCGGAGAATCGGTACCTGCCGTGCACGGACCAGGGACAGACAATTTTGAGAGGGACACGCTATATACACGTTTCTTTCAAGTGCGCGCGGCGCATCGACTTTTCTAAGGCGGCCCCCTTTCTTACTCGCACACTCGTTCTTCAAGTGCTTCGAGGTTGAAGTGTTCCTTTTTTTATCTTCAACTTCGCGTTCGGACTGACTAATTCGTGTGCATGCAAGATCGAAGATCGTCCTCTTTTTTGGTGTACGAGCCGATAAAAAGCCGACTGAAAGAAACGAAAGCAACGCTTTTAACGAAGGAAATCCGAGACGATATAGCAGCGGAGCGGCAGGCGCGAAACAGGTTCGGGACCGCGGAAAAGAAAAGTCTCCGGCTCGCGAGCGATGAAATCGTACGTCCCTGAGCTCCGGGAGAGCAAAACACGTGTGCGTGTATACCGTATATATGTATATATACGGTATATACAGGTATACAGGTATATATAGGTATATATATATATATATATATATATATATATATAAATATATGAGTTGGAACCTGTAGTGGGAGGCGGGGGAGTAGTAGAGCGAGCTCCAGCGAACGAGTTAGGTATGTCGTTGAAATAAGAGCAAAGCGAGCGAGCCAAGGGCGAAAGTTGTTACTCGACGAAAAATAAACGCGGCAGAGGAACCAGCGAAACAAGTGGAACGGCCGTTACGGCGCCGCAACGTTCTTCTTCTTCTTCTTCGTCTTCGTCTTTTTTTTTTCTCCTCGGTGCTTTTCACCTCTTTCTATCCTCCCGCGTGCAGTGTGCAATAATCTTTTGCGTCAGCTTCGCGTTCATGAAAAATGCGGTCGCGTCTATGCTCATTGACTGACCGTATATTATTTTCACGAATCGCCTGGAGTATGTCGAGGCTATATATAAATAAATATTGCTTCGATACTCGATATAACGTGCTCCAATAAACGTCGAAAAATCCAGGGAATTATTTATCATCAATTTTATCGGCGGTTAAAAATTCCTCGCATGCCTTATAATGTAGATACTATAGAGTTCTTTCCTACGATTCGATTAATAATTCGATCCAACCCCTCGGCCGTCGATAACGATTTAATCAGGCGTTTTAATATATCACGGCGTTAAAGTACAGCACGTGGATATATATACACGGCGGTGCGCGGCGTAATGAGCGCTCATAAAAGTGCACAACGGCAACACTTGCTTCGCTCCAGTTTGTATCTCCTATAAATCGATTCTCGTGACTTAACCCAGATGCATAAATCACAACCGATCTTTCGGCGGCGCACTCACGACTATGGTCAGCAATTTTCCATCATCCGACTCTCTCTATATACTTATATACTTACACACACACACACACACACACACATACACATACACTATATAAGTACTAGAGACTCTTATCCACACGGTGCATCCTCGTCTCGTTTATTCTTCGATTGGCTTCTCTCGCGCTCTTCTGTGTCTATAGCTGTATACACCTAGCTATACCAATGCTGCGCCAGCGCACACGAGCCTTTGTCGTTTTGAGTCCGCCGCCGCGTGCTCTTTCTCTCTGTCTTGCTCTTTGTATAATACACCCAGTTTTGCCGATCTTATTCGAACCTCGAGTTGTACGTACACGCGCTTATGATATCCGAAGGGACCATTGTTTCGAGTTTTCTCTCTCTCTCTCTCTCTCTCTCTCTCTCTCTCTCTCTCTCTCCTTCTTTGCTCGTCTCGTTATAAGTCCGCTTGTGTTTTCGTACAGTCGTACGCAGAGAACGAGAATATAACACGGAAAAAAGAGAGACAGCGATGGGAAAAATGTAATGCCTATTCTGAGCTTTGACACCGCACCGTGCGCGGCCCCTTTTACTTTCAACGCGATCTATCTTGCTGAATATTATATTGTGCAATAGTTGTGCGACGAGAGTTTATGAAACAACTTTTCAAGCTTTTGTTCTTCCACCTTCATCCCATCGCTGCGTTTACACTCTGTTGCAATTTTTTGTTCTTTCTTTCTCGGAACATAATAGCTACAAATCAAATTTCAAAATCAGAGGGAAAGTCCAAAAAAACACTCCCTCTCGATGCGCGAACCGTAATCATTGTTTTTCAGTGAGCTGTCGCCGCTATGAGTTAGCCATGTATAATACGAAGCTAATGGTAAACGAGCCACTACAAATAGGCCGATCGCTGGGCCAAGATTGCCGGGCGTGCCTTTACGCACATGAGTGTATGTCTCCGGGCACCTTCCGCACACGTATGCGCACGCTCACGCATACAGGCACACGAATACACAGTAGTACCGCGCAGAACCCCTCTCCGGGGTATTACATCATCTATCAAGCCGACCGAATCTCCTAGCCTCAAGAGCCTCGCCTATTTTTCAAGCCTCGTTGGCTTTTCAAGTGAGCCGCCGGCTCGGAAAAACTCGACCGATGATTTTCCACGCGCTGCCGCGAGCCTTTGTTGGCTCCGACTTACCGGCAAAATATTGCGGTTGGTTGACGATTGTTCGTCGCGCTGAAAAGTGAATATTTGGGCAAGGGTTCTTCCTCCGAATGAATTGTCACTGTGAATCGACTATGACGAAGGAGAATATGCAGGAATGACCGAATCACTCCTGGCTGAAAAAGCTTAACGAACGCAGAGCCAAATCGGGAGAATTTACTGAATGCAAAAAAATGATATTCCTGTCCTTAATTTCTGAGCCTCGCTTCTCTCGCCCTCTCTCTCTCTCTCTCTCTCTCTCTCTCTCTCAACCTCCTCGTCTTTACTTTTCATCTCGCTCCTCCGCCTTCTCCTCGCACCTCATCTTTCGCCAAAAAGCAGCGCATATCGTTGCGCATATGTATATATATATACACATATACATATATATATACGGGGGCGTAGGGCTCGATGCCATTAAAAGCAATTTCGCTGGCAGGCAAAGGCGCTCCTCCTTTCCGGATCGTTAGCACGAGGCTCTGAGTTGGCCTCAGAATTCTGCTCTCTCGCAGCTCCTTCCTCGAAAATAAAAACGAAGAGGCAAGACAAGTCGGGAAAAAAGAAATGAAACCGCTGCCGCCGTCGCCGCCGCTACGCCACCGCTTCGAAACGATACCCACTGCAGGTGTGATGGACGCTCCGTAGGGACGCGTAAAATTTATGCGAACACATCCCGCCTCAACGGCTCATATAAATGGCCATATTAACACCTTTTCTCTTCTCGCGTGGAGAGCACTCCTACTGTTTTTCCATTCGGGTGTGTTCCGTTGCGTTGATAAATGCGCATTGATGCACGTGGAAACTGAAATGAACGACAGAGCGGAATTCGCCCTAAGCGGACTATGTAGGGAGTCCCTATCTGTATTTGGCCATTTTCACATGGACCGCGCGAACAAAAGCCCTCGCGAGCGCGGAAAATAAAATGTAGAAAGCACGCAGTAGATGCCGGTCTTGCGGTAATGAGGGTCAAGGTTGAAGCGTGCATAGGCGAGTTCTCACGTGCGCGAGCCTTTTCGAGATGACTGTACACGCTTCTCTCCCTGCGGCACCTATATAACGATATGTGCGATTGTCGCCCAAGCTGTACTGCTGCTGTTACCGCTGTTGCTGCTGCTGTTGCCGCTGCAGATCCCATTAGGCACGGCCGTGGTGTGCCGCTATAATGCTGCTCCTGCGGGTGTTAGAGATGAAGCATGCGGTGCATGAATTTCTAAGGAAGTTGCTACTTTCTGCACTATAATCGTGCGGTAGACACTATAATAGCAGTGAAAATTTACAAACTGCTGACGAACGATCCGAATTCACGAGGCTCGTTATATTACGATCGGAAAAACAAGTGCGCTAGGCAACTAAGTGACATAGCGTGTAAATCGCGAAGAGAGCCGAGTCTACTCGACTAGGAAGATCGAAGAGCGAGACTGTTGTTTGCTTTTGTCCCATGTATGGTCTATCTGAGCATGTGCCGTAGCCGTTGTTCGTTGTAAAAATGTCGCATTATTCTCCTATATGGTGATGCGGCGTATGCGCCTCTACCGCTCACTCGGTACGTTTTATCCGCTGCTGCTGCTGCTGCCGCTATTGCTGCTGTTGTCGCTGTTTGTGTGCTGCGCGCACAAGAAGGAGGAAGACGAGCTCTAAGATCGTGTTTAGTGCTGGGATAGCACGCCCCGTTGCGTGCGTCCAGTTGCAAGTGCTGGGAGATTGCGGAACTCATACATACCCATAGAAGAAACATACCTACTACCTTCCCACTTGCTGAATCGGACTTTTTTCAATAGCCTTTTTGCCGGCTTTTAAATGCGTTATGCCTTATTATTCGAAAAATCACGAGACAGTTGCCGTCTCGAATCGTTTAAAAGCCTTTACATAAACAAATCAAAGTCTTCGTTCACAGCGATCACGCGAGAAAGGTAATAGCAAACTCTGGAGGGAAAAAAGAAATTACCTCCTTTCCATGAAACGATCTTAAAAACTGTTTATTCCACGCGTTAGTTTTTAAAGGGCTTGTTATATACAGTACATCTAATCGGTACGGCTAATGAATAATAAGGTCCCGTTAAGAAACCCAAGGAATCAGAACTATTGACAAACGTTAATGTGGATAATTTACTGCCAATTGTGAAAAACATTTTGTATTTTTTTTAAATTGCTTCTTGCTTTTATTTGTAACAAAATGAAATATTTTATCGAATTTATTGTAAAACTGGATTGTACAAACCCTTGATTTTTCATTCGTAAAAAATATAATAATTTTCGGCTAATAGACGCAGTTGCCATTCAGTTGCTCATGTGTTATAAAATATTCGCTAGATATACCTAATTAAATTATTTATTTTAGCAGCACATTGTCAAACTTATATCGATCCCGGTATCACAACGTCTCGTTCTAACATATTTTCAAGAGCTCGTTTAAATATTAATTTCAGTTCAAGCACTTACTCGACGATACCATTTACAATAGCGTGTCCACTTTCCTAGCCACACGCTGACCATAGCAATATATTTTCGCGCGTACGCGATCCGAGCTGTAGCTGTAGCGTTAGATAAGATGTAGCGCAGATTTAGCTCGAAAATTCCAATGAGCGGGTGGCCGAAGAGGCTATGCACAAGGAAGCAGCAAAGCATATATTTAAAATTAATTAGCCTCGCGCTTACGACTACTTTTCTCTCGCATATATGTCTTTGGAACCGCTTATGTATTGTATATGCCCGCGTCAGCCGACACCCTGTCTAACGCGCGAGTTTCTAATTCAGATCGACACCTCCGATATTGCAATGCAGCGACGAGTACAGCTGCACGCCGTCTCTTCCGAGCGACGCTCGTTTCGTTCGCACGACTCGCGCGCATGCAGTCGCCGCTATAATTACCGGCAGATTTTCCAAAGACAATGCTCTCACCGCATTGTGCTTATCATTAATTCGAAAAACGTCGGAGAAAGTATGCGCGACACTGCGATCATGTGAACCTGGATGTAGTTTGTTGCTCCTTACTAATGCCGTGTATAGCGCGCTTATTTTCTTTTTGATCGTCACTGTGGCCTGGGAGTTGTTGCTATATTGCAGCAGTATAGAAGCCGCAAGTTCATGGGTATGCGCAGTCGGGACCACTGGTGACCTACGAGAAAGCGGCGAAGGCGTGACAAAACGAAGAGCTATGACTACTAGGTCACAAGGGAGTGACAGATATCGGATCTAAGTTCGAGTCGTGTTGTTCCGTTGTGTATATGTTTTCTTCTCTGTTCGATCGAGTACTATATAGCGAGTGCTTATGTACATCTCGTTACAGGCATCTGCCGGGCTCGTTTGTCCTTGATTTCTTTTCTTTTTTTAATTGTTTATTTATTTTCTTCGCTCCTTCGTCGGTTGTCGATCTCGTTTTGACTTATGCGGAACAAAATCTCGTTTGTATTGTGCGCGCACGTCAATGTTCTACGTACGCGAAATCACAATTTACCACTGAAAGGTATATGTGAAACGCGCAACAGCATTATACATTCAAATGTAATTGATTATATAGCAATTTTCCCATACTGCGTAACACAATGCGCTCATTCCTTCCATCAACGACGTCTATAAACCGGCGCACGGCAAACAAATAAATGAACGGCAATGGAATAAAATGTTCGAATTTCGCGTTCACTCGACATGCCAGTAGATCTGTTAACCGTAAAAAAAATATAACTCGATCGGTATCGAGCTATTTCTCAGCCAAAAACGATATCTACACTCTCGAGAAAAAGGAGGTACTTCAGAGACATATATGCCACTTGCGCAACATCGGCTCTCTTCCGCGACGCACGAGGGTCACCGAGATCCCCGAGAGATCCGTCTATCCATTCGTCTCTGATGCAGCTTCGACGAGAGAGAAAGAAAGATAGTAGAATCGATCGATCGGCAACCGATAGCCAAGCCGACGACGGCGACGTCGATCTATCGACTGACGCCTCTGTGTCTGTCCTTTTTAATTACCTGTCGCTACTCCTTGGAGACCGGCGACACAACGAGAAACGGAGCAAACGGAGCCGAGCGATCGATCTGTCTCGCTCTGTGGCATACATATATATAAGTATACAGATATATTCTGGAATCGCGCGATGTTGCATGCGATAAACGTCGATGGAGATTAGCCGCGGGAGCGCGCGAACTCGTTCGTATATCGATAAAATTATATTTCGCCGACGTAGTAGCAGCCGAGTACTCGCGCACTGCCGATTTATCACGCATTGAGATATTGCACTCGTTCGAGACCGAGAGAGAGAGAGAGAGAGAGAGAGAGAGTGCGAGCGCACCCGTGGAAGTGGGTGAATTGCCGCGAGGAATTAGGCCTGCTGATAGCGCGTGCACGCGTTGCACACACAATGGATATTGCGCTGGCGGGAAAAAAAGTCACTTTTCAAGGATTTCATAGTAATCGGCGAGTTTTGCCCGATTCGCATGCAGGTTTTTTCACCGGGGGGGAATGAGTTCATACGATCAAAAGTATATAGGTTGAACGCGCTGGTAAAAAGAAGTCGACGCTCTCGGCCGTTGATCGATGCGCAAGGTTGTCGGCTTATCTGATCGAGTAATGCTTGAAAATTACACTCAACCGTGTCAAAACTAATGATTAATCGGGCTTATAGAATTTTTACCGATCGAATATAACCGAGAGGCTCAGTCAGTCAATTTGTTGGAACAAAACTGCAAACAACAGACATGACGTATAAATAGAAAGGATTTCTTTTAAGCCGAAAGACAAGGTGCGATTAGTTTGCACTACATCAAGCTGACGCAAACAGTATCTAACGTATAGAACGAGAGGAAACCTTTGAAAATACAATTTTTCCCAGTCAATCTTGCTCCCTGTCTCGATAGATGAATCCATCTCGGCAGCAGCAACGGCAACGGCACGTACAGGCCCTTCAAAGTCGATATCTCTATAGAGAGTTAGACGGAGGCCTCGATATAAGGAAGGAGTTCGCGGTAACGTGATGCCAGGCACGCGCGATCCATCGTCGTCTCCGGCACTGCACCGCAGAATTTATCTGCTCGCTCTCGCTATAACGAGAAGCTGCAGCTCCGCAGCTCAGCAGCTCAACAGCTCAGCAGCTCGGCAGCTCAGCGCGCTTCCTCTATGTGCGGCCAGGCGAATATTTCCAAGACGCGTCTTTGCTTTTCCGCGATATCGAGGCTGCGCGCACGCGAAACGAGACCGCCACCGCTGAAAGAGAGAAAGAGAAGCAAGTCACATCGTATTATGCTAAATAGCCCAAGAGACCGTATTCGCTATGTGGTATGCCCGCGGTGCATCTCTCTATTGACTCGCCGAGTAGGCCTCGAGAGCTTATCTTCCTTGGATATTTTTATGAATTTTCTCCCGTAGATCAGCGTTACAAATGCAGTGGTAATTTTTGAAAAATCACCGGCAGAACTCTTGCGCAAAGCCGAGTATGATTTCCAAGAGAAAGAGAGAGACTCTCCTCCCATGACCGCAACAATTCGCATTATAGGCGCGAGAGTCCTATTTTTCCAGGATCAATCTGGCCTGTGCACACACACACGCACACACTAGTCATCAGACACAGCTCCGCGCGCTGCATAAAGAATCGCGCGAATGTGCGTCGCGGCTACTTCGAAAATCGCTCGGTGTAAGTAAAATCGCGCAGCTCTCTCTCTCTCTCTCTCTCTCTCTCTCTCTCGCGCGCGCGCGCTCTTTTATAATAGCCGCAATTTCAAGGTAAACGAGAGAGCCGCCGGTGCATACAAAAGCCAAGACTTGCACCTTCGCTGCGAATAGATTTCTCCGTATTATACGCAGCTCTCTATCGGCCACAGGACATATGTGCATGTATGCGTGTACATATACAGCGGAGATAGCCAGGAGAAAGAAAGAACCGCCGCGCGTTATCGTCGCCATTACGCGAGTGCGTTCGCATCGAGTTAGCAAAAATAAACGAGTCGACACGAGCGAGTAGCGCGACTGCTGCTGCGTTGATAATTCTATTTCTACCTCTCGCGACGAATCTGGCTCTCTTAATTATCCATTTTCATCGTTGCTCTCGAGGAAAACCACCGACCGAGCAAGCGGGGCGAAAAATCTCGTAACGGAGCTAATTTTTCACAACGAGCCATCCGACTATCATTTATACATTCGAAGCGGCGGCTAAGGAGAAACAGACTATGCCTATATCTGTAAGCGATGTTCTGGTAGCCGCTGACAGAGAGAGTAACGGGCCGCGGCACGAGCGACAGAAAAAGATTACTCTAACCGGCTACGAGCACCCACACGGCATTATGGCAGCTATTACCACCCAGGATTTGCCCTACGAGAGTGGCCTCGCGGAGACTTGTTTATCGAAGGCTCGCGGAATCGATCGGATGCGTATATACGGGTTATATTCCACGTCAAGTGCCTCACGCTTGTGTAACTTTGTCGGCGAGAGCTTACACTGTATCCACGCGAGTAGATGAATAAAGATTAAAAAAGACAAAAAAAAATCGACCGACAAAATATGGCATACCGATATTTGATACGGGAATAGGTCGTCCTTTTCGAGACGGAGCTATAAGCGCTATCTTTTATTAGCTGCATGCGAGAATCGTTGCGCTCGGTGAAAGGTCGGCTTGATAAGACTCTCATCGCTCTCTTTGTCGACGAGCTGACGAAGCAGGTACACACACGCAAACACACACCAAGCTGCCCTCAAGGATGTATATCCCCACTGTACATATTTCAGATAGCCGAGGTAATTCAATTGGCGCGATCCTCCTTTCGGATGCACTTGTTTCGTTATTGACTATAAATTTGCTCTCGCGCACTCTACGGTAATAACCTGGATTTTTCGCGCCTTGCACACTGTCTTCGTAACGACCCTTTTGCAATTTTTTTTTTTTTTTTTTGACCACACATGCACACGCGCGCTTGTCCTGCGTCTCGCGTTGGCTATAAACTTACGAGCCTTTACTCTCGCGTTTTTATCATAGTAACGAGCCTTTTTACTCGACTAAATGAGTCTGTAATGGTGCTCTTAAACTTTCCGTATTTATTCCCACACCGATGCTTGGAGAGCGTGTATTTTCCTGGAAGCCCTTAAAAATAAAAAAGAAAAAAAACAATCGTTCCTTTATACACACATACATGCAAGCAAATAAAGACATAAAGCTACGCGACAAGAAAAGGTACCGCCGACGTGGCATTACGCGCTGCGCCGCGGAGCGTACCATAAATAATTTCCCAGTACACGTATAGACGCTCGATTAGTCGATTGAATATCATATGTAGCTACGAACTACAGACAGCAGCGGTAGCAGCCACACCGCGTTGTAGCTGAATTATCGGGATAGAGAAGATCCTCAGCGCTCGCTTTCATCTCTTGCTACGTATATACATATATATGCTATTACCGTTAATGCGATTCGCCTTGATTGCACCCGCGTGCTCGCGTATATATATATATAAACCTGTTGCACGGCGAACACGTACTACACGAGGGATGAACGAAGCCTTAGCTGTGCCCCGCTAGTTACAGAAATCATAACCTTGTTACAACGCGCTCTCTCTCTCTCTCTCTCTCTCTCTCTCTCTCTCTCGCCAATAAGAATACCATTACGGCATTCCGCGATGCGATCTCTCCTTTTGCATGTATATGCACACGCGTGTAGGGCGAGGAGCAGCTGCCACTTAGCGTCTGTTTGTTCAAGCTGGATTCCTCTAGAATATATCGCATTATACAGTGGATTATTATTTGTTTTTAACGAAAATTCAAATGCCGCGGTAGATAATGTATGCATGAGGATCGAATGGTGAGTACGTGGATTATAAGTTATTATCGAGGATATTTCAGGGGTTTTCAGATTTCAACGGCCACCTGATTGCGTGGAATTGTCTGTGGCCGTAGGCTAAACTCAATTAAGCATCATCGGGCTCAAACGAGCGACATCTATCACACGGCAATGAATCGTAATGGGCTAGTGAACAGCGGGAGGTGCTTCGTATGGGGATGAGAGAAACAAGATGACAGCTATTCGTCATCTCATAGTCGTTTAAACCAGAAATCCAACTCTCGCGCAAGATGCACCGACTCTGCGAGCGCGGATGATGAATAAGGATTAATTTACTTTCGTTTCTTTGCAGCATCTTCACTTTTTTTTCAAGAAAACAACTTCTCTCCGAGGCAACTTCTCACCAAGCGGGCATGTTTGGGCGCAAGTGCGTCTATCTGTTTGATGCATTGTAACAGTTTACTCTAGAAATCAGTCATCCCAGCATTGTGGAAGAAAAATTCCTGCGTAGATTGAACCCGTGGCACGCGTGCAACAGATCGATTCATCAAGAATCAAGCTCTCTTGCAAAATTTCCTTATTAACTTTCCATATGTCACGGATGCTATATACGAGGAAGATTTATGTAGCCGAGCGAGAAAAATGTGTAAAAATACGTCATAAATAAACATAAGTACCACGTCAATCTGAATATCGTATCGCATACGCCACCCACGCGCTAAATCCTATGATACGACTCTCGAGGATCCGTTCGAAGAAAAGCCATAATACATAATCTAACTGAGTCTCACTCGGTCTCCTGGTGATGGAATCACCTGTGCCTATGTAGCATATCAACGCGTGTACCTGCAGCGACGTGGAGAAGGGATTCATCAATCCGATGGAGCACTTATATACCTCGACTCCGCTGACTGATGTCCGACGCTTATCGGCTCTTGGCGAGTCACACGAAAAAAATGCTTTCCGTTGTGTTGTTGTTGAGCAGCACCAGCACCAGCTCCAGCACCAGCAGCAACAGCAGCAGCAGGTCGTTGAGCTGCGCATATATGAGTTACGCCTCGAATTCCTAACTCCACTCGTGATACGAGCGCGTCTCCTCTGTCTTTCTCTCTTGTACAAGGGACGACGTTACGAGCTCAGCATCTCAGCATGCGGTCCAACAAGGTGCTCTCGCGCGACGTCGTAGTCATTATCGCGAGTTAGTGGCTTTCGGAGAAGAGCGAATTCATATGGACTGCGGCTAAGATGGATATGCCGAGACCGAGTGTCATAACGTCCTCATCACGAAAATTTATAAAATTCTTATAGCTGTATGGTAGGAGAGAGAGGGGGGAGAGAGAGAGAGAGAGAGAGAGAGAGGCAGGCAGGTCGCGGGTATTAATGACGAGCGATAATTCTTGCTGCGCGAGGGCGGCTACGTGTGACGACTATTTTACGGTCATGCCGCGGTGTATAAAGCCAAGGCGCGAGAGGAAAGCCATTTCTCTCTCTCTCTCTCTCTCGTTTCGAGCTCGTTGTTATGATGTGTGAGAGAGGTAGAGAGAGAGAGAGAGAGAGAGTGAGAAGGAACGCTGCAGGTCATATTTTTGTACATCGTAAAATGTAAAGTAGAAATTAAGAAATTTCCAGGGCTCTAGTTGAGAGAGTGCGGCTGCAGAGAAAGAGCAAGCTTATTACATCGCTGATGGAAAAGAGTTAACGGGTTCGAACCTCTCTGTGCTATGGGGCTTTGTCGTACATAAAAATGTGGGTCGAGTCAAGACATTCTCGTACGCGGGCTTTTTTTTTGACTTTACACCGATACACTTTGACGAGTAATTATATTGCTCGTTTGACCCCGTTACGAAGACATTTTTTCCGATCATTTGCTTCCTCAAAACGGAATAATCCGATTTTCACTTTATGAGCGTTAGAAATTTTAAATTTCATTCGATGGTTGGCGATTCAATAGATCTTCCGGTTTTATCTCAGGATGGCAACGCACGCACGTGTCGAATGAGTTCTTTACCAATTGACTCTACAATCCTCAGCTTAAATGCATAACTTTATCTCGAAGCTTTATCGATTATATCTATATAGATAAGAGGATTTTATAGGAGAATAAATTTAGTGAACCAGTGGGTGTATTCTCAGAGCAATTTTTTTATCGGACCAAAGTGCATGCTTTGTCGAGTGTACTCTGTTACTTTTTACAGAATTTCTTCTGTGAAATAGCGAGTTTAAGCAATACATAGAACCATGACTATTTACCTTTGGTTTGCTTTATTATTGTGCCTATGGATTTTCAGAGTATATTTTCGTAATAAAAGATCAACCGAATTGATTAATAAAATACCTGGTCCACCGACAGTTCCAATTCTTGGAAATCTTCTCATGTTCAATGTTCCCATAGGTGAGAAAAAAATTTTGCACAGAAATTGTTCTAAGTAGATATTCTAAGAAACCGTGTTAACAGTAGCCCTTTTTAGAAAACACATGGGACGTCATCCGAAATTTAAACAAAAACTATTATCCTATTGCAAAGTTCTGGTTGGGCCCGTACCCTGTAGTAAGCATTCATCACCCGGATGACTTGGAGGTAAATTATTTTTCGTGCAAATTTAAAGTAACTTGATGTTTATTACACTGTGCTATCAATTAGATCTTACTGTCGAGCCCCAAATATTTGGAAAAAGGTAGCGCGTATTCGGTTCTACATCCATGGCTAAAAACTGGTCTCCTTACAAGCAGTGGTAAATTAATGCACCTGAAATAATTAAATGAACTTATGAGTTAAAAAACATTGACAATTATATAATTGGCTATGTGAAGGCAGAAAGTGGGTGCAGAGACGAAAGACATTAACGCCAGCCTTTCATTTTCAAATTTTGAGGAAGTATGTCAGCACTATTAATGAAAATGGAAAGAAGTTTATAACATCTCTTCAGACCGATGACACGGATGTTGTACAGGATCTTATGCCATTTTGCTCTAACTACACACTGAACATAATTTGTGGTAATTGATTTTTACAAGAAATTTTGGGATTTTAATTCAAGTTCATTGTTACATTTATTGTTACTATTTAATATAGAGTCTACTATGGGAATTGCATTGGATACTATTGATTCAAAAATTTCAAAAGAGTATAAAAATGCTATAATCGATATTGCAAATATTATCATGTACAGGTATTGACAAACATATAAAAAATATGATAATATTAATTGTTGTATTTAAAATACTTAATGATATTCCATATTACCACAGAGTTATGAGGCCACATTTGAAAGAATGGATGATGATTCCTATATGGACTTTTGGTCGTTTACAAACACAAGCTATTCAGACACTTCACAAATTCACGAATACAGTAAATTGAATATAATATCTAAAAAATAAATATTCAGCTCTCCGTAATGTATATACATAAATATACATTTCGATATTATCTGCTTTTATTAATTGCAGGTATTGATAGAGCGCAAAGAATATCATGCAAGATCGGATAACAAGTACATGAAAGGTTTTGACAATGATATTAATGAGATAAACAAAGATGATATTGCGATAGGTAATTATGAATAATTAATGCTGATATGCTTTAATCGAGAACCGTAGACATGACATTTTTCAATTATTTGATTAATTACAGGTGGTAAAAAGAAATTGGCAATGCTTGATCTTTTGTTATCAGCAACTCAAACTGGATTAATAGACGATGAAGGTATTAGAGAGGAAGTAGATACTTTTATGTTTGCGGTAAGTTTTAGTATAATCCGAATGTAAAGTATTGAATTTTGATATTCAATGCTATAAATATTATTAAATATTATACTAAAACCGTGTTTAATTCAGGGCCACGACACAACTGGAATCGCTTTGGTTTATATTATAATGCTGCTGGCAGAGAACAAAGAAATACAAGTATGTTGTAATTTATTATTAAGTTTGTTTCACTGACTAATAAAAAAGAATATAAAAATATACTTATTAAATAAAATTTGTATTTAGGAAAAGGCAAGGGCAGAAGTGTCTTACGTTCTTAATGAAAGCAATGGTGAGATCAGTATTTCGGAAATTCAGAAATTTCAATATCTCGATAGATGCATCAAAGAGTCTCTGCGAATATTTCCACCAGTTTCAGTCCAATCCCGCACTGTCAAAGAAGACATAAAGTTAAGTACGTAATTATTCGATTTAATCTTTTTGTTTAAATCACACACACACACACACACACACACGCACACGTATATATAATACTGTATGTACACAGAAAATTACGTCGTACCTGCGGGAACAGAGATAGGATGTCACATTTTCGATCTCCATCGAAACCCAATTTTTTGGCCAGAACCGGAAAAATACGATCCCGACAGATTTCTACCAGAAAATATTCGCCGACGACACCCGTACTCCTATATACCTTTCAGCGCAGGACCTCGGAACTGCATTGGTGACTTTAATGACTTTCAAAGCTATTCAACTATTTTAACGGCAACAATAGTAATTATATTTGGGTTATTTATATTGCAGGTCAAAAGTTTGCTATGATGATACTGAAGTCCTTAACTGCTCGTATTTTATACAACTTCGAGTTAGAATGTGTCACTCGAACAAAAGACATAAAACTAACGTTAGATTTAGTGACCCGACCGTCAAAACCGGTCTATGCAAAATTTATCAAGATCAACAACAACAATTGATTTGTATACAGAATCCCGAAAGCCGTTGTATCTCAATAAATTCGTGTCATTCCTGCCACATCTCAATAACATCGTTCTATTCAATTAATTATACGCCTTATCATCGTCAATAATTCCGGGGGAACATTCTCTCCTCCTCTTGCTTGCCTCTTTCCTTAACATGATTAATTCGCAAACAGTCGAGACCAGGTTTTATTGTAATGCTCGAGGCAGGACATCGTAATTAAAAAATACCAAATACCTTTTTGCGCGGGCGTTCACTTCAACAGCTGACAAATAAGCTGCATTAAAATTAATCTACTTTTGCGGTCATCGTTATAACGTAATTATACACACGGGGAACGAGAAAGCGAAGAAATAATGCGCATACGCGAATATATCGTCGACTCGATTCGACAAAGGCTCGATACTCTCGGACGCGAGTGAAAAATTCCTCTTCATCCAGTGGGATAACGATAAGAGTAACGCGTATGCCATGTCATCCGTCCGAGAAGAGAAGCATCGTTCTCGCAGCTACTGTTGTTCGCGACTATAACGAATAACGATTTGAAATATTCCGGTAGCGGTAGCTGCTGCTTTTGCTTAAGAGCATCGCGTCGATGCAATATTTTCGTTTCAGGGTCGTGCTGCTGCTGCTGCTGCTGCTGCTGCTGCAGCTGAGCGAGCTGCTACCGAGATTGAGAGGCGTGACTGCAGCGCGTCGGTTCATTTGTATCGGCGCGAAGCTCACGTCCCGGAAAAAGACGGCAGCGCGAGGCTCTCCTGCCGAGTTGTATTTTATACCGGAGAGTGCGGGCGTCGCCGTCGTCGTCGTCGTCGTCGTCGTTTTTTTCCTCTCTTTTTGGAAGAGTCTCGTTATCCGCTTTACGACTGCTTATGGTAATTGAGGTTACTTATGATTTTTCGCCGGTCTCTCGAACTTTTGGCGAAAAATAATTTACTGCTAGTAAAGTTTAAGTAGTTGTTAAAATGTTAAAATGCCGAATAATTTACAACGAGGATTGATGACATTAAGCGAAGAGTTGATTAAATCTCTTTGATATATTCATATGGCGTTGTCGTAAACAAGTTGAAAGTTCTCGTCGAGTTTCTCTTTACTGTTTCAAATTGACGATTCATATAAAGCGCTGTGTGTATACAAATGCTCCGGAGGCTAGGTAGACCTATATAATATTTTAATTGCACGCCTGCGAGATAAGTAGTTATTTGTTGATTCACACCTCGGAAATGAGAAAGAAACAAAAAACGCCCCGGAAAATGATGGCTCGTGATTTTGAAAGCCACCTACAGCGACCTGGCACAATCTCCTTTGCTTTCTCTTTTGCATCAATAACGAGACAAAAAGGGCCCAGCGGATTATGTTAGTGCGTTCGAAAGAGAGAGAGAGAGAGAGGGAGAGAGAGAGAGAGACTTTGAGTGCGTAAAAGTGACGAAACTGTCATTACTCTCCGCGGGCTCGTTTATGTGACTTGCGCCTTCTCGCGTCAGAATTGCGCATAAAGCACGAGAGAAGAGCATAAAACGATATACTATTTTAAATCCAATCAAATCGCTGTAAATTATAGCTATCCCATCATATTCCACAGCCTCTGACTGGCTATTTGTAGAAAAATTGGACAATACGATAATTCATTATTTCATTTATAAATTATACGACATTTATCATTCGAATCTCAGTAAATTTAATCATCTATTACAGATCGATCACCGAAATACATCTCGTATCGCGAACATGTGTAGATGTGTACTCGAGCTATCGGTGAGTGGATTTCAGATTAAATCTCTCCTATGCCATCTCATATATGCCATTATAGTATAATATATCGCATACAAATTTCATCGCGCAACATGAAATCCTGTTTCCCTCTATATGTACACTATCGAATCGTTATAGTCGCTCTTTCAACCATCTCCTTTCTCTTTCTCGAATTCGTTCGACCGTAGGATTTTCTCGATACTCACTAAGGCACACACATGTCGCTCGCTTGCACACGCGCGCGTTCCTCGTTAGTCGAAGATTTAGCCGATTAAGGAGCAGCTCTTTTTTCCTCCTGTACACCGTGGGTCTACTCGCTTTGGAGCTGATTAGCACTTGACCTCGCCCATCCTTCGCCAGCGGAGCAACCCTTTTCCCGGCATCAACCGCGGCCCGTCTTAATTATCCGAGCTAATCGTGCTTCGCCTTTTCTTTACTCCGCGACTCTGCACTGGCGTTTTGTCACTTTGAGATAAACAATGTCCGAGGCACGACACACGCTGCTCTACGGTTTTACTCGATCTTCGGGATTCTTCCTGAACAGATACTGCTAACCGAGAATATAGGCTTCCGACGCTAATGATCTTGTAAATTGAACTTGAACTTTCTGTATCAGCTTGTTCCGTTCTCATCGTGTTGGAACGTTCGAGAAATATCGAGTTATTAATTGCGCCGAGTCGTATGTATACGTATTATAGACACGCAAAGCAAAGATATATAACCATATATGTATATACACCTATACGTATGCAAGAAAATACATCGTTACTTCGTTCGAAGATTTTTCCGTTTCTTCTCGTGTAGAGGTGAATCGACAAAAGGCCTGCGCGACTCGAGTGTGTCCCCGCAGTTGCGGTGTCGTGACCAGAACTATACGCGTAGTATCTGATGTCTACATGTGTTCGCTCACGGCACAGGGCGGATTGAACTCACGCGATCCTCTTCTTTATGTCCGTGCGCGTCGATGGAACTTGCCGACCTTCGTCGCGGCCTACGTCACCTGTATTTTCACGATTAGCTAGCTGAATTGGCTTTCGCTAAAAATCACTTAATGCGTATAATATATAGAAAGGATGTTTTTTGCAAGGGTTATATCTCTCAGTCTCACTGATTAGCTCGTTTCAAAAAACGGCTATGAAAAGGTTCAGGCATTTCCTTCGCGTTGATTGACTCGCGGAGTCACTATAATAGTGTATAAAAGCTGGAATAGGTCGTTGGTCGATCAGAATGCAAACCATTCGGATTCTCCATAGTTGCGAGCAACGGTTACGGGAAAAAGATATTGCACTGTAGTCGGGGATGGGCCGTAGTCACGTGTGCGGTGACGACGTGCATTCGCGTTATCCCGATATAGGTACATGCTTTGCTTGCTTCCAATGTCAGCTTAAGAAGAATATACAGGCAAAAGAGAAAAGAGAATCCGGTCGTGGAAATCAGCTTAGTTTGAGCGAGAACTTAAGACCATCGACTGAGAAAAGAAATGCGCTTGTACGAAAATACGAGGGATATCGGAGCAGTACTGGTTCTTTATTGGTAAACAATATACCGGCTACCAGTACTCAATGTAAACTGCTTCAATATTGTAAGCTGGCTTACTGCACCAGTACTGGTTTTAAAGTATGACCCGTTCTTATAACTCCAGTATTCGTGCAATGCTGATCGAGTTCCAGTTCCAGCACAGTTCCACTAACAGGATACCAGTGCTGACCTCGTACTGGGCCATTGCTCCACTCTTGCTAGAGAAGTTTATTCGTTTATTGGTCAAATTGAGTAAATCACTTTAAAGTGTACCCGAGATTTGTATACAATAGCTAGAAATCGAGATGTCCTCTTTTTCCATGTCAGCGTATAAACTGAATACACGCGTAATTCAGCATTACTGTATAGCTGGTCGTTCGTTCGAAAAGTGCGTCGAGCTCCGGCAACAATAACTCGCGGCTCCATCATGTTCATCAGTCAGTTCATAATTCATATTGATTGATCGAAATAAAAGACATTCTCTTGCGTAAAATGCATCACGTGTGTATTATACGCACATCGAGACTTCGAAAAGGGACTCTCTCTCTCTCTTTCTCTCTCTGTCTCTCTCTCTCTCACTCATTCTCTCGCTCTTGGTCTCCGGAGAGAAGCATTCCGGAGTCGTGTTGATTTTTTTGCCGAAAACCTGCTGCCTGGCTGTGTGTCGCTGTCGAAAAATAAGTACGTCTCCTCGCCGCGCCTCGCCACCCGCACCCGAGTATTTAGTCGTGCTCCTTCTTCTTCGTCGTCTTCTCGATTTCTGCGTCGGGTATGTACGCCAAAGCTGAAAATCGGACGACATCATAAATCCTCTCATTGCCGAATACGCAGCAGCTTGTAGACAGCGTAAAGGCATATAACGTAGTCGCGCGCGCGAGCTTTCGCTCGAGATCATGAATCACGCCCACACGACGCAAGAGCCCAGCAGCCTCCGATAATTAATGCTCACTTAATTCGGCGTTTATCATACACACCGCTGGAAAGAAAAATTTACCAAAGTCGCGAACAAACGCAACGGTGCTTGTAACGGGCGTCGTTGTGAAGAACCTCCCCGAGTGCGAAACTCTCCCGAAGAGGAAAGAGAGAAGAAACGGACCTCGGGCGATTCGCCATTCATTTTCATTGTCACCGTGTGCAAGTCGTTGCGTTGCGGAGAGGAGGAGAACGATGATCAATGCCAAGGCTTAATGGCTGGTCCATCGACAGCGACCACAATGATACGCTCGCTTCGATCCTTCTTTCTTTCTTTCCGACCCTCTCGACGCACTGCAACTTCTCTTTTCATTGCGTGTCTCTTGCGCAGCTATATAGCGCGATCAACCCGGACTTGTATGAGGCAGCGATCGATTGCCGATCCTTCAAACTTCTCCAAAGCGCGCACGCGTGCGAGTCCAAATTTATCTTGCTTGTTGTCCTCCTCCCTCTTTTTCTCTCTGTCTCTTGCTCTGTCGTCGATGTATCTGGCGAAAAAGTCGATTTTTTATTATCGTCGGTTTGAAGGACATTCAATTCTCGAGACGAGGCATTGCTTGCTTTCGAAAAAACATTGTTTGGCTTTGTAAGCCGGGTTACGTTTGGATTTTGAAGTTCGCTTAAGCCGGAAGACGGTCTCGAGCTGTACGCATTAATTAAGGTTAAAGAGTTGTGAGGCGAGAATTTGGCGAACTGGCTTGATGATTTTTTTCGTCCGTAGAACTTGGCAAATATATTCAATTCTGAAATTGATAGCTCAGATATTTTACGCGTCGGATAAAAGAACGTAGCGGATGCTTGATTCGCCACGATAAATCACCGGTCACAGCGGAGGTGGCGCGAGCTAATTGAGTTTACGCCGGCTAATGAAGAATTTTACTTCGCACATGGCTTCTAATTTTATTTTAATGAGCGTTCGACCACCCGGTTTTTCGATACAAAGTATTGCGCGCATTAAGTATTTTGTTAATTTTTCAAAATTCTTTATCAACGTTTCTGCTCGCGACAGTTTGATTGTTTTCATAAATCACGGCGGATCTCCAGACTTTGTTGCATATTCAGATATTCAAAAGAAATAAAACAAATCGGGGATGTCGTACGACGAGTAGTACGAGGTATTAGGACAATGTAGTTTACACTTTTGTAGATTCCGTATTCATGAGTCGTTCTACGAACTGTCCGTGTAAAGTGTGTGAATCCGCTCAAAAGTATTAAATTAATTACCGCAGCCTCTTTTCTATCATCGTTCGATCTAATACCCCAACAACAATGCATAAGATATTTCAACTAATTCACACATTGACGGGACTGCCGACGCGTGTTATCTATATCGCCGAGAAATTTTTCGAATCGTTTCTCGACCGTATCCTATGCCTCTTTCTCTCGTCCGAAATACATATATACAACTCGCGACGGGGGGATTTCTCCTCGAGAAAGAAAGACACGCATATTAAAGCGCTTTGGGTCAGGAGCATTCATCATTTGCGTCTCTTTTCTTCTTCGACAGCAAGCGCCTGCGCCGAAAACTCCGCCTTCCATTCGACGCGAACTTTTCTGCGTTGGATCTCCGAAAATCCCGAGTAAATTACTCTAGTACTCGTATATACGCGAGGGCGGGACACGAGCCTTGAGACTGAAAATATTGCCGGATTTCGTCTGTGTACGTACGTCCGTACGTGTACGTCGAAGGTTGCAGCATTAAATTTTCAGAGTAACTACAGCGTCGCTGCTTATACACCGCAGGTAGACGATAATAAGTCTCGAATTCATCTTTTTTCCTCCTCGACTATAATTTACATTTCGACCTATACTCGGTAAAGTAAAGATTCTCTTGGTAAATGTTTATTTGTACTATTGAGTGCAATAGATCGAACGATAAAGTTGCAACGGCGACGCTGTTAATGTAAATAACGTAATTCTTTCTATGCTAAACAAACGAGAAGCATTAATAATGCAAATGTAGTCCCTGAAAATCTGGATAAAGTGAATTCTAACTAAGAGACCTGGCGCACGCACGACTAACGCTGTAAGAGGGAAGTAAACGCGGCGTTATAAACGCATGCATTTATTCGAGTTGCATATACGTATAGCTCAACACTCAAGACGATCGAACGATCAATACAGATTTCGAATACGATTCTTTGTCAACGCTCGACCGCGATGCATTTCGATCCCGACCCCCTGATATGTATATGCGCGAGACCGATCGCGTGTGTGACACACGTCGTTTTCCTCGAGGAGAGGCGCCTCGCGACCGAGCTACGATCGAAAGTTGTCGAAGCTTCGATATATCGGAATGTGTCTGCGACAGATCGCGTTGCTGTTTCTTCGTCTTGATTCTTTCTCACGCGCATTTCAATAGGCCTCTAAGAGGGAGGGAGGGAGGGAGGCAGAGCGAGAGAAAGACACCGATGATAATTTTTACTCGACTTCAACGGGGTTTCAATAAAACTAGCATTGAATTATTTAAGCGGCGGCGCATCGGTAATTTATGATAATTATCGCGCTGTAGTCCCAAAAAGAAAAACCCATGTAACAATAATTACAATATGCCGCATAGTCAGACAGAGACAGAGAGGGAGAATGTATGGGAACAAGAGGATCGTGATTTTTTTCCCCGACGATTGTCCTTATTTATTGTAAACACAATGGCGCGCGCGCGCGCGCGCGCCAGCAGATGCATTCGAGTGCCTACGCGTTCTGCGATTCTTGCTGCGGAGTGGGAATGTGAAAAAAATTTCAGAAAAATTATACGTACAGCGCCTTAGCGATTCGCGGCAACTCTAATCCCGAAGTACAAAATTAGACACATCTCCGTGGGCGGAAAACGGCTTACATCAGTCCGCGATTGAGAGCAAAACGTCGAATTGGCTCACGACCTCTGGCCCGGTGTAAAGTCTGCACTTATGTCATTACACGGTTTCTCTATATTCGCCAATCAGTTCCGATAGCTGTACACATATATATATGCACGTCAGTTTCTTATATCATCGCCGGTGCCGTATAGAAAGTATACCGACTGTTCAGACAGTCGTATAAAGATACGCGGGAGATTTACGCACGACTCCGATATAACTCGCGTTGACACGTACGCGCGTCTCTCGAGAAGCCCTTGTCGGAGTATTATGCGCAGTTATTATATACTCCGCTAGAAATAATCGCTTGTACTCGTGTGGGACCTTACGAAACTCCCGGAGCTATTGTGCCATCGCACTCGTCTTGTCGGTCTTTTTTTCCAGCCAGGCAACGTTTAATCGACGCGAGACCGATGCACCTTTCAAATTTTTGGGGATGAGGCTTTTTCACGTGGGAACGGGCGGTTTTCACCCTTTTTTACTCGAAGTTTACGCAACCTTTGACTACTGAGAGACGGACAGAGGCGTGTATAAGAAATCCTCGCTCATAGCGCATTCGTAGATACCTACCTACTCGTATTTGTATACGAGTAGGACAGGTCTCCGAGATCGCATCTGTCGCTGCTAACGCGCGAGACGACGGAAACGGCTGTGCGCGACTTCCGTTCGTGGGTCTCGTGTTACGCTCGCGTATACGTCCCTTTTTCTTTCCCTCCAACTCCTCAGTCCCGGGGTTAATACCTCCGAGAGGGTCACTTTTTGAGTGGCCAAACATTGTCCTTGAGACTAGACGCGGCTCTCTTTTGCTTCGATTTTTTCTACGGAATATCGTGCCGGAGCAAGTGTACATTGTACGTATAGCTATAGGTATACGAGCGAACGAGAACTTCCTGTCGCATAGAGGCTTGTGCGAGCTTGCTGCACTGCGCGGCGATTCAGATTTACGAGGCGAGATCGAAGACAATTCACGCAAGGCTTTTTCCTTTCTACCTGCTGCTTCCATTTTCGCAACGATAATATTGATACACATGTGGACTTTATTTTTTCAAACCTATCCCGAGGCTACAAAAATATTGGTTTGTACATTAAGCCGAAAGTGAACATGTCACTGATCGATAAGTAATATACATATTCGAGCTAACGGAGCATCGACGATTCGTACACGTCAGTTCGGATTTTCGGTTCATCGGGAGTGTTAAAAATGTTAATACAAGAACGGCAAAAAGAAGCCCAAAAATTAATTTTCGCGAAAGCACCGACTCATATATCAGCGGGGGCTCGGAAGCAGCAGAAAAAAAGAATCGAGTATAAAGAAAAAAGAAATCGAAAACAAGAAAAAGCCCAACTCTCCTTGCACTCGGCAACAAATGATATATAGGTGCGGAATTACATTGAAAATTAAATTAAAGCCCTTTTTTTCTTCGTTACCGTGAGCCGCTGCGCACCGACGCCTACAAGAAGAGAGAAAAATAAGACGAGCATAAATATTCGTCTCGGACCTTCTCGCTCGGGCTTCGCGAGTACTTTCACACAAACTCGAGACACACGTGTGTGCGAGCGCTACTTCTATACGAGAACGATACGTGTGGCGCTGCATCGGAGAAATTATTCAAAGTACTTGCTGGTGATTCGACACCTGTATAGGAATTAATTTTCCATATCGCACCTCTCTATGCTCGCGAGCAGCAAACGCGAATATACCTGCATAACTCGATCGTTACTTTCCCTCGCGCGCGGGCGCTTACGAGAGAGCAAGAGAGAGAGAGAGAGAGAGACTGTATTCCGCCCACGCTCTATTTCCTCACTGGCTCTCCGCACAACTGTATGTATATATGTATATATCGTATATATCGTATATAAGTATATATATGTGTGTGTTCACGTACGCGCGGTTGAAGGTCGAATAATGAGGGAGAGAGGCTCACACTCACCGGTACTCCGCCAAGAGAGAGAGAAAGAGAGAGAACCGAAACCAATTACGAACCTGCCGACCTCGCCAAGCTGTAGGTAACAACCTCGCGATTCTCTCTCTCTCTCTCTCTCTCTCTCTCTCTCTCTTTCTCTTGGTTCGATCTTTTGCGCTTCGCATCGCTCTTTTTGCCACCCCTTCGTATACTAAGCGCCGCGTGTTTTTGCGCTGGTGCACTTGCGCAGGGCAATAAAATGTCCGTGAGCGCCCTCTCTCCGACGGGATAGAAAAATCCGCGCGCGCGAATTCAATTTTGCGCAGAGTTCATTAGGTTTTTTGCCCGCGAGAAATGGCTATTTGAATTTTTCCCCGCTGAGGAAAATCGAATTATACCGTGGTAAAAATCGACTGCCGATCGTTCACACGACTGTCGCGTCACATAGGGGCCACTCGAACGAAGCGCCACTCACTCTAGTCAAATACAAACATCGACCTCTTGAGTGTATGAAGTCCCCATAACGAGGTTTATTTACGAGTGTTTACCAAGAGGGATGAACGGCGAGTCCGTTCGACGTGAAAATGCGTCGGGCGAGATGCTGAGCCGCAGATCGGTTCCCACACGTCGTCATCGTGTGAAAAAGTCCTCCACGGGAAAATGCGCGACAAGTGCATCGGAAGTGCACCGATCGTTCGAATCGATCGAATCGATCGATCGATCGACACGAAAAAGAGAGAAGCGCTTGAAATATCGTTAGTCATGTAGTCATCAGCTGGCGAGGTAATGAATTTTGCGCTCGTAATGACGGCAAATAACCGTAGGGAAATTATTATGTAATGCTCGCAGCGATATGTATGTGTATGGGTGTAGTCGTCTGATGAACGAGTTGCTTGTTTTTGCGCGATGGACGACGGCACATCGAGGGAGGGATTGATGAAAATATTCCCCTGACGCTTTTTAGTCGGCTAATTGACGCGTCGAACAACTCGCTTTATACCCCGTTATTATTTATTATTTTTCAACCGGACAACGAACGAATTCTTGAATACAATATATCGTATTCATCGTTATCGAACCTTTTCGAACAATGTTCATCTGATGCGGTTATTATTAATGATTGGCTCGCGCGGCGAGTCAATTTAATAACCGCGACCTTCTTGAACAAACAAAGATAGGCGGTTGGATTTGTTTTTTCATAATCGCGAAACTTTCTATCCCGTGTACGCGATCTTCTGAAAAAAGGATCGGTCTCTCGCGTCATTGAAAAACGCACATAATGATGGCAAGCATTACACGTGGGAAATCCATCGAGCGCCGCAGCCTGGCTCCATCGAGGCATACAGCGCGGCTTAAAGCTCTTATTGCAAAAGCGGATGTTCGGAGTAAAGTGATCTATGCTCGCGCAAATTTTCTGTGGGAAAGTCAATCTCTGACGATTGACGCCCCAGCAGTCCTCTAATCAATTTTGATTGGAAGGAAAATTTGCGTTAATACCACTACTTTCGAGCACCTTTTTTCATTGCTTATGCAAGTCTTTCCAGTTCTTTTTACGAGCATGGCATCGTCGAGTTAACTCATATACCTTTTTGATCCCCCGCAAAGAAAAAGGACGAAAAGAACGCGGCATAAAGAGAATTCGTAATCCTTGCATATTTCAAGCGAAACAATACAAGTTTTATGGGCCGTAATAATGGAATTTGAAAACTGTGTAAGGTTCGAAGCAGCACACGTAGAAGGATAAAAAAAGACGGAGGCGCAGAAGACGAAGAAGAAGAAGACGAAGAAGTAGGAGGAGGAGACACACGCGCGAAAGACAAGCAGAAAATAAATAAGGAATAATAGAAGCGACAAGAAGAGGATGATTTTTCAGGCAAGTTCGAGCGAAACGGAGAGAGAGTATATATACTACACGTATATAGAGGGAGAAAAAGAGGAGAGAAAGAGAGAACGAATCGGCGCGTCGCTAAAATGCAAAGCCGAACATAAAACGCAGATAAGAGCCACCGGTGTCTGCGTTCTTCGCAGAGGAGCAAGCAAGAGAGAGAAAAGAGAAGTGCGGCTGCGCAAGAGACGAAGAAGGACAAAAAAGGTATAGCCGATGCAGCTGAATTACGATCGGGCGTCGGGCATTAACATTTTTGCCGAACGTGCTACAAATTAAAGCAATCTGGTCCGTATCCCCTTCGCGTCGTTGCAGTCTACTTTGCTGCTCCCTCTCTCTCTCTCTCTCTCTCTCTCTCTCTCGCTCTCTGTTTCTTGCTTTCTTTTGCTCTCTGTAGAGCACACGTGCACGTGTATTTTCCCTAACTCGCGGCCGCTCAATTTTGTCCTTTATTTCCTGTAGAAAGATTACAAAGTAAGCACCTTAATAAGACGTAAGAGCTTTTAAAGGATCTACGACGTACACCAGACCTCTCGATACGTATAGGAAGAGAAAATGAAAAAAAACGCTCTTTTCTCATTTTGTACGTTACGCAATTTGACCCTCTGACGAATTTCTTATCATCTAGAGTCATTTCTCGACTCACCTCCTCACATTTGCAACTGTCATGCATTTTCAATCGTCTCGATAAATCACAAAATCGAAAAGCTACTCCGTATGTTTCTCCCTCTCGTGTATTATACCCGTATTCTTGGAAGAGCAACGAGCTCATCGTATACGAGATTTGAAAAAAAGAAAGAGAGTCGGTGCAGCACAGCGATTCTTTTCGATTCCCCGTAGCGAGAAAGAGAGAGAGAGAGAGAGTCGCGGAATCTCATTCAAAATACAGCAAGAGGTACAGGTACGCTCATCATCCTATTGTTCTCTAATGAATCCGTAGATGCCAATGGAAGCGGGTGAGCGAGTCTCGAGGACAGGTTGCGTTTGTTTTGAGCCATCAGTTTCTTCTTCATCTTGCTTCCGCGAGTAGAGCCTGCCAATCCCTCTCTTCCTATCAGTTCTTCTCACTGTACCACCTTAGCTCTACGTCTTTCTCTCGCGATCCTTATATACACGTCATCCTCATTCTTCTCTCTCTCCCTCTCTCTCTCTCTCTCTCTCTCTATCTCGTGCGTTATAGTCGCTATGCCTTAGCCTATTTATTCAAGTGGTTTTCTCGGAAAACAAACCGATGTACGTTTAGCTATAATTAGATGAAATTTAGATGAGCTACGACTAATACCAGTCATTTAACGTTTTACCTAACTTCCGTTCAGTTTTGGAATTACAGTCATTTGCTAAAATCGTTTCTATGCTCCGCGTTTGGACGCTCGAGATTTCGCCGATGTAAAGCGAAACGATTCATATCTCACGAAATCGATAAAAATCAGTAAAGCCCGTAACCTTCTCTCGGTATATAACAATGCATTCTTATCTTCGTTGGACAAAAAAGTCACGCACGTGATATTATAAAGTACAGTAGCGACAGCAGCAGGATTTCGGCATTCGTGACCAGCCCAGTTTCGCCTTCCTGGGTCCCCGGCGACTTCTGACCTCGCGCTGTTTTCAGAGAACACGTACGTTACCCTAATAGGCAGTGCCGCGCTACGTCAATTCCTCAAGAATATGCAAACGGGGTCAAAGGTGAATTTCACACGCGGTACTAGGTACCATTTTCAAGAGGTAGCAACACATAGCAGTAACTTCCATTATTTACCCTGGCGTATATCTGATCGCGCTTGTACCCCAGGCGAGGTGAAGAGAAAAAGAAGAAGAAAAAGAAGAAGAAAAAGAAGAAGAAAAAAAGAAGAAAAAGAAGTTGAGGAAAGATAGCGAAAAAAGCAGAAGAATAAAGCTCGCATGAACATTTATATACATATACCACACTCTTACACACGTATACAAGAGGACACTAATACATAAATGTATATCTTGGCGATCGCTTATGGAAATTCGTTTGGTCGAGAGAAAACGTTCGATATATATACAATGATCGGTGGCGTCCGATACGATCAGCTAAGCACCTGTGCCACTATACGTGTCGCGCTCTCTTCTCTCTCCTCTCTCTCTCTCTCTCTCTCTCTCTCTCTCTCTCTCTCTCTCTCCCTCTGGCTGTTCTTCGCCGCCAGGGCCAGAAGTGAGGAAATAGAAAAAGAGAGAAGAGAGAAACAGAGAGAGAGAGAGAGAGAGAGAGAGAGAAGAAGACAAAGACCGGGTCACTGGCCGTGTAGCCGAGGCAGCTCTTTTAAATATGGAAGAATTGGAAGATCTCGATAAGAATGCGAGCCGCAGAGGCGAAAGGGTCACAGAGAGCCGGGTTACGACGTTGCGCGCTGCGCCGGATTTTCGTTGTCATGTAAATGATCATCGTTGCTTGCTTCGCGGAAGCTTACGCATGTATGCTTTCAAATTTCCATCTCTACATTCGCGATCGCTTTCCTTTCGAATATATCGTAATGTAGTTGCGCTTCAAGCCAATATAGAGATGTATGCACCTGTTGATTTGTTGCCTCTTCGAATCGTAGAGAAAAGTGCCTATTCCAATGAGCAGGTCCAACTCGACGAATGAAGCCTTTTAAAGCGATCTCTGGCTCGAATGCAATAAAAAAATTTATCTCCTAGGTGGGCTTTGGGTAATAATTCAAGATGCGTCGCCGAAAAACTATCCATGAACCTCGGCTATCTCAAACAACCGGAAATTTATGCGCGTTTACACGAGTCGCGAGCGAGCGCGAGCGCCTGCAAGAGTGCGGTTTACGACCGACTGCTAAGTTACTTAATCACTCGCGCGTAAGTATACGGAAAAGACCAGAGGAGAACGTGTCATCTCTGTGCGTAATTAATTCCTTTCCCTTTTTTTTTCTTTCTCTCCGCTCGCGCGCTGCTAAATTATAAGCCAGCGTATCGGTATGCCGTTGAATTACGCTTAAATTATTTAATACAAGGAAAATATATTTTTGAGAGAGTGTTGCACATTTTTTAGTATTAAAGTGCCACCGTTATCCAAAAGATGCTGGTGTATTATAGCACGTATACGCGCGATTGACGTCAGCTCGCCGAATTGGTCGTCTGTCGTTACATACATTGCGGGTTTTGTTAATTTATCTGCACGAGAGTTTGTACACGAAAATTTGTCGAGAAAGTGAGAGAGAAACAGACAGACGGACAGACAGGCAGACAGATATGGAGAGACTTTGGAATTGGAATCTTGGGAATGCGTCGGGCGTATGCTCGCACGGAGTTAATTGTATTTTCAGTATGCACAATCGATTTTTCTTTAAGGAGGAAAATATGATGTAACCTGTCCATCACAATATTTTAAATACCTGACCGTAGGGTGTATCGCACTCCCCTTCACGATTCTTAAATATATCGAAAATGACGCGTTAAAAAACGCTGAAGATATTTCGCTGATTCATCGTAATGACTCACATCTCGTCTTTAAATCTATTCACATTACTATGCACCTGTTCGAAGAATTGTTCTAAGGAACGGAGTTCGAAAAAAGAGTATAGTTATAAATTCAAATTTTTCATCGCGTTCGCCAGATTATGATAATCCAATCAAGAGCAAGAAACACTTATGACCGATGCCGATGGTTATTAATTTGAAATAGTGAACAATTCATAATTCTTGATAGTAACATTATTTTAATTTCTGAATTAGTTAATTGCTCGCGATTAATCATAATGAAAATAAAATTAATCTTACAATGTAGTCAATAAAAACTCGCAACTTAATACATTATATTTTTAAAGATATTAGTGTAGATAAAAAAGTTTCAAGACTTGAGAAAATGTATTTATTAGAAAAAACATAAACAACGGAAACATTGATTAGTTTTAAATATCAATAATTTGATTTTATATATAACGTTGATTTGAAACTGTAATAATGCATGTCATGAATACGTTACTTAGTTGAAGAAAATAAAAAATTACTATAGATGTAAATATGAATTACTTTATTACGTGAAATCATTTAAGTGAATACTCACTACTGAATAAAGTGTAGTCTTGTTTATTTATAGCAATTTCGAAATTCTTCATTATTACATATTATGTATAATGAATTATAATATGCATAATTAATTATGCAAAACCTTTCAGATCAGAGTTGATTCTCAAACCTTGTTATTAACTATTAGTTGATTTACATTGATCAAAATTCATTTACATTTCAAATGAATGAAATTATATTAATATCTCTTTCAAAGAATGTTCTATAACGTCGCTCTTGGAATTTAGCGGCTTATTGCCAGTCTCAAATCGTAAGTCAACGTTCTTAAAAAAATAATAATGCCATGTACTACAGCCTCTAAAGATTATTTAAAAATAAAAAATAAATTAGACTCATTGCGCTTATCTGATTAGGAATCGGCATCGAACAATTCGTTTAAGAGAAATGCCAGCATTCATTTCCTCAGAATCAGATTAGCATGCACAATATCGTTACTATTATGTATCACATACAATAAACCTTTATAAGCAAATGCTTCGAATATTAACATTATTTTTAATTCACTATTGAACATTGATGCAATGCGTTTCTTAAATATTTGCATCTTCTCGTTTAGTAAATTATCTTCTCTAGTTGATCCCTATCGCCATTGTAACTTTTATAATTAGCGAATGCACGGATCGAAACAATATTTTGTCACTTTTCCAGATTTGGAGAGTAGAGAAGACAGTAATGATTGGGCAAAGCAAAAGGAGCATTCGTTAATAGCTCGCGCGTGAACGCAAAGTCGCGCATTGCTCTTGGCAAGTCGGAACAAACGTACCGCTGAAGAGTACGTCACGCGCGTCGAGCATACCTCAGCCCCTTTGCTGCTCATAGCTTCAGCCCTCGCCCATAAGCGCAAAGCAACAGCAGCACCAGCGGCGTCGTCGTCTGCGGCCGCACCTGTAGACTGTTCCGGCGGTGTCGAGTGCGTGGGCGTTGGAGACTGTACGTGTATACACAAGACCGGACGATCGTCGCCGGCTGCTTTTGTTTTTCGTCTCGGTGCGATTCTATCGGGCCCAAGATAAGGGTGTGTACGCATCTTGCGGTCGCTGCTTTAAGTGGCTTCGGGCTTTTGATCGTTCGTTTTTTCTCAAGAGGTATTGTATACGCGCGGACGACGCTCTTTTCGGCTGTAATTGATGGATAATTACGCGCGATTTATGGCGTTTCGTGAATTTTCGGAACCACTGCTGGATTTATGAGCTGCGAGAAAGCCGAAGGGAGTGGTTTTCACTTTTAGCCAGAGCAGCTTGTTCCGTTTTCGAATAAAATAATAGCGCGAGTTTTATCTCCCGAGTCGGGAATTTATTTCGTCGTGGGATGATTGTATTGTAAAACCTATGGATTCCAGATAAGAAACTACTTGTTTCTCGTGCCTGTTGAGCGGGTTTTTTAGGAGTACATTCTAGAACTCGATTATATATATTTTACTGCACCTGCCAATAGTCGTAGAGCACTGCTCTATTTTGCTTTATCTTGCTCTTATTTTC